>CAJJDN010000094.1:3508-35833 GCA_905182985.1 Paramecium sonneborni | reverse complement strand
GAATTATTTTCAATTTTATATTTTAATTTAGATTAAATAAAAATAGTAAATATGGTTGAATATCCAAAAATATCAGAAATATTAGCAGATACAGGTTCAATAATATCTTGGATACTTTCAATATCATTTATTGTATCAAAATATAATGAAAATATTTGTTTATAAAAAACATAAAAAGAAGTTATTTAAATGTATTATAATGATTTTATTGATTTTAAAATAAAAAAGAATTTGTTAGGAAAAATAAAAAGTGTAAATTATAAAGAAAAAGAATATGATCCTTAAAAATCAGAAGAAATATTATAAAAATTAGATTAAATTGTTATTGAAAAAATGAATTATTTAAATTTATAAAATGAAGTAGCTAAGTAAATATTTTTTATTAAATTTAATTTAGATTATAATAAATTTTATAAGAACATTTAGGATTAGAAAAAATTAAAAAATATTTAGAATCTAAATCTAAATTAGAACTTCTTTTTGATAAATTAGGTGTACCTGAAAAAAAAATCCAGTCTGTTAATTAAATAGTAATTTAATTAAAACTAAAAAGCTTCCAACTGATTAATAATGCATGAGGGCTTCTTAATTATAGGTGAATTCCGAAACAGAAACATTTTAATAAATGCAAAATACTTTAGATCAAGAATTAGAAGAAAGAATTGAGCTATTAGCAAATAAAAATATTAGATAGATATAAAAACAAGGCCCTTAAAACCTTTAATAAAGTTTAAATATTAATTTACAAGTAATAAATCTTGAATAATCATAATTGTCGTCTCTGAAATGATTATTGATATTGAAAAACAAAAAATTTAATTGTATATTTCACATTTTTCTTAAGATTTAATATAATGGTTATCTTCACAATTATCTTTAGAATTCTAAGTCTACCATAATCATAAATTAATGGAGATTGATGATCAATTTTCAAAATACATACATAGAAAAAAGAAGAGTTCTTCTAGGTTTCAATTTATTACAAGTTGAGTTTTTTTATGTAGAATATTTTTATATTAATTGCTTGAGATTATGATCAAAAAACTGTAAAAACCTAAGTAATATTATTTATTTTTTATTTTCATAAATTTGATCTCAAAAAATAAATAAGATAATATAGAATTAAATTGATTTATATTTTAAATTTTTAAATGATCATTTAACATTAAATCAATTTCTATCAATCATCTTTGTTTTAGGCTACCTTAGTAAATCTTTAGATTGAATTTTTGAATTGATTTCCTTCCCAATAAATTTACAAACATTTTTCACATTAAAAGAATACTTTAATTTATGTGAATGAATCATTCTAATATTAATTATGTATTTTTACATTTTTAAAATCTAAATATTTTTCTGCTTCTTTTGAACTTATATAAATTACATGATCAAAATTGCATTTCACACAACGTGACAAAATTTTATTTTAATCAATTTAAAATTGTAATTCTTTTTGCATTTCATCAAATTATTATTCTAAATTTATTAAAATATATTACCAGTATTTAAATTATCTGATAATAACAGACAAGGTGCTTTTAGTTAAGGTTTTTCATAAAGTTTTTTATCCCTTGTAATAATTATTCTTTATTCAGTAATAGCTTATTGCTCAAGATTATAATGATCATTTTTTTCATTATACTCAGTATCAATTCCAAGATTTCTTAAAAAAGATGCCAATTTTTTTAGCATACAATCAACTAAAAATTTCATGTTTTTTTTATCATCGATAATCTACTAAAACTAAACATCATATCTTAAATGTTATCCTTTTTATATCTATAGAACTTTCTTCTATTTATTTTAAGTTTGATGTTGCTACATCATTTAAGGAAGCTTATCTATATCAAGCTATTTCAATTATTTCAATTTTAAATATAAGGCAGTGCATATATAAGCATCCATAGCTCCATAATATAATTAACATTTTCGTAGAGGTCTTCTTTGCCAATTAGAAAAACATTCTTTTTTTGATAGTTTTTTTCCAAATAATTAATATACTTAATTTGCTAAAGAAACATTATTTTTATTTTCTGGAAAAACTTCATTATATAAAAATGTTAAATCTACAATATTGCAAGGTTCAACTGATTAATCTAAATTCATATTTTAAGCCATAACAGTAAAATCATTCCAAACACTATGACCTATTTTAATTTTATCACTTGCAAAATAGTTGTTTAAGAATTTAAGCAATTCTTATTCTTCTCTAAGATTATATATATCAATTATATAAATATTAGTTTCAGTTGAAATTTACATTATTGCTACTCCTCCTACAGCAAATTCATCAAAATAATGGCAAAATTCAGTATCAAAACCTGTAATTTATGAATTTAAGATATTATCTTTTATAAGCAATAACTTATCAACTGAATCTATGATTTAAATATCTTCTTCATTAATATTGAAATCAGAAAATTAAATATATTCTGATGGATCTTATTTATAACAAATTTATTCAGTAATTCCAAAACCATCATATTTTAACAGAGGATTTTCAAGAAGTTCTCCTTTTAATTTATAATGGTCATTCAATCCTTATCGAATAGCAATTGAATAAGCTTCATTTATTTTATTATGCTCTAATAATTTATCAATCACATGATGAAGCATATCAGGATAACCTTCTAAACGTTCTTCGACTCTCTCATATGGTTCTTCTATTTTTGGAAAGTATATTCTATCTATAGCTTATCTATTTTGAATTTTAATTAATTGAGGATAATCATCTTTTTTAAGATTGTATTTTCTAATCAATTCTGTAGCAAATTTTTAATGATGTCTTTTATCTGATTAAGTTAGTTTAATCAAAAAATCTTTAAGTAAATCTGGTGAGGTAATACAAATTTTAGAAAAATCTTATACTGCATCTAATTAAATGAATTTATCAATAAACAATGTCATATTTAATTACTCTTTAAAAATGAAGATTAATTTCATTGCTTAAAGTGGTTTTTTATTTTACAACAAAGTCAGAATTTTAATTTATACACTTATGATAGATAAATTAATTACTCTTATATTTCAGAGGGTTTTATATTAAAGCCTTTCATATAATCTTCAATAAAATCTAAAGGGATTAATTGCCATTTTTCTATTGCTAATTACTTATTTCTGAAATCATTTAATTAGAGGAAGGTTTTGGTAAAAATTTCTTAAAGAAGAGTTTTAAGTGTCACATCATTTGATATTTCAAGATAGAAGATGTATGATTTAAATTTATCTTATTCTTTTGATAAAAGTTGATGAGCAATATTCTCAAAATTCTATTCACAAATAAATTAAAATTTTTACTTTTCTTTATTAAGCCGATTGAATTTTGAGTTATCGGAAGTAATCTTATATTTCTTACTAGTTATTTCTATGCACTAAAAATTACTTTGAGCTAATTACTTATTTCGAAAATTGTTTCCATATTAATTTAATCATTAATAACTATATAATTATTTTAGAGTCTTAAAGTATTATATATTCTTTAATAATTTTTAATAATTATAAATGTTACAGACTTTGAATTAGGTACCAAAATAAGTGCTTTTAGAATTTTATAACTTAAATAAATTATAAGTCTAATACCTATATGACGTATTAGAATATGATTTAGATTCACTTTATAGAGTACTATAGAATATAAAAAGAGCTGAATTGATTGATAAGTTAATAGAAGCTTTAAAATAGTAGGGATAAACAGAAAGTTTATTGAAATCAATGATATATGGTAATTTGAAAGAACTAAAAAACTTTTTAAAATAAAGAATGAGTTTTGAAAATTTGATAAGTTCTTTAGAGAAACTAAATGTAGAAGAGGAAAAGTAAAAAATTAAGGATACAGAGATATAAGAGAGACCAATAATATAATAAGATAGTATATTTTTAGAATTGCCGCTTTATGTACATTAGCTTGTAATGGATTTTCTTGATCCTTTATCTTTACATACATGTAGATTGGTTTGTTTAAAAATGAATGAAACATTTAATAATCCTAAAATAAGTGATAGATTTTATGAAAAGTTTTGCAAGGCATTATTTGATTAAATAGAAACAATTCCAATTCAATTGAGTCCATTTGAGAAAACAAGAAAATATATAAATGAGAACTTGCATTTATTTGAATAATAATTGTAACTAATAAATTAAATAAATTAAAATCCAAGTTAAACGATATGGAATTATTGGGGGAATACTGAATAGAAAATATTAAGTTTTTCTGAATTAACTAAATAATATTAATCGCATAAAGATATGTATGATTAATAATTGAGATTGAATTATTGTGGTATATATGCTATGAAGGAATATTATATAAAATATGGAGAGGCTTAATTTTAGTAATCAAGTGCTCCATGTTATAGAGTAGATTTTTTTAGATATATTCGATTTTGGAGAGATGGTACATTTACAATGTTCATTTCTTCAAAAAAATTAACAAAAGAGGAGATAATAGAATATTTTAAATATCCTGAGATTGCAGTGATGCCAAAATTAGGAGTTCAAAAGTAAATGTAAATAGAGGAGAGTTTTTTAAGGGGTGAATATAGAATAGTATTAGATGAAGTATATGTTATAGCAGCAAGATAAAGTACAACATTTAGATACATTTATAAAATGAAGAATTATTAGAATAAACATCCTGGAAATGTTTTATTAATGTAATCAGGACAGATGCATACATTAGGAGATACTTATAGATAAGATATAGTAGATTAATCTAAGAAGAAATATTTCATATATAAACATCTTGAAGAATTCAGAGATGAATTATAGGATGAATAATATGGTTGGAAGAATGTGGTTTATTGATTTAATTATTTTATTTAGAATTATAAAATATAAGTAAAATTATTATTTTAATTTATATAAATATGTCAGAGAACAAATAAGAATTCAATCCATTATTAATTGCATTTTATTCAGGTCTTGCATCAATGGTTGGTGATATGATTATGTTTCCTTTTGATACCATTGGAACAAGAATTAAAGCACATAAATCAGAATTCTTAGGAATGAAATAAGGATATGATCTAATTGTTAAGAATGAAGGATTTAAATATTTATTCAAAGGCTTTTCTACGACAGTTATGGGTATTCTTAAATATTTATAATTAGGTTCATTTATTCCTTATGGTTCATATTTTTTAGCATATGAATATATGAATTATTATGCAATCAAATTAACAAAAGGTTTAGAGAAAGATGGTTAAAAAAGTAAACTTAATTTATTGATTCCACTAATTACTTCTCCTTTAGCTGAAGCTTTATCTGTTATAAGTATGTATGTACATCTCTTATCATATAGCCTATATTCCTTTCGATACTTTAAGAACCAGAATGTAGATGAATGTTCCTGAATATAATTATAAAGGAGTATTTTCAGGATTAATGGAAATATCTAGAAAAGAAGGTTGGATTCGTTTATTTTAAGCATCCTACTTATATATGGCTTCTGTTGTTGTCTACACAACATTCTAAATGTGGTTCTACGAACTATTAAGATATGAAATATTAAGATAAAGGACTGATCTTACAATACATAATTAATCTTTAGCCATACATCAATCTATTATTGCAACAATGATTTCAACTGCATTAGCTGCAGCCATAGTTAATCCTGTTGATTTCATCATTACTAGATACTAACTTGTAGATAGCAGCTAATAATAATTATCTATTAAATCTTTAGTATTAGATGCTTGGCATTAAGAAGGAAAAAAAGCATTTCTTAAAGGACTAGGAACTAGAGTCTTTCAATATAGCTTATTTTCAATCTTCTATTTTCCAGTTTATGATCACTTTAAATCAAAGTATGGAATTACACTAGCCGATTGATTTATAAATTAAAATATGACTTTTTATTATGTATTTTAATTAAATATTAATCATAATATATTATTAATATAAAATTCATCCCTCATTCAGTAGGGGACAATATCAAAATTCATCTGATATTTATTCTGAAGAGTTAGAGTCAATATTTAAAAACTATTCTTCAAATATAAAAAGTTTATCTATTTTCAACATATATATATACTTAAAGAATCAGATTTTACACTTTTTGAGTATGTTTCATCATATGGTTATCCTTCTTAATTAATTCTTTCGAAATCACTTTGATTTAGAATCATTGATTTCAAATCAGGTGATAATACATGATCATTATCAATACAAAGGCAATTTGTAAAAGGATCCTCTTCCCTTTTTTATAGATTGTGAATATCATCTAAAATGTATGCTTTCATGTTTTTCACAATTTAAAAGTTATCTGATGATTTCATGTTTTAATTATTAGTTATTGCTCAATAATTAAATCTTTTTTTTCTTAAAAATAATTCACTCTAAAAGATTTTTTTAAAGATGCACCAAAAATAAATTTTCTTGAATGATAACGATTAAAAAAAGAAATTAAGTGTTCCAAGATTCCTTTTAAAATAAACAATCAAATTTATGAGAATTTTAAACAGTAAATTATCAATATAAATTTCAGTATATAAATTTTACAAATTTTAGTAAATATTCTTTCTCCCAAGTAATTTCAATATATTCTAATAACTTAAAAAACAATTTAAAAATAGTGTTTATGCTTTAAAATAAAGTATATATAAATCAATATAGATGTTAATAATTGTAGCGAAAAATGGCATGATAAATAAATACAATTTATTAGTCAAAATTGATTAAAATCTCAATTTTTCTCATATAAAATGAACTTTTTTTTTATGGGATTTTCTGTTATCTCTTTTATTACTTATACTTCTGTATGATTTTTTCAAAATTCCTTATGATTTAAAGCTTTGATTTTATGTCGAAGTATCTGTTTATTATGAAAACTATTATACAAACTTCAGCATTTCTGCTTCATTTTTTTACACTAAGTCAGATTTAATTCTTTTGTGTTATGAATGGTTAGTAGATTACTCATCTTATGTTCTAAATTTAAATTTCACGATTACTCTGGATGAATATCATCTAAATTATCTGGTATAATCTATTTTGCTATACTTTTCTTTAGAAAGTAGGTTTTGATAAATTAAAACTAATCTTGAGGATAATCATTCATTCAAGTTATAATAAATAATTGTTTTTAGAGTAAATTATAATTAATCTTTTTTTTTTCTATTGACATCAGTATTAATGCATTGAATTATATGAATATAATATTTTATTTCAAAATTTGGTAATAGTAAAATAGAAATAAGATGAAACCAACTTAAGATTCATTTTTTCTACTTCACTTAATATTTATTGATCGCAGTTTAAACAATTTATCGATATTCGAATGTACAACGAGATGGAATAGAGAACGAAACCCTTTTTAAGCTTTAAGTATCTTTTTTATTGCTATTTTTTAATAATCCTTTTGGCTTAATAGCTAAATCAAGTTGTTCAGTCAAATCATTATGTTTATTATGTTTGATAATGTTTTTAGTTCCTTAAGTTTTGGATCTTGTTCTTCCAATAGATTCTTGTTCATCATTATTACAGGAAAACTCATTTTCATCTTCTTTTTCACATACTAAAACAGGAGATTGTTTATGGAAGTATTATTTTATGTGGTTAAATTTGTTATGTTCAATTCCATTTGAGATTGTTTTAAAATGATATAATTTAACTAGGCTTCCATTATGTTCATCTTTAAAAATAAGACTATCATTAATCAATGAAAGAAATACTTAAGAGTTTAATCAAGCATAAATTTAATTTTTGATAAAATAATTTATATTCAAAGTTTTCAGAATTCAATATTGTAATGCAATGATTAATTACAATTACTATATATAGTTGATGAATCTTATCGTCTGCGAGTCTAATTTTTACACAAACTCATAGTTTAAATAAACTAGGTTGATACTCTTACCTATTCTGAAACTAAAAATCTAACTGATTTTATTTTTTTAGAGGAATTTGGAGACTATGAATCTCTATTATATCTACTTTTTTTTATTATCCCTTTTTTTGCTTAATTAATTTGATTATTAAATATTGGTGGAGAAAAGTTAATTTTTTTGATACTTAAAGTCTTATGTTGTTAGAATGAAATTGAATTTGAAAAGAGCCTATTCATCCTATTAGTCGTAGGACAAGAATTATTTCCTTTAGTAAATTCATAACATTCGTAAGTATTTTCAGACAATGCTTACATAGGACTGCCTGGATCAGTGGGTTATTAAGGATAATTCTACTCTTTCTCTAATTAAATTTTAATTTTGTTCGTTTCTAAAATCTACTTCTGAGGAAACCCATAATTTAAAGTTAAACTAGTTGAATGTTTTTGTTATTCTTTTTCATCAAATGAACGAAGAGTTTAAAATATTATCATAGAATTTTGGGGTTATGAACATCTAATTCCCATTATGATTATGTTTGGATGTATTTTTGTTATCAATATTATATACTTTATAAAAATTCTAAAAAATTCTTAGAAATCGACATTTATTTATTCGAAGAAATTAAGAATAATAATCATTTAGAAAAGATTAAAAATTTTTATTCTCTAAAAGGAGATAAAACAGAAGTTAATCCGTTTCTCTCATCCTCTACCTAATAAGTTATATTGTTTTTATTGAACATTCATCAAAATTTAGTCATTTTTATTTATATAGAAAATAGAAAATTTTTCAAATTTCTTAAAAAGTCTACTCAAAACTAGAATTTCACTTCTATTAATGTATCGGCATATTGATAAAGTTATTTTTGACAATTAAAATTGAAAATTGAGTTTCAAAATATATATTATTATAGTTTTTTTAATAGAAAATCTATATGTTCATTAAAAATTATGGGTAATATATATAAATGGGAAATATTAGGGTAATAAGAACTTAATAAATGAAAAAAAAACTTAAAAACTATTTATTAAATTAAAGAATTCACAGAATTTGTCATTTAATTTTTATTATGAATGTTATGTTGGAATTTCTATTTAAATCTAATATTAAATGTCAAATATTTTTATAACCAATTCAAGATTATTCAATAATAAATAATCAGAAATAATTGTTATAGGTTTTTAAAATATAATGAAATTTTGAATTTCATTAATAATTCATTGCAAAATCTTCAACTAAGAGATTATCATAATGTGATTCACTTTGTAATTTTTCTTTTGTAAAATCAATATTAAAAAGGAGTCGCATAACATCTTAAAATGTTAATGTATTAATAAGATTTCCAAAGAGATCATCATAAGCTTAAGTGTGTTCCTAATATGCTTTGGCTAAGTTATCATCCATTTTAATGCAATTTTAATATTTGAAAAATTCATTGGTTATAGATAATCCACACAATAATAACACTGTTTTATGTAGTGTAAGTGTTTTTCTCCATTTCATGAAAACAAGAGAAAAACAAAAAATGGGAACAAGAGCTAATAATTAATTATATTATATTAAACCTGTGTTATGCACATAGAATTTAAAGAATTTAGGCAAGGATGATTTATTTAAAGATTATTATTAATTTGTGAAATATAATTCTTAAAGTTTATTTCCTATAGCAATCTTCTCACATAGATTAAAGATTGTAGCATCTAAATACTTATAGTCATTTTTAATTTTATCATATTTAAGTATAGTGTCTTAATCTTCAAGAATTTGATCATCATAATTTTTAGGAACATATTCTGTTTTGCTAGTTAATTATTTGTATTTTCTTGTGTCCATTAATAAAAAATAAATTCATTCTTTTTTTGTTATTTTCTATAATAAGAAAAAGAAGAGAGAGAAATAGAAAATATATTTTAGAAATACTTTTTTGGATAAATATTGATTTAAATCACAAATTTAGAAATCCATGATAAGGATGTTTTTATATTTGATTGTTTCTCATAATAAAGTTTTCAAAGGCTCTCATAATTCTTATTGAATATTCTTCATTATTAACATCAATAGGTTTAACAAGAATTCCTATTAAACCATTTTTATGAGCTAATACCATATCTGTAAATAGTCTATCTCCAATAACACATATTTGATGTGATTTAATATCATTATTAATATAATTTTGCTAAATTTCTTGAAAATTGAATGGTTTTTTAGAAAAAGTTTTAGCAACACAAAGTCCTAATTAAATAGAGTCTTTGATTTATGAATTAGAAACTAAAAGTACTTAATCAAAATCTTATTTTAAATTTGTCAATAATTGTTCATATTAAGTTTTGGTTTCTAAATGTTTTGTTAATGTATTATCTCTATCAAATAAAAGACATTTAATTCCTAATTATTTAAGTTTATGAAATGGAATTTATTGAACACTAGTACAGTAATAGTGGGGATAGATAGATGTTGAAACAATGTATTAAAATAAATTTAAATAATTCATTTATTATTTTTATGCCAATCATTTAAATCATCTTCATCATCATCTTAGTATTTATCTGTTTTCAATGTTTTCTATTTGATTTATTATTAAGTTAAGTATTCTTATCTGATTTCTTGATATTCTTATCTTTTAATTTCATTCAAATCAATCCAAGTCGGAAACTCCCAAAATTTAAGTATTTAATCTTTACCATAAGTAATAAGTTTATTAGTATCTTAAAGATAATAAACTAATGTAATCATTACATCTAATCCATGAGCTGACAAAGAATCTAATATAAATAATATCTAAAATTACATATTGGACATCCAGTTTACTCACTAATAACAGTAACATTTCCTATAGTATCACCAATATATAAATGATGTCTTTATTAACAATATGATATCTTTTTTGTTTTTTAATTAGTTTAAATAGTAACTTTAGCTTTAGAATTGATTTCTCTTCCAAATTGACCAATATCTATTACTTATAATTATCCTATTTCAGATGCAGCAAATAGAAATCCTTAATTATTATTAATAGCTAGATCTACTATTTTAGATGATGCTTAACAATCAACTCTTCTTATATATTGAACATTTTCTTTATTGATATCTAATATAAACACTGATCCTTTTGAATTGCCTATAAATGAAATTTAACGATGTTCACAAACTAATAAACAAGTCAACTCACCTTTTAATAACAATTCTACCTAAAATTATAATATATATTACAATCTTTGTGTTTCAAATAATCTCTATAAGTTATAACAAAAGTTCCATCTTAACTAATAGAATAAATAACTTTTTTTAGTTTATTATAATATACTCCATTTACTCTCATCTTGTGCATTTAATAAGAAGATGTATGTAAAGGTGCATTTAAATCTGAATCTAATTAATATACGATGATTTTTCCTTTTTCAAGTCCTACAATCAATGCTCCATCTGAGTAATGTAAACATTAAGCCTTTTATATTGTTGAGATATACTTAATTGACAAAGCATTCTTACCATCTTTTTATCATCTAATTATCTTTCAAACTAAATAATTCTACTAATCCCAGTGCTTCAACAATCTAATTTTAATTATTTTACATATAAGCCATCAATTATTTATATCCTTCAGTTTGACATGAGACAATAAATAATTACTCTTTAAAATGTTAAATAAAAATCAATACCTAATTCAGGTATATACTAACAATTCTTTATTGTTTGATTATGCTATTAAGAGTTTATTATTTTTGGTTATTCAAAAACATATTTGGGAGCATATTTCATTATTTCGAATAATTCACAAAATACTGGACATGTAACTATGTCTAGTCTTTCAGAGATTGAAGAGAGATAAAAATTTAGTTTAACTCTTCTCTTTTCGAATTAAATTGTTGTAGTAAGTTTGCTTAAGGTTTTACCTGGAAATTTAGGTAACCTTTGAAATTATGCTCTTAGAATGGTATCCAAATCAAATAAATCACTATATCTTAGATAAACTTAATATACTTAATACCTTAATTCTAATCTCCAACCTGTTACACCAATCACTTATACATCAATACAATAGAGAATTACACCTTGTAATTAGTCATATTATTTAAATGTTGGAACAGATAACTACATCAAATCATGAATTTACTTTACAAAATGAGTTATTTTCCATTTACAAATTATTCAACTATTTTATAAATACTTATATTTAGTCAATAATTCATATAATTATAATCCTCTCTAATAGAGTTCTTCATTTTAATGAACTAATAAAGCAACTTCTAATCCAAAAGATAGTTTTTGTACTCTTTTTGAATGGAAATCAATTCTATAAACAAAAATTAAGTTTTTATTTGATTCAAAGGCAACTTCCATTTCTCCTTACTACAAACATTTTTATTAGAGTAGTTCTTCATGATTCTGATAATGAGTGGCTGATAATACAATGGGTGGATTTGGAGTCATTTACATAAAGTATTCTAAAGCAGATTTATGGAGATTAGATCCAACTTAATATTTAAAAGCTATAAAAAATAGATATTCTTAAATTACTTTTACCAATTTCATCCATCAAAACTAAAGATCTACTTGAAACTTTAAGTGCAGAACTTAATTACATCAATTCTAAATTAGTCATACTTAAATTTGATTATTACTTACCTTCACAAGGAAAGAGTGCTTAAATCTCCTCTAATAAATATGTATCTACACTCAAAGCAGGAACAGGTAATCCACAATGAACTAAATAAATTATGATACCAATTTATCTAATGAAAACAGACTTACCAGAAAAATTAGGACCTACAATTAAAAATATTCTTTTATCATTAAGAACAAAATCATTTGGTTAAAATTCAACATTTTATTTCTTAGTTTATTCAACTAATAAATGTCTACCTCCTTATATTTTCATTTGATTATTATTATTTAATTTAGGAATACATAATCGCATTTATGTTATGGCTATACTTAATCCAATATAATAATCAATTTCTCCTACCAATTATTCTATCTATTATAATTATTCAGAATAAGATTATATTTATTTCACAAGTTCAATTAATATCTTTTCTTACATAGATATAATTTAATCTTCTAAATCACCGAACTATTCATCTAAACTTAAAGTATAGGAAGTCTTAAACACTACATAATTTTCTGCATCTCTCTCTTAAACCATTTCCCATCCAAGACTCTATACTTTATCTTCAACATTTAAGTTTGATTAAACAATTAATTTATAAGAACCATTTACATGTTTCACTTCTATTTATTAAGTCTTAACACCTACTAATGCTAATTCAGATTAATGTTTATTTTTTATTAATTAAATCCTTGATTTTAAATTTATTTACAAAGATAATAATTACTCCAATTAAGGATATCTTTATTCCTTTATCTACACATTTGATTAATTAAACAATAAAGAAGTTTCAATTATATCTGATAATTAACATATACTTTCTAAATTTACATTACTTAAATCTTTCAGTAATTAACATGTCTATTATTATGCTCTTCTATCTATCACTACAAGTTATTTAACTACTGTTACAAATTCAATCAAATACTACAATTAAGTAAACAACTTTGAATATGGTTCACTCTTTTCTTAATATGTTGACAATACCTTCAACACTACATAACAATATTCTTAATACCCTAACTAAACGATCCAATCTTAGATGGCATCTTTATAAATTTCTAATTAGAAGGTTATAATGATAACTGTTAAAATATTTATAGATACTATAATCTTTTATTTATTATCTAGTATGATGATATGGGATTTTTCAAATATTCCAAAAATATCTTTTTTGCATGTGCTGTTTAAAAGTATTTCTCAAATAACTACTGTATACTCAATTATTTATTTTCCTATTTTAATATTCCTAATTAATTTTATAAACTATCATTAAACTTCAATTTACAACTTTTCTCATTTTCCTACAATTAATTTATAATCATGTCTAAATTCATTTTAGTTAACACTGGCAATGCTGAACACAAATTAATATATATTTGTCTATCTATTAATGTTTCATTATATAACTCTGGATAACTAAATCCAACCTATGCTAATTTATCCTATATATTATAATCTTCAACCTACATAAAATTACAGAATTTAACAATCCCTTAAATTATACATTTAATAGTCATCAACAATTATTATGGAAAATTTATAGAATAATATATCATCAATGTATCTATCTAGTACTCATTCAAAAATTATCTAATCTTTGTTACTTAACTTTAATCGATCGTCACAACTAATACGTTCTCTTTCATTTAATATGTGATACCAATTTAAGGTTTATAATAATAAAGTGATATCTTATAATCATCTACATTGTTTTCATTAAAATGTAATTTTTAGAACTGCTAACTAAATCTAATGCTTTCTAGATCTTCTTAGACGAAATTATTCATTTTTTAAAGTGGACTTAACATTCTACTACCAATTAAAACATTATTTGATTAATATTATTATTATGCTTAATGTTGTTAATATTATTATGTTTAAACATTTTAAAAATTTGGTTTTTAATAATTAATTTCAGAACTAGAATTTAAGTGATTAAATTTTTAAATTTAAGGGGCATTCCTGTAATTATTACCATTCTCCATTTCAAATTTGTAATCTTCAAATATAGATGATTTTCTTAATCCACAATCTAAACTAGTTTATATTTATTATGGAGGTTATCTAATTTTTCTATCACTCAAATTTGATTCAAATCTATATTTAAAGACAGAACCATTTGAATCCTTCAATAAACGATCTGGTTATTATTGCTATTTGAGTTCCGATTGATATAATTAAGATAGGCTTAAGTTGACTGGAGTTCGAAGTGGTTTCATAATAAAAATTAATTAATTAGATCTAAAAATACTTTATTAATAATTTAATTATTAAGAAGAAAGCCATTCAACTACATTAGATAATGTGATATTCATAAATTATATATATAAATTAAAATTTTATTATGAACGTTGCAGATAGAGGAATGCATATAATTCTCCTGTATTTGAGAATGAATGCTTATACAATTCTATCAATTTAAATGCTTACTAAGGTTAATCAAATATGTTCAAGTAGCAATAATCTAAAATTTAGATGATGGAGAATTATTTTTATCTGTCTCTCTTAAAGGAGCAAGTTTCATGATAATTCTTAATTTAATTGCATTTATTTATGTGAAGGCAAAAGAGAAAATGCAAGTTTCTGATAATTTTTTGTTAGCCTTCTTAAACATTTGCTGGGGGATTATAGAATTTATGAAGATTTATCAAACAGCTGAAATAAATATAAATGAATGTGAATATATAATTAATATTCAGCAAATAACATTTTACTTTTAGGCTACAACCGCAGTATGGGTAATAAAAAGATATTGATTTAGGTTATATTGGCATTTTTTTTCAGTTAAATTGTGATAAGAATAACTAGCTTACCAATTAATTGTGTTTCTTTATATTTGATATTTGTCAATTAGAAGCAAAGTTGTATGGAAGATAACATTTATTATTTAATGATTTTTTCAACAGTGTGGCTAATCATATTAGGAATTCCATATAATTTTTTTATGAGTGCTAATAAAAGAGTATCAGGTCCATTTTAATTCTTAACAACAATTGGAATTCTTATTTAGATACCAGTATGTGGTACTTAATACATGTTTAAATATAGTATTAATATATCTGTATGGAATGAATTATAAAGATGATGCATGTCAAACTGCATATAGCGGTTAAGAAATATTTCTGGTAATATCTGTACTACAATTAGTGTTACTACTAATTTACTTTATATATTACAAAGTAAAATTTATTATTATTATCAAAATAGAGATTTGAAAAAGAGAAAAAGAATGAAGAAATATCAAAAGAATTAGTGAATTTATCCACAACGACAGCAAATACTAAATTATCTAGCACTAAGTATACCATAAAAAAATGAAATTTAAAATTAGATATTCTTTACTCTTAAAAGTTAGATATAATAAATTATGGATTATTGTCAAACTTTTTTGTCTTTCTCTTTTTCCATCATAATTTCATCAATATCTTTTTTTGGATAGGTGTACTTGGTGATTCTTTTTTTAGTTCTGTCTTTGGTCCAAATTTTTTCATTTGTCAAATTTTCTTCATCTATTTCACCTTCTTTTTTGTCAATATCTTTGTGTAAGGAATAGAATTCTTTGATAAATTCATCTGCATTCAACAATTCTTATCTTTGATATGTCATTTAAGATCTACCTAGTAGTTAAATTGTAAGTTTGATTAATTTATCTTTCAATTTTCAATTATGGAATCGGTTAAGGTTATTCAATTTCGCCAATCTTCTCAAATTCATACTCTAACTCAATTTTAGGTTATTTTTATTCATCTTTATTTCCATATTATTCTGATGTGTCTATATATTCACGACTTCTAATATTTCCAATAGGTTTCATAAATTATTCACACATATCCCTAAACTAAAATTAATAATAAATTTTACCTTATAAAACACATTCCTACATATTAATTCTTCATTTTGTAAACAAACAGTATTAACAAATATTCTTTTTTATTTTTTAAGAATAGTTTATGCTGCAATTAGTTTGACTTATAAATCTTAGAATGTAATTTTGGATCCAATTTTAATATTTCTTTATGGTGATAATTTTTTAAAAGGAGGTGAAATCTCTGTCAGAAATCTTTAGGCTAATTCATCAGAATAATCACATATTCTACAGATAGGAGGTTCAACATTTTCATTAATAAGAATGATATCTTTCTCTTATTAGATTGCTTATTCTTTAGCTTATTAGAATGGCATAATTCCTAAGAGTTTGTATTTTTCATCAATAACTCTTACATCTCCTTAATATTGAATATTATCATTAGTAGGATATGGTTTGGCTTTAAGTAGTGCTGACACTCTTTATATAATAATAGGATTGAATTTGTAAATTCCGAAACAATATTTCAATATCATGTTTGTGTAGCTGTATATAATAAATTGATAAATAAATATATTGCCAATATTATTTTCATTCATTCACATCATTTTAATTAAATGTATGCACCTGATTTAAGAAGAGGACCCACAACAACAACATTTCTAGGAACAGCTACTTATATCACAGAACCACAAGAATAAAATAAAGCCACAACTATATTAAAAATTGAAGAAGCATAACCACCTAATACTTTTGATGAACTATACACACCTCTACCTAATTAAGTTGAATTCAAAAAGATCAACACTAATGTTTTAAATAGTATGAAATTCCCCTCCAAATCTAATGATAAAGAAGATGGTTTATTAGAAGTAATAACTAAATAATATTAAAGGTAAAATCCATGTTTACTCAATGGTAGAAATACTTGAATCTAGAAGAACATAAAGCTGTTGTTTCTGATTCTTTTTGGTATGTTGTTACTAAATTCTTTAAAAGAGAAATCTAGCCTGATGAAACTTCTGAAACTTATCCTAAAATTGCATTCAACAAATTACCTAAAGAAGATTAAAAATTATTAACCAGAATATCTAGAAATTATATTAATTTATTCTTAACAATTGATCGTAAAGATGATAGACAATTATTTTTTAAGACTTATTTTGATATTTTAGCATAAAGTGTTTTTTATGCTTTATTTTACTCATTCCCTTTAAGTAGAAGTAAATTTAATGATGATTTGAAAAAGTAATTGCTAGATGAATTCTCCTATTTATTTACAGGTATAGAAATTGCTAATAGTTAAAAATATTTAAAAGAATGGAATCTTGATTTAGGAGCTGGAAATATATTTAAAAAATAAGCAGAATAAAAATTAGCTAAATAATAATAATATGAATAATCACTTCCACCAATAGTTTTGAGTTAAACAACTGTTAAGGCAAGAAACAAAAGAGTTATGGTACCAATCAAATGTAAATATTTATTAATCCAATTTTAGTTTCTCCTATTGTTTAAATCTATTTAGCTGAGAATAAATACTCAACAAGAAATCAAATTTAAGAATACAAAATGAAATTTACTGAATCTGAAAAAAATTAAGATGAACTTGAGTTAAAATTTGCTCGTTACATTAAATTAGCTGATTAATTAAAAGGTGAAGCTATTGCCATGAGAGATGATAATGAAAATAGAAAGAAAAAAATGAAATCTGAAATTAAAACAATCAAATAAGAAACTGTCAATCATCATAAAAGATTAGAAAAGAGGAAAGCTGAAGAATTAGAAAGAGGAGCCCATGAATATGCCAATTACTTAGTATCTATGTTAAATGCAGGAATTACTGTAGCCAATTTAGGAGTAAGTAAATAAAAATGATACTATAATCAAAAATATTTATATCCTTCAAATAAACATTAAACGCTCTTTCTTCTTAGTAAAGTCGAGGCTTCTTCCTAAGGTTCAGAATCAGCAGATATCTGGCTTTAATAATCAAAATTGCCATCTATAGTCTAAATCATTATTATATGTTTACTCCAGGTATATATTGTGCTTTAATTTCTTTGTTTAATAATTTACCCCAATTATAATTACATAACCAAGGATGCTCAAATAATTCATGAATACCTTATGCTCCTAATCTTTATTGAGGTTTACGTATCAATAACTAATTAATTTATTATTATTCTTACTCGATTTATAAAATCTTAAACTTTGGCTGAAAATTTATCATCTCTCATCTAAACTTATTTTGATAATATTTATTCTCTTATTTCTTATCTGTTTCTACCATTATAGGGACGTTTTCCAAGTAGTAATTCAAACGCTATGACTCCAACAGCATAATAATCTACTGGAAATGAATGTTCCATTCTACACATAACTTCAGGTGCCATATAACCAGGAGTCCCTGAAGTATCACTAGGAGAAGAATCTCTATTTAATCGAGCAACTCCAAGGTCAGTCAATCTAAGATAACCGTCTTTATCAAAAACTAGATTCTCAGGTTTGATATCCCTATGAATAATACCATTTTGATGTAAATATTGTAACGATAATAGGATACAAGAGACAAAAAACTCTATTTTGAATAAATGTAAATATTTACTAGTTTATTCTTCAGTAAATCTCTTTTATCTACCAATGTGATATCGAAGATCTCCTCCTCTAAGAAGATCAAGAACCAAATATAGATTTTCTCTATCTTAATAAGCATAGTGCATGTTAACAAGGAATGGATGTTTGAGATGCTCGAGTAAGTATTTCTCATTCATGACTGAATTAACAGATCGTTTAGATATGATCCTTGAGTTAATGTATTCTTGGTTTACTTGGCTTTAATCATTTCTTTTAATGCAAATTCTAATTTATTGGCCTTCATTTCTACTCTCCATACTTTTCCAAAACCTCCTTTTCCAATTACATATAGATATTTGAAAGAGTGTTTACCAATAACTAGATGATTTATATGTCAATATGATACTATTATCTTTAGGAGGTGATGACTCTACTGATGTCTTTCTAGTTCTGGTATAATTATTTGTTGTTGTATTGGTGGTTGAAATATTGACTGAAGCTCTTCCCAAGTGATTTGATTATTGTCTAGATATAGATCGATTGAATAATTAAATTGGCTTTGGTTATTCAACAGTTCGTTTGGAAACAGGAGAATTCTCATCTACAACAATCGAATTTTTCATGCTTAGCATTGAAGAAGAACGTTTACGAGCACATATTAAACAGTTCTTCTAATTACATTAACAGTAGGACTCAACTTTCTTAGAGATTTTAAAGCGAATTTTGTTTAGATTGAATTATGAAGGATTTTTGTTTGGAATTATGTCTTTGAGAGAAACATTCATTAATTATAAATTGCATTAGAAATCATAAATAAAATTAAATTTATGTCATCTGCTCTGTTTGCTATAGGTTGTGGTTTAATTGTTGTAGGAGGAGGAACAAAACTATTGATTCGTACCTACAGATAAATCAAAAACAAAGAGTTTTTCAAAGCAGCAGAAACGTCAAGAGCATTTTATAAAGGAACATTCTCAACACAACTTACTAGAAGAGAAGCTTAATTGATTCTTGGTGCTAGAGAAGGCACTACTTCAGATCAAATTAAAGCCCGTCATCGAACATTGTTGATGCTCAATCATCCAGATTAAGGAGGATCTACATATGTGGCCACTAAAATAAATGAAGCCAAAGAGTTGTTACTGAAATGATTATATCCACGATAAATTAATATATATGTGTACAAATTAAATAATCATATGAACTCAAATGATGATGATTTATACTTAAGTATCTCTGAAGAGAAGGATTTATACAACTACAGTGAATGGGTAGCTATTCTCTTGTAGGATTATGAACCCTATAGATATTAAGATAAATATGATAAATTGGTTAACTAATATTAGAAGGATATCCTCTTTTAATAGATGATCTGGATTGTTCTCAAATTAGATAAAAATAAGAATACATTTGATGATCTAATTGCTGCTGCCATACCTGGAGCAAAAACTAAAGGTTATGAAGCTCCTATTGAGAGATTTCCTAAATAATAAGTTATGGTCTCCAAAAAAGTTCTTAAGTTAAGAAGGAAACTCTAGAATTACAATGTTCAATTCGATTTTGAAGATGACTATCCCTTACCTAATATTACCCAACCTTTTGAATTCAAATTTGATGTCAACACAATTTTATAGCTCATTTTATAATGAAATATATTTATGCACTAATTTTCACTGTTAATCAGTTCATAATTAATTACCCTTTTCTAATACATTTATATATCTCATTCATTCTTAATACCTTACTTATACATTAATTATATTTTTAAATTATGAATTCATCATAAAGAAGAGATGGGGTTTTCTCATTTAATATGCTTAATCCTCAATTGAGCTATAAGGTTGATAACAAATGGAGAAAGGATGTACTTAAAGATGTCAACATTTATGTTTCTGATAAAAAAGATAATGTTAACTTGGATCTTCCTGAATCATTACCTAAGTTAGAAAAAGAAAGGGAATGGAGTGATTATGGCATTCAAGAATTACTTGGCAAATTCATTGATGGCAATAAAAAATTATGAGTGATATTTTGAATTTAATTTGTTAACACTAATAAATATGTAATATTAATTAATATACACATCAAAATCACTTTAAAATATTCATTTTGTATTCAATAAATTACTTTAAGTTTGTAACTGTTAACTTTAAGAATTTCCAATCATCTTTTCCTAAACATTTCTTTTCATTAGGCAACTGTGATTATAAATATTAGTATCCTTATGTTAAAAGATCAATGATCTTCATTTCAACCAAAAGAGCATTAAAATCTTCTTCTGTGTAAACATCGAAAAGACAATCTAATGCTTAAGCAGCCAACATTATATTAGCTTAACTCATTAATTTTAACAATTTTTATGTAACTAGCCGTATTGTTTCAATGTCATTTTTTACTTTACTAGAATATCTTATTTTCATGACTTCAACTATATGAAATAGTATATCTGTAGTTTCTGTTAATTCAGACAATTAAACTATAAATTATGCTGGTATTTGCAAAACTAATTATGGATTAACTTTTAAGAGTTTAATCAAAAGGATAAATTCTGATTATGCAAGCTCTTTTTTATCCTCATCCGATATAATCTCTACCTACAACATTGCTTATAATTAAGGTAAAATTGGCTCCACTGTTTATAAACAAACTAAAGGTTGCAAATTAGTTAATAAATTATTTCCTAAACTATTATTTATTTTTTATATAATTACTTGAAAATTAAAATAGTTAAACTCAACAAATCATCTGTGAAAGTTGTTTAATCAGTAAATAGTTTTTTTTGAATGACTCCAGAAAAATTAAAGAAATTCTTTAATACCAACTCTTCCAATTCAACTATAATATTTTTTTAGAAAAACTACTAGAATTTTTTGTTATTAATATATTAATCATCACTATCTTCTTCGTAAATTCGATTTAAATAAACCAATACTTAGATAATAGATTGAGCAGAGCATTTCCAAATTTATAGAGTATTAAGCAATCTTTCATCCTATTTAAATTCAGACTCTTCCTCCATAGTCACTTATTTCTAAAGAAATGATTCTATATTATTTAACTCTTAAAAAATATTTATCCTTATGACTTCATTAATTAATTAAAACATATCATTATCTAATCTATCAATGTTTAAATATGTTTAAAGAGTTAAGGCTTTTAATTTCATCTGATTGGCAAAGTGCAATTATTTAATTACATCATTTTAAAAAATTTACTCCAGATCTATCTTTTTTAAATTAAATTAAGGTATTTCTGTTAGAACTTGGAGTAAATTTAAAGCTTCTGAGATGATATCCTCATTATAAACTTTTTATAAACAATTATCCAAAATTGGTAATATTCTTTAATAAAGTGGCATTAATAATCCAACATCCCAAGTTTCAAAAATTTCAATAGCAAGGCTCAAAAAACTGGATAAAGTGTTTTCTTAAACAGGAAATAATAATAAAATGCCTAATAAACCTAAGTCTTTGAACTGATCTCTAACTTCAGAACCAAAATTATCACTGATTCGTAATACATTTTAGATAGCATTGAGAGCGTTGATGGCAACTTAAGGATTGTTGTGTCGTAAATATTCAATCAATCTCACCAATAACTCCTTGGTTACGATTTATTTGACTAGAAAATAGTGAAACTAGAGTAACATTGATCTTCAGCCACAATTTAATTGAGATTTGCAATGCAAGCTGTGAATTATTGTGGATCATCGGAGTCTTCAAATGTGGTCACTTTAGGGGTTTTCTTTATCTTTCTAATACGCTTCGACAAGGAGTTCATTTAAAAAAAATTATTGATTAAGATTATATTTCTTTTTTTGGATATATTAATATATTTCTATAATCATAGTATTGATTTTCTGTTGAAAGAATTTAGTAATTCATCCAATTTACTTTGATGTTGATTTAATTATAAGGGACGAGTTGGTGTTAAAAAAGACTTTCCGCTATTTTATTAAATAGTAGATGGTTTTGAATATTTGCTTTCAAAATCTAATTTTTTACTTTACCAATCTATTTAATTTAATTCTAAAGCAAGTGCAGCTAAACCATCTTTTTTATTACCATTAACTAATAATATACATTAAAAATTACTAGCATCAGACAAAAAATTCTTTTTTTTCATCAAATCAGGAGAAGTCTTAGTTGCTGAATTTGGTCTATGTTAAGTTAAAGAGAATGGCTTTTTTTCATTTGGTTCAGGACTTCTATATAAATCATCATAGCCAACAGATTTTCTTTTATAATTATCAAAACAAATATCATCTAATGGTCTTGTTTTTTGACTTGATTATTGTTACTCTTCATATTTATTATTAAATATATTGTCTTTAGTTGGAGTTAAAAATTTACTAAATATATTATAGATGATTTACTTTGACCATGAATCTCTAAGAGGTGAAGAGATATCAGATCTTCCATTTTATTATAATAATAATTTTTCATATTATTATAATTATCTAAGAAAACCATTGTTGGGATAAACTTACCATCTTTTTCTTTCAAGTAGTCTAATTGCATCTTGAGCACTCATATTGTTTTTCTTCATTAGATAAGCTGCAACAAGAGTAGCTGATCTAGAAATACCAGCCATGCAATGAACTAAGACATTTCCAGTCTATCTAGCTTTTTCTATAAATTAATTGGAGTTCTCAAAATGTCTGGCTATATTTTCAGACTCACAATCTTCCAAATAAATGTGCAAATAATTTTATAAGTATGTTTGCACTTCAAAAGGAATCTTATTCATACAGATAGAAAGAACTCCTTTAATTTTGTGTTTCTTCAGATTTTCTAAACTTGCTATAATATAATAAGTTAGATTAGATACATGCTGATTCTATATTGCCTAAATAGAGAGATCCTATACTGCCATTTTCGATTATACAACTCATGTCATCTAATGGTTATTCAAATTAATTTATAGAGCTGAGGTATTATTTCTGTCTGATTGGTGAAAGACTGAACATTAATTAACAATAAAAATTATTGCATTTAATGAAAAAATTGAAATAATTGCCTCAATAATAATCAATGAGACGATCATCGTCTCTAGTAACTGTTCAACCTCAAATAGAATTAATACACTCCGAGAAAAATGCTTCCCTGACCTAAAGCACGTTCTTTAAGACATTTACTGAGATGCCTTAAATGTATTAAATTGAATGATATAGGGCTGCATTCACACATTAAGTTTCAAGAATACCTTCTCCTAAGGAACGTCTGTAAGTTTAATTATAACACAATAAAAAATAAAGAGAAACTATCATAAACTAAAGCAGAGAGCGATAAGAAAACGCTATGAGTGAGGCAATGTCTTTAACTCAAAAGACAAAATTTAGAAATTATTAAAAACTGAAGCGTAGAGATTAATCTCCGAAAAAGGCTATGGAATTAAAGCCATAGCAAAAGGGTATAAAGTTTTTGGAATATAATAAGTGTTCTAGCTTCCAAAATTGGATGCACCAATAGAACAAATAATTGACACTCCTACCCAACTTACATTTTACTTTGAATCATAACGTCTCACAAGAGATATCAGAACATTTAAACCATCATTTACAGAACAGGCTGCATTTACATTATTTAGTGATCAATTATATTTATATGGAGGAATTGGAGGAGATGGTGTTCGAAATCAAATGTTGAAATATGACATAAGTAAATTTAATGAGTATTTCTAAGAGTTTTAGATCTGGCAAGTTGTACAGGGAAATGGGGATCATCCAAAATAAGGAAGAGCAGGTTTATCTGTGGTTCAATATAAAAATAAATTCCTCTACTTTGGAGGATGTGGACAATTTAATCCAAAATTAAAACTAAGAGAATGTACAAACTCTATTTATGAATACACGGTAAGCACTATGACTTGGGAAAAAGTGCATCCTTAAGGAGATTACATAGAACCAAGAAGATAACACAGAGCTTGCCTAATTGGTTCAAAATGGATGCTCATTTATGGAGGAATTAATTCTAATGAAGAAGTTCTATCTGATACAGCTGTTTTCAACATGGAAAAGTAGGTGTGGAGATTATTTAAGGTTAAATCTCCTCCTGTAAGTTGTCATGCCATAGTTAATATCTCATCTCAAGGCAAATTCTAAGAAACTATACCTACTGATATTATGCCATTAGATAATATTTATTCTTTTGGAGGGAAAGATATTGATGGTAATTCTGTTAATCATGTACGTAAATTAACTTATTGTTCCTCTAATAATACTCCTCTGTCATGGGATATTGTAGAGACAGTGGGTAAAGGACCATATCCTATGCATAATCACACTATAGAATATCTCAGAAAAGTTTAAGGTATTGCTGTCATTGGCGGTCTGAGAGATTTCATTGTGAATGGAACCTTGGAATCAGATGAATATTTCATCTTTTATCCTAGTTTTAATCTCTGGCAGTAGGTTATCGCAGAAGGACTTAAAATTCCTCGTTGTGCTCATTCTACTGTTTTACTCAGCTCCAAAATTGCAGTTTTTGGTGGAATAGGAAGTGAACGATATCTTGAACCTGATGTAGGTTTTATTGAAACCGATTAATAATAAGTTTTATCTCGCATCACTAAAGATAGAATTATGCAAGATAATACTCCTACTATTGAAGAACCATCTAAATAGGAATATTCTCTAAGAAAAAAAAGATCAATTTTTTATGAAGAATCTGATGTCTCAGATGGATACAAACCTTTTAAAATAACACTTCGAAAAACTACCTAACTCAGAAGATCATACCTTCCAAATCCATAAAGAAAACAAGTATTAATACGCTATGATATTATGATTGGATTTGTTAAAAAAGTCATCCATGACAATCTACACATACTCTAAAATTTTGATAAATATTTAGAAAGAAAATTGATCTGATTATTATCATATTAATAATAATTGTTTTCTTTAATCCAATGGTGATGATAATGAACTGTATGATTTACTTGCTAATTTGAAGTTGCTATGACCAATTCTTATATTCAAGCGGCTGAAACTTCTAGGAGTTATTTTTGTTTGTTTAGAGTCTCCATTTTCTGAGTAAGTACATGCTATTTCGAGAAGGTTCTGCTTAAGTCTGCTAGGATCTTTGATAAGTTCTTGAATTTGAGGATCCCATTAAACAATCATATCTACTTCATTAAATTTTACTACATACCTTTAATTCTACCTTTCTAGTAATGAGTTATCTCATTTTGTTTATGCATGCAATAAACTATATAAAACAGTTTTCCCTAAATTGTTTCGAATTTCTCCATTTAATTTTAATGACTAATATTTGGAATAAAAATGAAATAATCACTCCTATGTCTGAGTACAATTTACTCTATGTATACACCTTATTTAATCGTAGTAATATAACAAGCATGTGAATCAAGTCTAAAATATCAAAGAATAGCCAATGAATGTAGAGAAACCATTTCATAAGAAAAAGCTCAAACCATCTACATCCAAAAAATTACTTGAAATCAATCATCCAGAAAATACTGAAAATAAAATATTGGTGTAAAAAATCTTAACAATTAATAACCAACCTTCAGCCTATGCTTTAAATGATGATCTACCTATTAAACCATCTAATTTAGGTTAGAAAATATTAGAAATGAGAAAATTAATTGAAGATAATGAAGTATTAAATTAAAATAACTTTAAGGGAATTGAAAAGAGAATTAAATAGACAAACAGTGTTATCAATTTTGATAAAATAAAATAAGAATACAAGAAAAATAAAATATATTTAAAGAATCTTACTGCATGTTCTCGACGCATCTATAATTGTTTTGTTCCAAGAGCTCAAGTTCCGGTAGAAGTTAAAAAGAAAAAGAAAGTTAATGAAAAAAAATAGCAGTTATAAGATTTAAAACGATTGCAATAACAATAACCTGAAGATGATAAAGAGAAAAAGCATGTTTAATAAATTGAGGAATCAAATGTTAATGAAGTTTAGCAAATGAAAAGCAAATCAAACTTAGATCAAGATAAATTAATATATTAACTTAATGAATTAAAATTAAAAGAAGACTGTTCAGAACAATCAGAGGATGATTGATCAATTATTTAATAAACTAGAAGTTAAGAATTCATTGAATTGTTCTGCATAATTTGGTTATTGCAATTAATCCTCTTCTATTACACTTTCAATAGTATTTGTACTGCATCCCTTTACTGAATCGTTTGCATCTATACTACAAGATTGAGAACAATAATAATTATCGTAAACGACGCAGCCATCATTCTTGTAAAATTTCTTGTTGCATTTTGAACATTTGATCATATATTCTTAATTAAATTAAATCAGACATTATTAGCTACAAAAATTCCTTCCATTACAATTAATTTCTGTATCGTCAAAAATTTTATAACACAACCAACATGCTAATTTTGCTTAATTACATTATACTCCACTTACTGAAACACTTACTCTACTTTAGCAGAAGCTGTCTTCTTGCATTTATTGTAGATTTTCAGGGATTTCTTTTAAAGCCCTCATTATTTTAATTTAATGGCCTGGTAGTATGCCCATTTCTCTTAACTATTACACAGTGATATTCTCTCTAAATAAGAAATTAAAAATACTTAAACTTTGAATTGTGTAATTTTAAAATTTTTCTTTATATTGCAACAATCCTACTTAGGTAAAAAATATTTCAATATCTTTGTCTATTGCTGGTGTTTTAATAGATTTTTCTAAAGGTTGTAATTTAGCAGAGGTTGGTCTGATAGCGGTCGTAATTGTTTTTTTTTCAAAACTATTTTTTTTTTGGAGTAAATTTTGAGTGTAATTTCTTAAACCTTTATCAATTTTAGCTGCTTTCCATCTGGTGCCATTTTGTCCTGTCGGTTTTTCAGATTCCCTTTTAACTTTTTCTTATTGCATAATAATTTTAAGTTGCTATAATTGCTCTTCCTAAAGTAGTGGTTAGAAGGATAATTACCATGTGTTTAGTTTCTTTCTCCAAAAGTTGAGTATTTTATGTTAACTAACTTGGTTTTTTTTTATTTGAGATACTTCTTAACTACATTAATTATAATTATTAGTTTAGGATATTTAAGCAATAAAATTTATGGCATGGATATATAAATAAAAATAAGAAAAAAATCTTTTTATCAAAAATGTCACAAAGACCACCTGCCCCATCAAGTAAAAATAATGATTTCTATATTTTAAGATCAACCTCCTTAACAACCATAAGCACCATAATATGCACCATAATTTGCTCCATAATATGCTCCTGCACCATCATATGCCCCTGCACCATAATTTGCTCCATAATATGCCCCAGCACCATAATTTGCTCCATAATACGCCCCTGCACCATTAGCCACATATCCAGCTTAATTAGCTCCAACTACATATGCCCCTTCATATGCTCCTGTTGCTCCATTAACATACAGTGTTGCTAGACCAGCTGCTCCAGTTGTTGCTTAACCAATGGTTGCTTAACCAGTTGTATAAGCCCCAGTTTTACAATAATCAGTTATTGCCTAACCAGTCGTTTAACAATCAGTTCATGTAAAAAAAAAATTCAAATTTAAATTAGGCAACAATCAAAGGAGAATCCAGAATTGAATATGTTCCTTACTAAAAAGCTGTTATGGAATATGAAGAATAAGAAGTCGTTTAATATGTCCCAAGAGAAAGAAAGGTGACAGATTATTATGCAGTCGAATATTAAACAGAATACGTCCCATAAGTATTTTAAGAAAAATACACAGGTATTCTCTTATCATTATAAATTATTAGAATACGTCCCAGTCGACAGATATTAAGAAAGAGTTGAATACTATCCAGTTGAAAGATAAGTCGTTCATGTACTTTTTCCATTTATTCATTTATAGTAATAAGTTGTTTAACAACCAGTCGTTTAATAAGTTGTTTAATAACCAGTTGTATAATAAGTGGTCTAATAACCAGTTGTTTAAACTGTTGCACCATAACCAGTTGTTTAATAATTTGTACAATAACCAGTCAGTGTTGTTTAACCAGTATAAACATATCCAGTCTAATATGCTCCTCCTCAAATCGTTTCATCAAGAGTGATTCCTTCTTATCCAACATATCCATAATCATATCCTTAATATTAACCTGCACCATAATAATAATAAGTTTAATAATAACCCCCAAGATCAAATTTGAACAATAACATATGATAAATAATAAGTACATCATAAAAAAATAATTTTGTTTATTTGTTTTTTTATTTTTTAAGTTATGTTATGTTATGTACTAATGTATATTATCATCAATCATATTCTTTTTAATTGGTCAGGATTGGGCACTAATTAATTCTATAGGAAAGTATAACTCATGCAATTATTTCTGATCCATTCTTTCAATCTTTCTCTTTCTACAATATTAGATTCTAATGCCCTAATATGATCATTATATCTATCATTAGTCAAAATTAATCCTCCCTTCTCCCTTGCGAATTGAATCATGTAGGAGTCATCATAATTCCAGCTTGGAACTCCATAAGCATACCCTTTGTTTTTCATCTCCAATAGCAACTTGACATCATCAGGCAATTTGTTGATATTGTTTTTCTAAATAATATTTGTCAACAATTACATTAGATTCTTTCTTCTTGTTTATTTCACTTTCATTAAAACAAAAATCAGGTAAGATAATCATTACTTCATGTCCTTTCTTTACCCAAAATTCTAGAGCACATTTCAAACCCTGAGAACAAAACTTTGCAACTTAGGATTATTCTTATCCATATCTCATAGCCACATTCATTCCATCAATTATTATAAGTTTCTTAATCGATTCCTTGGGAATGTCTTCTTCCCACTTTGGTTCCTTTGCACCCTAAATTTCAATGCCATGCAATTATTATATTATTTATTCACAAACATAAAATAATATAATTGATGTCTGACTGTCTTCATCTTTATAAATTGATGATTATTGTTTGAATGTCTATAGAACATGGGTATAACAAATAAATCCAACTAAAGGCACTTCAAAAGGAAACAAAAAAGTGTGAAATTACTCATTCAATTAAGATTAAAATTAAAATAAGTCATTACTCTGGTTCTCTACCTAATATAAGTTCTATCTTGAATATAAAAAAATCTATGCTAATTTATCATTTAAAGAAGGAAATTCTGATAACAAATATGTACAAATCAAGGGTTAATCATATAAGTAGTAGATGATTGGGATGACCAACTATAAAAAGGTGACTGGAGGCACCTGATCTAAATTCTTCATAGAATTCTATAGTAGGTATTTTAATATAAAATCAAGTGAGTTTACATATAATCCATATACATATTTAATTGATTCTCTCACTAAATCGTTATCTTTAATGTCTTACACTGTCTTCAATTAGAATGTATTTAGACAATGATGCAAACCGAAATTTGTCATCATTATTACTTTTAAAAGCAATTAATATTGCTATTTATGATCGCTATGAACATTTGTCTTAACAATTTTAAAATATTCCTACAAATGTTAAAACATATTAGCCAATTAAGGTAATTCTTCAAAACCAATTTTAGTGAACTATATTATTTCTAAATTCATACAACAATCGTATTGAATCTTATTAAATACACCATAAAAGCTCTTAAATATGTATCACGATCTAATTCACTTGCTGGCTTAATATGCCTAGCCCAATCATTATAGTGAGTTCTATTTATTTCAAAAACTTCATTCATATTTTCTTTGCAGTTGTAAGGTATTTATGCAAAATGAGCCTTTTATAAACAACATGCTGCATTAAAAGTATCTTAAAATTATCTCATTAATGTAGCTATTAGAAAGTAATATTTCCCTTAAAAGGGATAAATTGATATAGCCTTATTATAGAATAAATCAGCAAATTTATAATTATCTTTTGGTTATTTATTCATCTTCTCTAATCTTCTACCTAGATGTTCATGTAATTCCCCTGCATAGCAGTATAAATTAGCTAAAAATTATCTGAATTCATTATCATTATTCAAATCCCCTAATTAATTTTATTAGGTCAAATTTTTGATAACGGATTTCAAGAAGTTTACACGAAGTTCGTAAAATGACTTAATTTCTTCATCGACATCAGGGGATATGCTATTGAATTCGATATCAATTTATTTCTTAATAATTTGCCACACCCTCTTATCAATTTACTTAAGTTATTTTTCCAACTCTTACTTTAGCAATAACGAAATTGATTCCAGATAAGATTAACTCTGTAGTTGCTTGAAAAAATTGTTTTGTGTCATCACAATTCAATTCGTGAAGTGCAAAGACAACTGAAGGCTTTTCTTTATTTCTACTGTTTAGAATAACAATACTTCAATTTATCTAATAACTCTTTGAATTTCTTATATAAACTACTCTGTGTTTCAACATTCATAAATAAATAATTTTATAAACAATTATGATAAGTTAATCAGAACTTTAGAATGAAATTAAACAATTCATAAAAGAATCAAATTGGAACTAAGTAGTGCAAGAATAAATTAGTTAATTTGAAGCTTTCTTGCTTACTAATCCTTGGCTATTTGTATATGAATAGCCAACTAATTTAGCGCATTATCTCTATTTTTTAACTACAAATAATCAATCTAAACAATAATTATAATCTATGCTCTATTAACTTTTAGTTGAATAATGCCAATTAACTAAAATCAAAAGATCATATTTGATAACTAGTTTCACTTTATTATTTATCCCTCACAATCTGGCAATTTTATAAAAATATAAATGAGATTGACTCATAAGAAATTGAATTTCTTGATTATAATAAATGTATTGAAAAAAAGCATCGCCATAGTTAAGGGAATTCCAAGTGCCTATCGCAAACTTTCTAGAAATAAATTGTTTGTAGTGATGAAAAGGTTTTGAGTAGATCAAATAAAATAACCTTATAAATCTTTTGAAATTTACATCAGCAACTCAACTGTATAATTACAGATTTTTTATAACTAATTAAAAAAATAAATTTAGCAAAGCAAAAAAACAACTAATTAATTAAATGATGAGTCTACATAGTTGAAAATTACGATGAAATTTTAACAATAGACAAGGCTGTCTAAATAATTATTTGGAGTATAAGGTTGCGAGAATTGCATGAATTAGCTGAATAGATGAAGAAAGTGTGTCCTATTACTATGAATATTCTGTAATTATTTGAAACACTATTAAACAATTCAAATGAGCAATATAGTTTTGATTTATTAATTTAACTGTTAAAAAAATGATTGAATAATATAAGGTTCATGAATAAATTGGATAAGGTGAGTTTGGAAAAGTCTATAGAGCAACAAATCTTCTTACTCAATCAGTTGTTGCCATTAAAAGTGTTGATGTGGCTAAATTTAATGAAACACCAAAATTACTCGAATTAAGCATGCAAGAGATAGAGGTACTCTAAAAACTTTAACATTGTTAATATGTTGTTAAGTTCATTGAATTAATTAAAACCTCTCATCAATATCATTTCGTATATGAATATTGTTCAGGTGGTCCTCTTGACAAATTGTTATTGTTATAAGGACATTTTACAGAAAG
>CAJJDN010000093.1:395719-427094 GCA_905182985.1 Paramecium sonneborni | reverse complement strand
TATTTCAAGAAATGAATCCAGCTTGTGTTAAATTAATTTAAGCTGTTATTTAAACTATGACTTATATTTATAATAAATATTTTCCTCCTTAATTAATAATGTTTAATTTAAAATATTAATAAGAATATTTAATGATAAAATAATAGATTCGATCTTCATTATTTTATTTTTAAAAGAATTTGAAATCTGTCCATAATTAATTACTAAAGGATCTGTTTATTTATTATTAGATTTATTTAAGCAGATATTAGTTTAACTTAAATCTGTAAATAAAAAAAAAAAATCAAAATTTAATCTTAATTAATTTTATAATTATATTATAAAATTAGCAATTATGACTCTCTAAAGTCTTGATGATTCAACTTAAGAATAATCAATTGTAACTCCATTATAAAAATTGGTTGAGAGAATGGAACAGAGTTAAGGATTTAATAATTTAGAACAATCAAATGATTCCAAAATAAATTGAAAATTAAGATTACATGAAGAATACATAATAATTTCATAGTTTGTAGATAATTTTCAGGAATTAATTAATAAACTGGATAGGATAATAAATTAGTTAATAGTAAATGGATTAAATCTTTAAAAAAAAGAGCAAATTTAGTTAATATAAATTTAATATAGAAAAAATAGTAAATTATCTTATAAAATAACTGACAATGAAATTGATTTAATTTTTACAATAGCATGTACAATTTCATAAACAAATAGAACATCTGTTACAATAAATTTAAAATATAAATTAAGAATTTATTTATAGTTTTTAAAAGGTCTAGAATTATTAAATAATGATAGATATGTATTAAAAATATTTTAAATGATCACGAATAAAATTTAATAAATCATGGGTCAAAAGAATAAAATGAAAGATCTTCATTTATAAATTGATTAATAGATAAACAAATTGTTGAATTTTAGGTTTACTACTTAAATCAATATTAGTATCCATAAACATTAGACAATTGATAATGATAAATTAAATATATATTATTAATAAATAAATTATGAAACTTTTAATAATGTTTAAGATATTATTAAGTAATAATAATATAATTTTATTTATTTCAGTTTTTAAATTTTCCTTGATTTATGACTAAAAATCAAATTTAAATTAATTATAAGCAAGAAATCTAATGAATTCTTTCTTTCCAGCCTCAAATAAATTACTTTATGCCTGAGTCACTATCAATTAAAATTAGGGGATATTACAATTTATATTTAATCTTAATTATTAGAAAAATTCCCTCTCATTAAATGAAATCCACTATTCGATTATGTATTCTTTTACTTTGAATTTCATTATTTAAATAACTATTTTAAGCTATCTTTAAATTTAAGGGACAATGAAAGTAGAATATAATACTAATTAAAAGGCAGTATTACAGCCCAATCATTAGTCTTTTGGTGGCAATTTAAGAATAGGACGCCGGATTAGATTTAATAATCTTGATGGATTAATCAAGAGGGATCTCCAGTCATGATCAATCAATCTTGATGGAAGAGATAAATAAATAATATTTCTCTGTCATATTTCTTTTGAACAGATAGAAGTTCAAGTAATTTATCAAATTTCTTAGTTCAAAGTTTTTCAGGATGATTTGCAAAATCATAAGTTTTAAGTCTTCTAAATTTATAATTTTTATATAAAATAGCATTATTTTGAAGAATTGGTTATCTTACCAGCTCAAAATTAAACTTCCATAATAAGATAATCCATTCTCAATTAATTGAATAAAATTTTAACATTATTAAGATAGCATTATACATGGGGGAAAATTAAATAGATTTATAAAGTACAACTTTATATTGTATAAATTAGTGTCTTTTTTATAATTAAATTTAACTTTGCACTTAAAAATCAAGGTGTTTCAAATTTAAGAAATTTCTATTTACTATAAATATACGATATAATATAATAATTTATTGATCTGTTATCTACCTACCTTCATACCTGTTATATTATATTCACCATTATAAGTGACTTAAGCTCTCCACTAAAACCTCTCCCATAATTCTACCCACCTCCCTATCTTAATTTAACCCTCTTCCTCACCATATGATCCACCGCCACTAATTATATTTTTAATGCCTATACTTATAAAATATTTACATTTATTTATATTGCCATTCTCCTCTAACACAATAACTAATATCCCATCTACCTACTTTCATACCTTTCATATTATATTCACCCTCATAAGTGACTTATTTCTCCCATTTAAATTCTTCATCTAACTCCACCCACTTCCCGATCTTAATCTAACTCTCTCTTTCACTATATAGTCCCCCACCACTAATATTCTATTCTTATATAATATTTACATATGTTTATATTTTCCATCTCCCCATCTATCAAAATTAATATCCCAATAACCTATTTTTTTACCCTTTTTGTTATATTCTCCATTATAAGTAACTTAAGCCCTATCCCAAAAACTATCCCTCAATTCTATCCACCTCCCTATCTTTTTCTAACTTTCCTCATAACATCCACAACCACTAGTTATAATATTTCAATATTACATCACTCTATTTTAATAAATATATTTCCATATACCTATTTTTAAGTCATCATAGTATTCACCCTCTTCAAAAACGTCGACCTGACTAATGTTCTTTTATGGTTGATATTTACCTACAATAATTCATAATTTATTATTTCCATTAACCTAACTTTTTCCCATCTTCTGAGAATAATATTTTTCAAAATAAAATAAAAAATTTTACTATAATATCTTCCAACTTTTTAAAGAATTTATCCATCCCAATTAATTCCCCATTTAGCAGTCTTCTTAAAATTATTTCCATATTTTCCAATCCATTCAAGATATTTTATTTATTCTAAATTATAGAAAATGTCTGGCTCCGAAGATGAAAAATTTTGTATTCTAGGGAATTTTTGTAATAATTTACTATCTTGCTATTTACCCATTAAAAATGTAAATGATTTCTTTTTCTTTAACAAATTATATTTAGTATTTCTTTTTTAACCATCTTGTTGTAAAGGAGTCAAAAAACAAGCATTCTTATTCTTGAGAGTAAATTGATTACCTCCTCATACTGTTTTATCTTATTTAATGTTTATCTCTTATTATGATTTGAAAATACCTAATTATTTTAGTACTTTATTTCGATTTCTTCTATTGATTTGAAAAACTTATTCCCATCCCTATTTTTTATTAATAAAAAGAAATTATGATTTTTATATTTTTAAAATCTAAAGGAACAAACATTTATTTTTCAGATATTTATTCTATTAAAAATTCTAAATCTAAAACAAAATAAAAAAAAGTAAATTAATTGCTACTATATACAATAATTATGATGTATATATAATCTCTGACTTTTCATTTTTGAGTTTCCAAAAAAGTTTAGAATGCACGTATTCATTTAAATTCAGATAATTTACTTAAGAAATTAATTAATCTAAGTGACATTAAGATTATACTAATTTTAATTGGAGATCAATATTATTTTCTTTTTACTTCTTTACTTTATTCAATAGACCAGATACTTAATTACTTTATTAACAGCAGCTTTAAATGACTCTCTAAATTTGTTATTATGCAATACGATAACTACATTGAAATTTTATTTTTGATGTATCTAGTACAAATATGATTTTCACAAGAAATATTCTTAAAAACTTTAGAAGATACTGCAGCTAGTAGAACAGCATCATTATCTAATCATTTGGAGTAATGGCTACCACCTAAATTAGATTATAGTTTTACCAAAAAGGGTCTGATTATTTCTTTTCATTTTAATTCTATTTTCCAATTATATTTCATATTTGTTTTGATGTTAAATTAAAAAAAATATTTCTCATCCTTTTATTTTTTAATATCTTTGCATTAAAATGCCTATTCAGTATCTAAATTTTTTCTTACTCCACTTTTACAAATAACCTTAAAAAGATGGTCTCAAGCATTTTTAGGTAAACTTGTAAGAAATGTTTCAAAGCACATTAATATTTGATATTGAATCTAAATCCTATGAAAATAGTATATCTAACAAAAACTAGTTTTATTTGAAGATTAATTTTTTAAAAGATTAAAATTTAACAATTTGCAATTTTACAGAATTAAAATTCATTATTTTTTAAATAATTAGAAAGGTCACAAAAAATGGAGAAATCTGTCTGATAAAACTGTAAGTTTTACTCAAGATAGGAAATCTAATCAAGCGTTTAGAAGACTTAAATAATGAGAAGTTGTGTATGATTTGAAGATAAAATTATCGATATGAAACAATATTCAATTATAAGTGTTTTTAAAATCCTTAAGAAAATAGAAGAGACATTTATGTAATTTTTAGATTAATATTCTTTAATAGATTATTCAGTGTAATTATTATACTTCTAATGTAAGTTAACTGTAAAACTTGTTCTATTATTTTCATAAAAATGTATATTGGTAGATATTTAATAATTAAACAATAATATGTTTGTTTATAAAAGGCTTTAACATATTATAAAAAATAAAAAAGAAATAATGCCAACTAATTTTAAAACAAAATAATTGTATACTGGTTGAGCAAATTAAATAATAACTTTTTTTGAAAAATCATAAAATAAGATATAAAAAAATTTTTGTAATAATGAATAAATTGCAAACTTGAAAATATTTGTTTAAAATTTAACAATATTCATCTAAATGATAATTATTTAAGATTTGTTGTTGTTTTAAGAGGAAGTCCTAAGATAAATAAATTTCTAAAAGTGTAAAGTAACCTGCCTTTTAAGATATTGATGATTTATATTGAAGTATTAAAAATTAAAAAGGATTGTATTGATTATATTATTTATATGTTTGATAATTTTCATTGAAAGCATTTCTGAATTATTAAAAGCATAATTAGAATATATATTAAAAAGGAATATAATAAAATTATTGTTCTACTCTAATTACTTATACAATGGATCTCGTTTTAAGGGATACCAATCATAATGATTAGAACAAAATAAAATATGATCTGATCAAAAAATTCAAAGGACAATTATCTATCTACTTAAGTTTTAATGTCATATTTCTTAATAGGCATCAAAAAGCATAAAATTATAACAAGAATTCTTAAATATTTTAAGTCGATACATTTAAGCAGCTCCATCAATCATTAAGAATTGAGAGTAATATTTTACAGTTTTAATCATTGTTCCACAATTCTAGGATTATTCATTATTATTTAGAACGATTATAAATAGTAAATAACCTCCAAACAATGTACTCATTCCACAAAGTAATAATAAACATAAAATACAAGGGTGTACCTTTTATCTTATTTAAAATATTTAGAGTTATTGTTAATTTAATTCTTCCTAAGGAATAATATGATATTATTAATTGAATTCATTGTGTTGTTGATTCTCCATCTATTAAATTAAATTTTTATCAAATTTAGAATTTATTTTTAAGAATAACTTAAAAATTCACCATTTCACATTTAAATTAATATAAAATTAAATCTTTAATTATATTCTCACTAATTATTTAAACCCATCATCTTAAATATAATTGAAAATGCATCATTTTTTTAATTATAATTGCCAAGAATAAAATTGCAAATTAATTTTGATTAAAAATAATATTTTTTGTGTTAAAGCCTATTTATTTTAAATGTTAAGAATTAAGTTAAGATTGTAATTTTGTTAATTTATATATCAGAGTAATCTGATGTTTAAAATTATAATCTAAATAATGGATTTTTATTTATATTTCTAATTGAAATTGACTCATTCATGTATATTTAGGTAGTTTGCAGATTATATAAAGTAAGAGAATAAAATTAGATTTGAATTATTAAAAATATAAAGCGAAATAATAAACTTATTGTTAGATAATCATTTTTTAAATGAAATTAATCGATTTTTTTAATTATAATACAATATGATAGACAAAATATGCCATCAAAAATTAAAAAAAATTAATGAATGATAAATGAATAAAAGTTTTCTAGAATTAAAAAAATCTAAAACTTTAAATCAATATGAATTGATTATTAAGATTGTTTAGATAATCCTAAGCTTAAATTTTAATTGTTAAGCTTATAAGGTATTCTTAAATTAAAAAATTACATAAACTATTTGTAAAATTTTAGTAAGTAATAAATTGAAACATTAAAATAATTAGTTTTATAATAAATATGTTTTATCAATCTAAGCTGTTTATTGTTATTAAGTGTTATAAACATATAAACAAAAATTGAAATCATTCAATAAGCAATAAAATCTTTATAAAAAAAGGAATCAAAATAAACTTCAGAGAAAAAATATCGTTTACGTTTAAAGTTACTTAAAGTATTTCATAAAAATCGTAAGCTACATTGATTGGTACTGAAATTTAAACTTATTATAAGAAGAGAAATATAAATACTCTTTGAGAATTAATTTAGGGTAATAAAAAAAATTTATAGGATATATTATTTATATTCAAATAATTACACTTATTTTAATAATGAATCTAATAAGACAAATATCCAATTATCGTTGATATTTGAAAATAATGATTTCTTATGAGTATAAGTAGAATTATTAAAATAAAATATTTACTTGATTTAGATACTTTTTCAGATTTATATCCCTGTAATAAATTCAATTACAAAGTAGAGCTAGAATTTATAAATTACATAATTTAAAAAGTTATCTGAGATAAAAATAGAATTTTAATTACAAAAAGATTAACCTCTTAATCTGTCCAAACTTTCTTAAAGCATTAATTCAATTTTGGAAATTTATTAAAGAATATGTTTAATAGATGATTTTTCTCAAATAAATCATACAATAAATCATTTGATTAAGAGAATCTTGCATTCAGAGAATATAAAATAAAATTCTAACAAATTAGCTAAATAAATACATTAGTTGAATAGGAATTTCTAAAGAGAAAATCAGTAAGAGATTCTAATAGATAATATAGTAAGAATGATTTATAGTATTTCTAAATGGGTTTTATTCAGTTATGTGGTTTGGTAAGCATTAATAAAAAATTATTGGCATTATTTTTTTTACTATTTAGTTTAATAGAGAGACTTTACAAATTAAAGAAATTTATGTAATTTAGCTACCATTAAATATTAGACTTTAAAAATTTTATATATTCTTGTAAAATGTATTTCTAATATTCATCAAATTATTGCCGAATTCAAAATGCTTCAAATAACTATAATTTAGAATTGCAGTCATCGTAATTTTGAATATTAACATAGAGCTTTTAAAAGTATAAAAAACAAGGATTTTATTGGAGAAAAAATAACTAATATAATGGTAATAATCATAAATCTTATGTGTTCATTTCAGCCAAATTCATGGCATATCTCTCAATGAAGATTACAATTAATTCTAATCATGTGCATAGTCTTTAAAAATGGATAAATTTTATTTTAATTTTTAGCTAATTTCACTAGATTAATTAAGATTGAAAAGATATTGATGATCTATGTTTAATGAATATAAAGATGAAAGCTACTATTGGGAATTTACTAGTTTATCAAGTTATTTGTGTCTAAGAAAAAATTAAATATTCTTCAATTACGATATACTAATTTAAATAATTGAAAATGGAAAATGGAATGTAACGAATGGTTAAAGGATTGTATATAATAGCAGAAAAATATTAATACTTTTAATTTCTATATTATAATAATAATCAATTTAAAGACTTATAATGTGTAGAATTTGATATTTTTACGCCGTAATTATGGTTACATTTTATTATGTATTTAGCCTTGGCTGATAAATATTTTCTTATTTTCAAATATCTCATTTATATTCTTTATTTTTGAACATTTCTATTTTAAAGTAGGTTTTTAAATATTTAATATCTTTGTATCCAAGGCCATTAATTAAGAATTATTTCTTTTACTTTATCAAAAAAATATGCATTTTCTTCGATAAAAGAAATTACAATTTCTTTAAAAATTTTAATCAAATATTGCTAATTAAATGCGAGTAAGATAATTAAATAAGGTATTTAAATTTCATAAGATTAACTCTATTAATCAATGTAAATGCCTACACCAACTGCCATAGAAATAGCACAGACATTAGCTGAATAAGCATCCAATTTATTTAGTATGTGTGATCTAAAAGGTTTATATTTTTAACTTATTTCATAATAAATATAAACTACTGACAATAAAAGAATTCCTTTTTTCACAACATTATCATCGTAAAATGAAAGGATGATTATTAGCAGTTATTTGACTGTAATCTTAATTAACTCCCAATAATATGCATCTAAATTATATTCATTATATAAATATCCCCATTTATTTCTTGTAATTTTTTGAGATAATGAAGTTTTATTAGAATACAAAGACATAAAGAAATATAATGGTATTAATATAGATACAAATAATAAAACTGGTATGCAAAATTTGAATAACCATTCATAGTGGATGCTCGTGTCATATCTAAAAGAGACATTAGCTTATATCCAAAGAAAACCTGAAATATGCCTAAATGATATTAGAGAAATTAATCCTCCAACCAAAAATGGTTAAACATAGATGTACATATATATGAGAGTTGTTGTTATAATATTCAAACTAAATTCACTCTTGAAAATTAATAAATCAATAGTGTATAAGGTTAAAAACAAAATGATATAAATAAAAGGCATGATTATTTACCACAACATAACTGAATAATGTATTTCAAAGGGAAATATATCTTTTAAAAAACAATCAAGAGAATGTGTCATTGTTTGTATCGGATTGCTAACAGCATTAACAAAATTACCAAGACTAATTAATAAAGTGAATCTAAAAGTAAAAACAGCAGATACTATTTAGAGATGATTAGTAATCATTTTAATTAAAATACCAAAATTAGAGTGATATTAAACTGTAGAAGGTATTAATCTTGATATTATTCGTTTAAGCATCATTTATTCATTTAAAGTTTTATTACTCCTAACTGTAATTAATATTGATATTAAAGTCCTAAAGATAATTAAAATATATACCATAAACTAATACCTGCAATGACAACAGCATTTTTACTTTTATCAATACAGGAACCACAAGAATATTTATCACTTGTTGAAAAATGGCCAAGACCTCTAATATTATGTAAATCACATTCTTCACATAATGCTCCAATATGACCTAAATAACATGATGTATCTCCTTCATGCCATCCGCCATTACAATTAATCATTAAATTGATACATTAACTTATTTAATCTGTATCAAAATAAGGTCTCCAAAACCCTGGCTTTAATTTTAATTATGCAGATTGAATTTCACTTGTGGTAAAATCATCTTTTTAAGAACAACTATTTGAATTCAAAACTAAAGAATAAAAACCTTATGTAGCATTACAAGGAACACAAGTGTTATCAATAACACTTTTTATTTCTCCTACTTAACATGGAAATGAATTTATATTCATTCTTAAATAATAATTATTGTGATATCCCATAATTTCTCCTTATTTTCCATAAATAGGAGTAAAAACAGAATTACAATAAAATTATACTTCTAAAGTTGTATTTAATTAATTATCTAAGTAAAAGATAATATCATCAAAATTGTAATCCGATTTATTGAATTAAACTTCATTAAAACTTGTATAATCTTTTGAGAAATCTGATTCTTCATTTCCCTTACGTAACCTTCCACTTATTGTGCAAATTGTATTTTATAAATTCTCTTAAACATTATTGAAAGAATCTAAAGGTTTCAATCTTAGATGCAAATTATATGTTATATACTCTTTATTCTTCAAATCAAAGTGTTAATATTTAGATAAACTTTACCCATTTGGAACATAGAGGACGTTTGAATAATTCTTTAAAAATAAAGAATATTTTCCCACTTAGATTTATTCTACAAGAATATCATTCTTCTCTAGAATTTTAACTTTAGGTAAAGTATGTTTTAAATCAATTGAAACTGATAATTATGTAGGTTTTTAAGCAAAATTTTAACCAAATTGAGTTGCAACATTTTCATCAATTATTGTTTATTAACTAACTAGATTTTAATTATTCTAATCTTTTAGAAATACACCACCACCAAATAAAGCTTTATTATATTAAACTATAGATTTCAATATAAAAAAATTTGCTTAACCATCTACCTACATAGCCCCACCTTATTCTTTAGCTGTATTATTTAAAAATATAGAGTCTTCAATTAAAGTTGATACATTCTAAATGAATAGACATGTACCTTTCTATGCTAAATTTCTCATACATTGATATTTTTGTATTTTTAATACAAATTATTTTGAATTGATATTTTAATAGAAGGATTATAAAAGTCGAAAAGTTAATACTGATTTATATAGATTTATGCAACTTTAGTATCCACATTAATTATCGTTTAAAACAATTTCATTTATAACTATTACACTTTTATCATCATGAATATTCATATTTAACAATCCTTTTTAACAAATTTTACAATTTATATGAGTTATATGAAATTATGAAATCTGAATCTATGTTGAAGCAGGATTTATATTAAGAAGGCTTTATATTTGATATTTTTAGAGTTTATTTATTAATTCTATTACGCAATGTGATTTTTATAAATCAGTTTCAATTTTATTATATTTTAAAAGAATAGGAGATTCTTTTTAGAATTTATCATTTGAGCAAATTGATTGTTATTAAACAAATTCTTATTAGTTCATAATACATTTATCAATAACATTTATTTAATTTTAAACTTCCACATATTTGACTTAAAAATTTATAATCCTTATTTAAGAATCTTTTTCATTTAAATCTAAATTAATCATTGTATTTAAAAAGGTTGAATTTGAAATACTGGTGTTTAGAATTTCTAAATGTTATGTCTATGATATAGTCATAAAAGATTCATAATTTAATAACATAACAATTATATTACTTAAACTTATATAATTTGCATATGCTATCTGAATTAAGCTTCTTTGAAATTACAATTATGATATTAATTAATTATCTATGAGACTAAATTTATCTAGATATTATAAGTATCCTTAAATTGTGTTTTTGATCTCCAAATGATTAAACATAATTTATTATTGTGATTTTTTGTATACCGAAAATTCAATATAAATTATTGATCCTTATAATGAGAATATATCATTTAACACTAAATTTTCAAATTTAATAATAGTGTTTTATAAGCCATTTTGAATATAAATTAATCCTCCTCTATTTCTACAAAACACATTTTAGGCAATTATATTTTTCAATTAAATCTAAATTGAAGTTGCAGCAGAAGTATCAAATAAAAAAGCTCCACCATTTTCATCATCATTAAGAAATTAAGTGCTAATATTACTGATTATTGTATCTTAGATATTTATTTAGGCTTCTTTTTCTAAATAGATCTATAATCCTGGACCTGTAGAATTAGAAATCGTAACATTTTTTATAATTATTTCTTGACAAACTATCTTTCCATTTCCTGTTAAAACTATTATAGGAAAACTTTCTAATATATCTTCAACAAATATTTCATGATTATCCTCATAACCCCAATATAAATAGGGCTATAAAATTGAATAATCAAATAAGTTGTTTTATGTGAATATAGAATTTAAAATTTTTAAATTTTATGTTTAAATATACAGAATACTATTTGGACTATTAGTAACTATATTTTTTTGGATACTTACATTACTTAAAAGTATTGTACAATACTAGCAATCAATATTAAATATTAATCCCGTGTTAATTAAATCTAATTAAAAATATTGATGCAGAATATTCTTTTCAAATCTTGAATTAATAATATCTATTAAATAATTTGCTTCAGATTAAATCAATATTATTGATGCTTATTTAATTTTATTTGTTATCAAGATTAAATTTGAAGTTAATTCTAGTTCTGAGAATTCGATTTGATATTTTGTTTTAATTTTTGAAATAGAAGTCTTTATTTCAATTATTGGATAATTTATTGATTAAGTCTTTTCTATTAATAATTAATTTATTTTTATATTAGGCACATCAAAAATGCTAATTAAAAGATAATAATATTAATTAACGATAGACTACTAAAAGCAATCATATTATTCATAAATTCCATTAATGGCATGTTACACAATATAAATTTTATTTAATATAACCTAATCAGAATCTGCAATAACCATACTTGAGATCCCATTATTTTTTTAGATTGTAAAAATATCAATTTATATAAAACTTGCTGATAAAAAGATTAAAGTTACTTCTTAATTATCAAAGAAAGATTCTTAAAATTTTTATAACAAATTGTTTCCAATAATTTTAACATCTATAAATTCTATTTTTTCATTAGGTTTAATAAGTTAAGTAATTTTTATAAATCTATCCTATTCACTGTAAGTGTTTAATGCAAATTCAATGTTATCAAACAAAATATATTTAATTTCGGTTTCCTCATTAATAAAGAAATAAGAACTTTCATTAAGCCGATTCGATGTAAAATTTAAATCCAACATTTACGCATAGTTATTAAGCTAAAATAATCTTGAATTTAATAAATAACAATAAAAAAATTCTAAATTTATTAATTCAAAGTATTTCAGTTAATAAATCGAAAATAAAGCTTTTGTCTAGTATATCGATGATTCAGTAATTCTCATATAATGTATATATAATTCTCCAAGAGTTTGATTTACAAAGGGTTTATTGAAAATTGTTCTTTCAATTTTTATATCATTCATTTCTACTACATCATCAATTTTTAAATCAAACCATAAACAGTTTGTATTCCAAAAATTACTCCCAATAATATTGAGATTTTCTATTCTAATTGTTTATCTTTTAGATATTTATTCAACTTTAATAAAATACTCAAGATTATATATTCTTTCAACTCCTTCTGCAAAAAAGTTTGATATAATGACATCTTTGGTATCTTATATCAAAATATAAAAAGTAATCTCAAAGTTATATTAATGATAGAAAATGTCCATTAATTCAATGGTTTAATCGAAAACGCTTTTAAACTATAATAAACTTAAACCAAATTCAAAAAATTCAATTTCAATATTAAATCCTTAAATATGAACTCTATTAAAATTAAGGATTGTAAATTATTTTTTAAATTTAATAGAAGTAATTCCTTCTCCATAAAGTTCGAGTTATACGTCTCTAATTTTATATAAAAAGATAGACTTACATGGCAGAGAAAATATTTTAACTAAATTTTTAAGTAATCTGTTATTAATCAACAACATTACATTGTTACTCTTGATTACTAACAATTTTTATAATGATTTATTTAATGGCTTTCTGATTGGCTAATTAATAAAACTAATCTGTCTCAAACTAAATTAATTTTGTTAACATTTACTTCAGAAAAGCTTGAGGAAGAGAATAAATTATCACTTAAAATAGTATTTTGTAAAAATTCTTTTCGTTTTTCTTCGTTTTCAAATGAGTATAATTAATGGTAATATTAATTACTATCACAAATTAACTCTAAATTTATAACTATTTATTTTAAGCATGGTCCAGATTTACAATCTATATATATACCTAATTCTTAATCAAAAGTGCCTTCTTCTGAGGATAAACAGTAATATGAATAAGTAGAAAATTATTTATTGTCGAATACTGGATTTATAGAAAGTACATCTTATTAATCTCTTTTATAACATGATTCACAATTATGTGGACAAGTAATACATTAATTATTAACTAAACTTTTACTTCTAAGTTTGATTCCTTATGGACATTTAATACAGATGTTTTTATTATTTTATAATTAACATTCTAAACATGATGGAGGACATGTTTCAATACATTAATTTTCATGTAATTCATATCCTTCTTAACATATAGTACATAATATTTCATAATCTAATTAATTTTAACTTATGGCATTTTCAATAAATTTATGTTATGAATAATCTTTATCTATAGAGGATCTATAAAAAGCACGAATTTCATTTTTCCAATCATCCTTAGAATATTTATTTTATTCAAAACAACTCAAACAATTTAAATTTGATGGACACTATATACATGATCCTGATAGGTTTTAAGCATAATAACCATTTTAACAAAGAATACAAGAATAAGAAATTTTAAATGGAACCTTTTTATTATCAACAATTTTGGTTGTTAATTATTCCATTACACATAATCGACAATTTTATTTCAATCTAGGACATTCATCAGAAAATGAGTATAATAATTAGTCTGAAACATAAGGACCATATAAACATACATTTTCAGAGAAAACTCCAACTTTTTCTACGTAAAATTAATGGCAGTTTTGTAATTCACCTTAAAAACAGGCAGATTTTACTTGGTTAAAATAATAACCATTTATACACTTTGCACATTCAAGTATTGTTTTCAATTATGATAAATTCGGTTCAAATTCATAGTCTAATGAAATTGCTTATGAAGATTTTTCAAATGCAATTAAACAATTTTCAATTGAATTAATTCTACAATCCTCAGCATTTAAGGTTAAATAATATTTATAGTTATCCAAACAACTCAAACATCTCAAAATTTAATATTCTTATGAAAATTTGCAAATTTTACAAAAAATACCACATTTTTAACATTAATCGTGAATCAATCCAAATCCTGAATCACATTATAAGCAATGATGTTAATTAAGACATTTCTAACAAAATTATGGACATTAAATACAAGATTTCTCATCTTCAGATAAATAATATCCACTTTAACATTCTGTGCAATATTAATATATTTAATCTACTTTAATACATGCTTTGTGTAATTAAATACACTTTAAATTAGAATAATAATAATTTTGCTTACAAAATCCAAATGCTTATTCATTTAAATGCAAAACTTCTAATTAAAAACAATTTTAAATATAGATATCTTTTATGTTACAATAATCTTAAACTCCTTCCAATAAGATTAAAATTAAACTATTTTGATCTATGTAATAAAAATCATAATCTTAAGTAGATCTTATTTAAGAAGTATATGCATCATCTTTTTATGAGATTTATGAAGTAATTAAATCCTTTTTACAAACTGGTTCTTTATACCAAGTCTTAGAATTCAATAAACAATCTATACATAATAGATTATAAGAATTTGATTAAGGACTAAATTAATTTAATCTATTACCATTTTATGCATACTCCAGGATCTGGCAAATAGAAATATCCAAAGGAACATCCTAAATTTTCAATATCCTACCCTATTTCTTTATATAGCATTGTTTAATATAAATCTTAAAAAGATAAACATTAATTATCTTTATATATATGATCTATTGGACATGAACATTAATGTAATTCTTCCAGATATGTGTTTTGTGGATCTTCAAAACAAGATAAACAATTATTCTATAATGGACCAAAACAAGTTTGACAGCTTTAATGACAAGCTATTTAAAATTAATTAAAATACAAAAATCTATATTATAATTTTCTTAATAATTTGTAATAAATTAAAAGCCTGCTAATTATCCTTTTAATTTATCAAAAAGAAAATAATCACCTCCAAAGATAGCATAGTATTTAGTATTAATAAATAAACTATGGTATTTGAAGTCTCCTAATAGATAAGTAAAAGTATGACTTTTTAGAACTTTATTCTCAAAAAAATTCACTTTAAATTATGATTTTGAATCTCTTCCTTCTAATCCATATTCAAATGAAATAAAATGCCATTTTGTTAATAATTCTTAATAAGGTAATTCTTATCTAATAGATAATTTATCATTTTATGGGTTCTCTATATACATTGGGTAAGGCACTCTATAATGATGAGATATAACATCATATCCACAATTATTTTTGTCTGATAAATCTATATTCATAATTATTTTAACAATTTCATCCCCAAGATTAGTTTCATTTTAATAATTTTTAAAGATTGTAAGTCTAACTACCAAATATTACTTTAATGAATAAGCATCAGTAGAATTATATTTTACCCAACCAAATAAACTAAATCTAGTCCCAAACTATTCAAATTCATATACTTTTTAAATAAGTCCATCAAAATTAAGTACATCTGGAATGAGATCAAATGTTTCTTTATGCTCATTCATTCTTAACCAATAAATAGTTCCATAAACATCCTGTGCCACTCGTTAATAATGTTCATACCATGTAAAGGATAATCTTCCGCGAAATACTCCTAATTCATATTTTCCATTTATCTAAAATATTTTTATATAAATTACAATCCCAGTTCCTCCAACTATAAATTCAATGTATTTCTTAGTATATTTTATATTAATCCAATTTAAATTATTTATACTACCCATTGTTTCAAATAATAATTACTACTAATTCTTTAAAGTTATAAGGTTCATTATCCAAATTCCCTCATAATATTTAGGATCATATATTATCTCATATATTATATCATTGATAATAAGATTATGAATTACATAATTTCCTGACATAATATTTGCATACATAAATGCTAATACCTTTCCTTCATTCTTCAATAAAAACAGTAATTATGTTTTTGGTTTGTCCTAAGATAATTATTATTCAACTTAAGGGTATGATATTGGTGTAAATGTTGCTATATAGAAACTCCAAAATTCAAATTAAATTGTTTAATCATTCCTAGAAATAAATGTTGAGTCCATCGGGTATTCTTTACGAAGTAGTAAATCTTCATTTAATTATTGGCTATAAGCTAAAGAAAGCAAAATAGCTAGTCCAAGATAAGATTTTTAAATTGCTAAATCTTTATACATATATTCTGGTTTGTTATTTCTAATATTAATTTTATTTAAAATCATTAATATTATTTCAATGTCCTAATAAATTTGTCTTATTTCAGCAATTAATTATCATATATAATAAAATTTAATTAAATATTACAATTAATTAAACATTTCCTACCCTTAATTTCTATATATTTTAAATCAATATATTTATTGTACATGCTTAAGTAATATATTTATTGTACATGCTTTTTCTTCTCTAAAAAACCTTCTTTTACTTATTAAAAATGTATTATTATTTATAGACATAAAAATTATACAAATGTTTGATGAATCTATCTAGATCAATTTCTTTTATTATTAGATATCATATTCTATCTATAAAAATGTAAATTATTACTTAAATTATATTGAAAGAGATTGAAAAAATTTATACTTGAATAATTACCTTTATTCAACTGTTTTTAAATCAACTATTAGTGCACTTGTAATTTCTATTTGCACAGAATAAGAATATTCATGCAAATTTATCTTGGTTTAATTGTCCAAATTTCTTATTCACAATTCAATTTTCATATCAAATATCATTTTTGATGTTTTATTTTTTAATATTTTTATTTGAGTTCATAATAAATAAAAATATAATAGCTAACACATTTTATTAATACTTTATTTTTCAGAAATACCCTAAGAATTAATCTATACATTATTTTTTATATAAATATTAGAACCAAGATAAATTAAATTCTAAGAAATTTTTAATTCATAAGTTCCATACTAATGATTTCTCTTATACATAATTTGATTGAATATATGCCATCTAAAATTTATCCTTTTTTCGAAATTTGTGAATCCATTTTAGATGAAAAAAATAATATAAAGCATAAAATGCTGTAATATACAAATTTTATTAAATATTTCTAAAATTAATTTATTGTTAAACATTTCAGGGTGAAGCCATATAATTTGACTTTTTTTTAAATATTTACCAATTTGTTCTTCTATTCTTTCTTCGATAGCTTTAATTTAGACATTAGTTTTATTTAAGATTAATAAAGCTGCAATTAAATTTTCTTTTTTTCCGAGTTGCTAAAAACCAATCAAAATTCATTTGGAGAATCATCTCAAAAAACTTTAAGTTCTAATCTAATCATAATCTAAATTTCTTTCTGAGATTGATTAACCTGCAATAATAAGATTTTTAATCATCTTGATAGTTTCAAAAATACTTACTTATTTGATTAACTATTTTATTTTATAAATTTATTGTAAAATTCTATATAAATTAAATGAGTAGAAAAAAGATTATATTTAAACTAAAGCATGATATATTCCTCTTCTATCCAGAAATGTTTATTTTATATAATTAATAAAATTCCAAAAATTAATTGTGTTTTTTATCCGAATCTCTTTTTTTTAAAGTTAAGGTAAATTAAATTGTTAAACTTTATATATATTTATAAAATATTGATGAAGGAATACTTTCTCAATTTTTTCTTAAAGATTCAAAGAATAAAGTTAAATTTTTTTGTAAAAACCCTTAAAAAAACAAATATTTCTACTCTTCAAATAGAATAAAATTAATCTTAAACATGACAAAATAATCAAATTCAATTATATAATCCCTGTGGATCTTAAATACAAAACATAAAAAAAATAATATGATAATCTTGTTGTGTTATCATATTACACTTTCTATAATTATGTTTAGTTATTTAATGCTCTGATTCAACAAAAGATTAATTTTTTTGTATATATTTCTAATAGACTAATTAAAAAATCTCAAAAAAGTGGATTTATGAATTAACAATTAGATTGATAAAAATAAATGTTACGAAATGATAAATCTACTTTAAAACAATAAATTAGATACATAAGCAAGTTTTTACAATTATTTGTTCTAAATTTACAACATTATAAAACAATAATTATAACATAATAAAAAATGGGAAATTTAAATAATTTTTCTTTTCCACTAAAAATGTAAATTGTGATTTTAAGATCTTTTTTTTATAGGTATAGAGTTTTTGTCTATATTAAGATTGATTTGTTTGATGAATCAAAGTGATGTCTAAAGTTCTAAGGGATTAACGATGTTTTTAAAGAATTGAATATTTTTAAACCTATGCTAATATTTGAAAATGTCAGTTTGTGCTTAACTTATAATCTTAATATATCTCTAAATGAAATATTTTATTTTTAGAATATCAAATAGATTTAAATATTTCTAAATTCCAAAATGATGTCTAGATAATAATCATTATTGATGTAATTTTAAATACTTTTGATTATAAATTAGAATTATTATTCTCTTGAATTTAGATTTTCTTTTTAATATTTATTTTATTTTTCATTATTTTTATTTTAATGGAAGAGTATAAATTATTAGATGATTTAAAGGGGATTCAATGTTATTTTAAGCATAAAAATCCTTAAAACTTTTATGTTTTGTTCGATAAAACAGTAAAAGGAAAGGATAAAATTAGATGTGAACAATGTATTAAATATGATGAAAAAAATGCAATCGAATTAGTATAAATATTAGAAGAGTTTAACCAGGAAAAGAATAGTTAACATGATTAACTTTCAGAAATGGTTGTGGAAAAAATAAAAATGATAGAATAATTGTAAAGTAAGATAACTAATTTGAAAACTTGTGTAATTTAGAAATTTGATTCATTTCTTAATTTCAGTTTTGATTAAAAAGATTTTCTAGTGAAATTAATAAAAGAAAAGGAGCAATTTAATTTTGATCAATTCTTTGATTATTTAGATGATAAATCTTAAATTGCCAAAAATTCTAAAAAAGATATGATGAAGATAATGTAAACAGAGAGAGGAATGATTGATAAGCTAGAAATTAGTTATAAGTAAATTATGGAGATGGTAAAAAAAGAACAAATTATAGAAGAAAACTATAATAAGATTACTTAATCCAGATAGGATATAAATGCTCTATATTAATCTCGAATATTATCATAAAAGACTTAAGAAGATATCTCCTATAATAATTAAATTAATTAATAAAAATTAAAATATAGATTGTTATAAGAAATTAAATAATCAGAATTTTGTTATTCTATGACATTTAATCAAGATGAGACTTTATTAGCTGCTGGATTTTCTAATTCAATCAAATTATGGAAATTTAATATGGGATAATTAACTCAACATTATATTTTATTATAAGGAAAATCTGATATAGATATTCCTACTTGTTTGACTTTTAGTAAAAAGAGTAATGATATATATTCTGGGAGTTATAGTGGATAAATTAATTTTTGGAGAGAGATTAATTAAAATCGTTGGGAAATTTTTTTCACTTCTACTATTCATCAAGGATTAATTACATGTTTAATTTTAAATTAAAAAGAAGATGAAATAATTACTAGTGGCTCTGATAAATTGATAATTGTTTTAAAAAATAATTAATAAGAAAAAAAGGTTTCCTAATATGAATTGAAATAGCATTAGAAAGTTGTTTTTAGTATTAGTTTAAATTAATCAGAAACATAATTGGTTTCTTCAAGTTTAGATTAACAGTTAATAATTTGGGAAAAGAATTCTAAATAAATTTATGAATTTAAATATGTGATACAAAAATCGATAAACGACTTTGGCCATAGAGTTTGTTTTTTAAATGATAATTTTATAGTTTGGTAATAAAACAAAGACGGTACAACACATGTATTTTAAAAAGAAAATGGAAGATTTAAGTAAAAACCAGAAAATAAAATTGTTTTAGATCATTCTGAAGGTGAAGATGGATAATTTTTATTTCCAATAATATATAATAAAGAAAAGTAAATACTTATTTTAAAATATTCAAATTCAATCTATATATTTAAAAATCACGAAGATTAATAATTTAAATTAGAAGCAAAAATTAATTGTTCATCAAATTCAATTTATGGTTGTATGACAAAGGATAGTAAATATTTGATATATTGGGATTGTTCATTATAACTATTCAATATTTAAGAATTTAATTATCAATGAGTTTAAGAAAATGAAATAATACAAAATTGATAATTATTAATGATCATCAAAAATTTATCATACCTTTATTTCATTCCTTATTTTACTATTAAATTAAGCATCTAAAATTTTACTTAATTATTTAAATAATTCAACTTCTTTTTTTTAATTATAATTTATATTTAAAATTTATACATTATTTTTACTTTAGCAAAATATTAATTTCACATCCATTTCATTATTTGAAAGATTATCGAAATTTGGATGAGAATTTTTAAAATATTTTAATGAAATGTAAACCANTTCTGGGAGTTATAGTGGATAAATTAATTTTTGGAGAGAGATTAATTAAAATCGTTGGGAAATTTTTTTCACTTCTACTATTCATCAAGGATTAATTACATGTTTAATTTTAAATTAAAAAGAAGATGAAATAATTACTAGTGGCTCTGATAAATTGATAATTGTTTTAAAAAATAATTAATAAGAAAAAAAGGTTTCCTAATATGAATTGAAATAGCATTAGAAAGTTGTTTTTAGTATTAGTTTAAATTAATCAGAAACATAATTGGTTTCTTCAAGTTTAGATTAACAGTTAATAATTTGGGAAAAGAATTCTAAATAAATTTATGAATTTAAATATGTGATACAAAAATCGATAAACGACTTTGGCCATAGAGTTTGTTTTTTAAATGATAATTTTATAGTTTGGTAATAAAACAAAGACGGTACAACACATGTATTTTAAAAAGAAAATGGAAGATTTAAGTAAAAACCAGAAAATAAAATTGTTTTAGATCATTCTGAAGGTGAAGATGGATAATTTTTATTTCCAATAATATATAATAAAGAAAAGTAAATACTTATTTTAAAATATTCAAATTCAATCTATATATTTAAAAATCACGAAGATTAATAATTTAAATTAGAAGCAAAAATTAATTGTTCATCAAATTCAATTTATGGTTGTATGACAAAGGATAGTAAATATTTGATATATTGGGATTGTTCATTATAACTATTCAATATTTAAGAATTTAATTATCAATGAGTTTAAGAAAATGAAATAATACAAAATTGATAATTATTAATGATCATCAAAAATTTATCATACCTTTATTTCATTCCTTATTTTACTATTAAATTAAGCATCTAAAATTTTACTTAATTATTTAAATAATTCAACTTCTTTTTTTTAATTATAATTTATATTTAAAATTTATACATTATTTTTACTTTAGCAAAATATTAATTTCACATCCATTTCATTATTTGAAAGATTATCGAAATTTGGATGAGAATTTTTAAAATATTTTAATGAAATGTAAACCATATAGATGATTAGATTTTTAATTAGAAATAGCTTAAATTATATTAAGATTTTGAATTAGAACATAAGCATTCTAAGATTTATCTCTATTAAATTCAATCAAAATTATTTATGAGAAGGCAAAAGAATTTATATTTAAATATGTATTATTAATTCTCAAATAATTAAATTATATTTTCTAATTTGAATTTAGTTAGTTTCATAATCCCAAATAATTATATATTCACCATCTTCACTAACAGTTCCAAAAATACTTTTTGTTCCAAATTAAATATTTTATTTTAAATTGAACTTAAGTTCTGAAGTATTCTCTTTTAAAGTATATATTTAAATTATATTAATATAGCGAGCATTTTTTGATATAATAATATTTTTGGAAGGAATCCAAAAAGAAGGAAAATATTCATAACAGTATTCATTACCTCCTTTTACTGGAATATCTAATGTTTTGATGTATTGTTCTGAAGACAAATTGTTAGAGAATATTTGAAGGTAATTTGATTAATATGGTTAAAATACAAATATTTTATCTGAAATAAATGTCAGTCTTGCACCTTAATTTTCTACACTAATTCTCTAAGTGATTTTCCATTATTCTACATTAGAACCAACCATTAACAAAATAAAATTATCATTTACACAAGTAATTAGTTTATTTCCATTTTTATTTAATGATAATCCATAAAAAACTACATTTCCATGAAATATTGTCTAAAAATTAATCCATTATTAATGTTGTATAATGTTTTTAGAGGAATACCAAAAATTAATAGAATTAGAAGATGAAATAATTAAATCTTCATTTTGATGTAATACTAGACAATTAATAGTATTTGAACATTAAGTCAATTTTACTAAATATTTTGAAGACTAAAATGAAGAGGATGACCAAATAGTAAGGCATCCATTTTCTGATCCTGAAATAAAGTTTTATTTGAACCTAAAATAATTTAATGTTGTGATGTTATCAAAATTGTAAATAATTTTCAACAATTTTGTATTACCATTTTTTAATTGAAAAATTTTAATTTAATCATTATCGCCTGCAATTAATTATGTTTTATTTTTATTTATTGCTATAGCAAAGCATAAATAGATTTCTTATGAAATTGTTGATAAAACATCATATGAAAAATTTGTTGTAGACTATATATTCAAAATAAATTATAGATACCAAATCATTAAAGGAAGCTTAGACAATTGACATTTTAAGTAATATTTAATAAAATTAATATATAAAATAAATTAAATATTTTTTTATTTATTAAATAAACATTTTAAAGTTTTAGGTAAATATTTCAATAATTTTGAGAAAGATATATATAAATGGAATAATAATATAAAAATGCTATTAATAAACATAAATATTAAAGCTAAATTTTAGGAAATAGTTAATAATCATGAAAATTCCATTTCAAAAATGTAAATGCTTTTTTTTGGGATTTTTTTTTTGATTCCTAACCAAATTTAAATTTAAGTAATTATAGAGTCCCAATATTTTATTATTTATTAATAGATATCTATAAATAATGTACAAGTCAGAATCAAGGTGAAACCTCCTACATTAACCCAACCTAATATTTCTGAAGGGTCTTTATTTTGATTAAATTTGATAACTTCATAAATAGAAAAGATTATTGAATTTAGCATAATAAGTATTTCAATAGTGATTATTTTGATATTTTCAAATTTGTTTTAAAAAGGTTCATAAACTTTAATATAACAAGAGAATAATCCTGATAGAAAAGCAGTAATTAAACATTAAGCAGCACCAAGACCTTAATTAACGACTAGATTTATGATAAATAAGATCTTTTTAATTAATAATATTGCTAAATATAATTTGGACCTTTGATTTCTTTAAATTTTAATTCCTTCAACTAAAACTGATAAATTTTTTGAAACTTAATATTTTTTACTTAAATAAGAAGAGATGAATGCTAAAAAGGATATAATAAATAAAATAGTAAATAGAGCTAGATATGATATAATAGTATTTAAGGTAGTTTTTTAATTAAAGTTGATAATTTACAGAATAGATGAGAATGCCAATTCATAGAAATTAGAAATGAAAATTCTAATTAATCCAGAGTAGACAAAATATTAGTAATATTTTCTAGCTAATTTTTAGATAGAGTAAATAACTTTAGCAATTTTAATAAAGAATGGTCTTTATTAATGATTTCCAATAGTTGGCCAATTAAAATATTTGGTAATAATAATAAGTTTGTAAAGGAAATATGAGAGTATATAGTAGGCAAATCCAAATGTCAAAAGAACTAGTAGAGTTTCAAAATTTTCTAAGAAATAACAATTGATTTAGTATTATAGAAATTTCCATTTAGCTGGTAAGTATGGAATTTAGAATTGGAAAATATTTTGTAGGAACAAATCAATTTAGAAATATTATGTTATTGGAGCAAATGATGCTACATCAAAGATTTCAAAATAGGTTTGTAAATGTTATGGGAATTGAATGTTATGATATTTCATATAAGATAATTGCTAAAGCATATCTAATAGATTCCATAAGATTTCTAAATTTCCACATAAGAATGCAATAATACTGACAGCATAAATAATATATAGAACAATTTAAGTGAGAAAAGCAGCTTTAAGTAAAAGTGATTGTTATTGAGTAGAAATTTAATTAGGAGATTTTAATTATAATTTAACTTCATTATTGATGAATGTATTATCTTATTAATTAACAATATTTGTAGATTTAATAGTAACTATTAAGATAGGATTAGAAACACTAGTTTTAAAGTTAAGTAGTATTTTATAAGCAACATTATTTAATTAAGTAGAGATAGGTAGAATAGGTTTGATTTCAATGTCATATTAGTTGTTATCTAAATTTTCTATTTAAACAATAATCATTTATATAAATTATTCATCACTAATTCCTGCAACATTAAGTCGTACAGGTTCAGAGAATGATAATTCAAATTCTTAGATACCTGAATTAATTAATGATAGTTTAGTAAGTGTAATTTTAGGTATAATACTATAGACACAAATACTAATATTATTTTATGGATAACATTTCCAATTTTATTCAATTAAACAATTATTAGAGCATCCATCATTATTATCTAGATTCCCATCATCACATTATTCTTCTAATTAAACTTAATATCCATCTCCACAAACATGAATACATTATGATTCTTATTCATTGTATCCAGGTTCACATTAGATACATAATCCTTAAAAGCAATTAAGACACATTAAATGACAAGAATATTAACATTAATAACATCCATCATAGGCATCATTATTTGCATCATCACATTATTCTTTTCCTACTATGTAACCATCACCACATATTGATGAACAAGTACCATTTATTAAAGTCCATCCTTTTTATTCACATTTCTCACATAATTTACCTTTACAAACGATACAACCTAATGGACATTATATTTAACATTTATAGCATCCATCATAAGGTAAATAATTACCATCATCACACTATTCTTCTTAACTTGATATTATTCCATCACCACAAAAATCTGTACATTAATTTAAATAACATTCATTTACTTAATCATCCCATATACATTCTCTATTTTCATCATCTACATAACATGCCTCTTTTATTAAATAATTTTAACAACTTTCTTTCTTTGTACATCCTCCATCTTATTTTACTGTACAATATTATAAATATTAATTGCATTATTCATATGATTTTAAAGTTATTGATGCTGTTTAACATGTTTTAGTATAACAATTATCATTTATCCATGTACAAATGTTATTATTTGCATCAAATGTACAACCATCTTATACAACTACATCTTCACAACTTGATCTTAAAATACATTAATAACCATTTGTTGTACATCTCTTATCTTTAAATATAGATGCACAAGCTTAATCTAATGAATAATAATAATCAAAACATCCTTTTATTCTACAGCCACCTTTCAAACATGTAGAAAGAAATCCAAAACATTCATAAAAAGAAAATACAACTAATGGCCCATTCTTACATATTCTCTCTAAACAAATATTTTTATTAACATCCCAGAAACAACCTATCCCACTTAAATTCATTTAATCATCACTTATACATTGTTTATATGTATATTTATTACATTCCAATTAACCTAATTCACATCCATTTAAATTAACATTTACTGTACAAGAATTACCAAAATATTTATGACATCCATATGCTGAATATTTCTATAATTAAGCTGTCTAACATTACTTTATTGTACATTTATTCTAACTTATTATCCATTAACATTCTACATTAGATTAGTCAACCACACATTACTCCTCATTCACATAATCTTTGCATTCCTTCAAATTTTAACAACCGTTTAATAAATCATTTACTGTACATATATTTAATTTTTTGTTACATCCTTTATGTGTCATAAAAGTGGCATCTAAATTCTAGCATGTTAAATTTACACACTTATTATTTTATACTTAAAAATAACACTAGTTTCCATCTTTATCTAATTAACATTAATTCTACTAAGCTAAAGAACATGAAACTGGTAAATCTGTACATTAAATTAAATCCGCTTTTAATGTACAGCTTTTATTTTAATAGTATTATTCGCATTCTTCATGACTAATTAAAGAATTACTTGCTGAATCGCAATCCTCTATGCATTAAGTACCACTATTATTAACTTAACAATTATTAAGCCAATTATGGCAATCTGATTAACTATATGGACCTGTTAGTTTATTTTAACATGTTTTTTCTATGCATTATGTATTAATTATATCCCATAAACATGGTACTCCTTTTGAATTTGCACTATTCGAGCATAATGTAGAAGGATATTAATTACAATTACTAATCTTTTTACATTCATTACCATCAAAAAAGCATTTTGAATAAAATATATTACAATCAGTTTAAGGGGTTAACAATGAACAGTTAAGAGGCTCACATCCCCCATTTATATGGTCTTACATACAATAAGGATATTATTAAAAACAATCATCATTTGAAGTTATCAATTAAGTTAAATTTTCACAGTAATTGATGCATTTTAAAAGATTAGAATCCCAGATACATTTGACATCATCTATAGTGATTACACAAGCATCTTAAATTAGGTATTGAGAACATAATTATTTCTTGACTGTGCATTTTGTATTCATAACAAAATAAATGGTATTTAAGAAATTTACATGATTGCAATCTGTATGTGATTTGGGTTAAGTAATGATATCCAGGCTACAATATTTCTAATTGGAGCATTAGATATTCTTATGTTCACACCAAAAACATTAAGTTACATATGAATCATAATAACCATAACTATTTTAACATTAAGATTGTGTTTGATATGAAAAACATGAGACCGAATAACAACTAGATGTCCATATACATTTTACTCCATTAATAAGAGTAGTTGAATTACATATAATTTAGTTTCTGATATTAGAACAGCTCGTAAAAGAACATCCTTAACCTTTAGTGTAATCTAATCTACATTATTAAGAATTTATTAACAAGCATTCAAGATTTGTGGTAGCAGTTGTGTTAATTCGGCAATCAATATGATTGACGCATTTATCAACTTACCAAAAGCAGGAATATTAATAACATTGTTAAATTAATTTAATTTATGTGCAATCACTTGAATAACCTTTACAACCAGCATTATCAAGAACACAATTATATTTCCATTCATAACAAATTTCATCAGTAATGTTTGTGTAGTTATTAGCATATGTTAAATGTTCACATACTCTGGTTTCACAAATATTTAATTAAAAATTAAATCCACATTTTAGTGATCCAGAAATTGAATTATTACAGATTATTTTATCATTTAATTGTTATTTGCATGAAGTAATGTATACACAGATGCCCAAAATAGTATCATATGTGTATGCTGATGAATATTCTTAACATAATTTTGTTCTATCTTAGAGTGATTTAGATGAAGGAAATAATAGATCTTTTGGTTAAGTATAATTAACACAAGAATTTTAATAATATTCTGTTTTATAGTAACACAATTCTCCATTTCCTGTTTTTTTTCCATCACATCCACCATATGAGAGATGTTTCTAGTTACATTAATTATCTTCGTTACATCTGATATAAAAATTACATTTTTTATTGTATTTAATTAAGGCACTATTACAAATTGAACTTGACAAATAAGAACAATTGTTTAATGTATAGCATCCTTATCCAAGTGATTAAAGTACACAAATGGAATTGTATAATTAGCAAACCTAATTACTTTTGCTATCTGTAATTTATTCACATTATTCTTAAGATACATATGAACATTAAGAGTTAAAATAATAGCATCTTTCATTAGATTAAGTTAAAGTTTAATTACAAATGATACGATTAGTAATATACGAGCATGAGGATGGTCTATTTTCACAACCAGGTCCGAATGTTCCATTTGAGTTTATTTTTAATTAACATTTATTCAATTATTTGAATTTTAAACATTCTGCCTCAGTTTGAGCGGTGAAATTATCATTGCAAGCTACTTCTTTACAAAGTTTATTTTGATAATCCCATTTGCAAGGTTATAAATAGCGATTAATTAAACATGATTATTCATAATAATAATATTCGCATTAATATTCAAGGCTTGAACAATAACCTTTAATTTATTATATTGTGCATTTATATAAGAAATTTTCACAATCCTAATGTGTTAGTTCTCCATAAATTCTATTGTTACAATCCGGTATTCCATCATTATTATTATCTTCATCATGGCATTTCTAAGTTTTGTCATCCCAATAACAATTTTATCCATTTAATGTAGTTTTACAATTTCTTTGTCTGATATACTCAACACATTATTATTTTTTTTATTCACATCCTTATCCTTAAAAAGATGATATAAATGTGCATTTCGGATTCCAAGCTTAACACTCTTAATGAGTATCATACATGGAATTATTAGAAGATTATGTGCAAACAACTGAATTGGGTCTTTTCATACATCCACCTGAATTTTCATTATAAATACAATCAACTCCCCATGTATTACATTCAATATTATTAGTAAACATTAGTTAAGAAGCATCAGAACATTCTTTTGTTTTACATGAAATACCAGTCCAAAAACATAAAGTTCCATTTTCTAAATTCAAATTACATTATTGATGGCTAATTAATAGATCACAACTATTTGGCCATTATTAACATCCATTACCTGTAGATCTTATAATACATGAACCTAACATCACTTTAAATTGTCTACAAATATCATTTGAGTATATGTTCAGATTTGCATCTTCACAAATTTAATCAATACACTTTTAACTATTTTAATCCCATTTACATTTTAGTTATGTTGATGTTGAATAACATTATTCTTAGAGAGCCTACTAACAATCTTTTTTTTTATCTACACAACCACTTAATATTCTTTAATTTAATACTATTTAAACATTAACAGTACATTTTGACAACCACAATTCACATCTAGTATTAGTATTATAAGATTTAGGGGCTGTTGAACATTCTTTATCAATACATCCTTAAGTTACAGTGCATAAAACACCATTAGAATCAATTTTACAATATTTTTCATCTTAAACATTTTCACAAACATAATCTACACATCCTTAATAATCAGAATTAAAAGTACAAAATGGACTTGCTTTTTAGCATGTTTCATGATTTTTATAATTTGGTAATTTGAGTATATTACATTATAACAATGAACATTTTCCATTTAACCAAATACATTTTTCTTTATTATAGTTTAATTCGCAAAATTGTTATTCTTAAATTTCCTCACACAATTATGGTGTCAATCTACAACCTCCATTCAATTTTCCAATACAATTTCCATACTATTTACATTCCGTTTGTCTATATTTTAAACTAGCATGATGACATTATTTATATTCACATTTATTCTTAAACCAAACACAATTTTATTATTCTATTGAATAGCAATCTAATTCACCAGCATAACCATCACAACTAACAGGTCTTGTTTTACATCCTCCATTTTCTGAAGTAACACAATCAAAAAAATTGTCATACTCCTAACATTATTAATAATTGTTTAATGTATCTGGAGCTGTCTAACAGCTTTTCTTTTTACATTCATTTTTCTCATAAACACATTTGTTTCCTTAAAAATCAGTTACACAACCAAATCTATTTTTTACATCTTTGCATTCCCTCCTCTATATACAATGAATTCCATTTGATGTACATTCACTTAATTATTATTTACATTTATAGTCTTAAGAAAACTTAAAATTCTCACAAACTTTTTCAAAACATATATTATTTATTTCATCCCAAAAACAATTTTCTTATTTCTATTAACTTTCAAAACATTAAAAATCATTTTTATATTAACTACATAATTCCCTTAATTACATACATCCATAACCTTTCTGATTTACAGTACAATCTTTTAAACCTTACTTACACATTTTATGATTTGTTAAATATATTGGGAGTTCTTCACATATTTAAACATCTCTACATTTATTCTCTATTTCATTAACCCAAATACAATATGTACCTTTCTAATTTCTATTTTAACATCCCTATTCCGTTTTATAATCTATGCATTCTAACACTTCTATACATTTTTAACCATCAGATACACATCTATATGAAGATTCTTAACATAAGTTTTTATTAAATACACTGCATTCTATAAAATCAATACATTAACTCAAATGAAAACCACATTACTTTTATTCTCTGCAATCTTCTTCTGCAAAATTTTTACAAGAATTGGAGTTATCAACCTATTTATTATATGTTTGGCCAGGATTTAATATACAATTATTATCTCTCCAAAAGCAAAATCCTGAATTTTTACAATCTATTTCGTTTTGAACATGACCACAAACACAACCATTTGAAACCTTAGAACTATTTATCTAAACCAATTGTAAAAGTATCACAAAAACTTTATCTAATTTCATTTTAAACTTTATTTTTAATATATTTCAAATTAGAATCATCATCTTATAATTCTCTAAAATATTTAAAAAATCTAATCTACCTTCACATTGATTACTCAAATGCCAGTTTGTTCACTTGTTTCAAATAATTTAAGTTTGATTCTTTATATAATAAAATATTTACTTATCTTCAAACTAACCTAATTGTAGCAGAACTCTTATTAATCTTTTTACAGCTCTCAATCAATTTTTGACTCAGAATATGGAAAATTTGAATTTTTTCTAATATTAAAAAAAAAATTTATCTGATAAATTGTCAAAAGAAATTTATTATGCAGTAATAGAAGAATCGAAAAATGATATGAAACGTATTCAAAATTATTTTTTTTTCTATTATTTTAATAGATTTAAAAAAATTAAAGTTTGTGAACGAACAATAATTTTATAAATAATTAATTTATGTATAAATTTTAAAACCAAAAAATTTTGAAAAATCTCAATATTATATATATTTATATCTACTTGAATATTTCGAGCCATAATTAGGTATTA
>CAJJDN010000093.1:287273-394443 GCA_905182985.1 Paramecium sonneborni | reverse complement strand
ATAATGGAAATTATTAATTATTGTATAATATTTGATTTTTTTAAGACAATAAAATCAATCTCCTTTATTCTAGAAGAGATAAGGTTTCTATTTTCTTTTTTTTCCTAACCATTTTAAAAATGCTCGAGTAAATTAAAAAGTGATTGACGTAAATAGAATAATATGATATATAAAAGTGTATTTATAGAAATTTTAATCAATAAAGATTAATAAATGGAAGTAATGAATAATAAGCATAGAAAAAATACTTTTATTAAGATAAAAGTATTTGAAAAGTATAAATAATAAATTTTAGAGTAGAGATTAAAAAAGTTATGAGTTTAATAATGAAGTAAATGAGAATAGAAAGAGAAATGATAAAATATTGATGATTATTATGATATAATTCATTCAGATTGAACAATAATTTTGGGACATTGATTTGCAATTTCTAAATATTGCTCTGTAATTCCTTTTTTTTATTTATCTGAAAATTCATCCCAACTGATGTATTCTTTACCCTATTTTCCAACAATGACAACTTCATCTCCTAATTAGATTTAATTATCTAAATCTTAATCAGTGATATCAATAACAAGCATATTCATAGAAGTTTTTCCAATAATAGGGAATCTTTTTCCTCTAATTAAGACAAAGTGTTTATTTAGACAACCATATTATGGGAATCCATAATCATAACCAACTCTAATAGTAGCTGTAGTTGAATCTTTATCTGATCTAGTCCTTTAGATACCATTATATCCAATTGGACTATTAGGAGGGACATCTCTTAGAATGATAACAACACTAGTTCTCCATTTATGGAAAATAGGTTTAATTACACCTCTAGGATCTTAGAATTAATCTTTATCTTCTCCATAAGCAATAGATCCAGCTCTAACCATATCAAATTAAGTATATTTCTTTTTAACCAAAGCTGCTGAATTAGCTACATGTTTAATTACATTAGACTCTAGAGTTAGTTATGATATAAAATCAATAAATAAATCTACTTAAGCTCTAGTAGCAATTTCATCATTAGGAGGAGCTTCATATTCTCTAGCAAGATGTGTCATAATTCCTACTACTTTTAGATTAGTGACTTCTTAAGTAAGTTTAACATCAGAAACCTTTCTGAAACCCATTCTTCCCATAGCAGTCTCAATATTTAGATGTATTTTAACAATTATTTCTCTTCCAAGTTTTTAGGATAATTCATTTATAATTTTAGAATAATATTGAGCTTATTCTAATGATCCAACAACTTCTTCTACATCCCATTAATTTATTATAGATTCAGTTAATTCTTCTTTTGTAGCTGGTGCAATTCTGAGCAATCTAACATGATTAATATTATGTTCTTTAAACCATTTATTCATGATTCTAAATTCACAATTATCTATAGCACTGATATATTCAACTCCTGATCTTACAACTGGATCCATCATTACTTCAATTCCATGTCCATATGCATCAGCTTTCATTACAGCACAGATCTTCACTTTATCACCTGTTGAAACTCTCAATTCTTTAATGTTGTGAATATAAACCTCAGGGTCCATTTCTATTACACATGCATCTGGAGCTACATAATTTTAATCCATTGATATTTATATATTAATTTATATATCTTTTTTTATTTGATTTATATTTTCAGATTATTTGTAATTATTTTATATAAATGTCTTTAACTTTAAATTTAGGCTATGTTCCAACAGAAATAACTAACATTAAAGGAGAATTAAAAATATTATTTTAACACTCTTTTAATTTACTCATTTTAAATGGAAAATTTCTTTAGGATATTAATACTCATAACTATTCCATTAATCATTCAGTTAAATATAATACTTTTGCCTCACTTTATTAACCTATTAAAGTCACTTATTCTAAAAAATATGATATTTACTTCATTTTATTTGATGATTGGCAAATTTATATTCTCTCATCCAATCTAATCTTTTTTAATAAAATTTCTGTCATTACTTCATATCCTCTTGCTATTCATTTTATAGATGAATCCATTTCCTTATATGTGGTTTAAGATAGTAAAATAGAACAAATCTTTATGGAAATTGAGAAAACTTCATTATAAATTAAAGTAACATTTTTGAGCAAATTAAGTTTTACTAACTCTAATAAATATTTTATTGGATTCTCATTATAACATTCATTAATATTTCTTTGGGAAAAAGAAACTTTAAAAGTGTATAATCAAAATTATCAATTGATAACAGAAAAATTAAATATTACAAATAAAAAAAATTGTATCACTTGCTTATTGTATTTTCCAACATTTTATTATATTGTCTGTGGTACAAAAGATTGCAAAATATATACATGGACTTTAAATAATCAAAGCTAACCTATTAATATTTTTGATATTGAATATGGATCCCATATTGAATTATTGCACAATGATAAAAATGATGAAAATTTGTTTTGGGCCTCTTCAAATAGTGAAATATCTCTATTTTCTATTTAAACATGGCAATGTTTATAAGTATTTAAAATAGGTGTATAATTTAAAAATTTATTTACAATCAATCAATATAGATTATTTGCTAGTTTTCATTAAAGTCTTTATATTTTAACAAGGTAATTAGAACAACGTTTAATATGTTAGCATAATTCTGAAATTAGATGTTAAATTGAAGGAATTTCAGATCCTTAATTTCTATTTGAAAATAATAGTCTAATACAAATGTAAAACCCTAAAAAATTTAATACTCATTACATTAAAACAAAATAAACTATTATACAAGCGCATTATGTTTCACCAGCTTATTATTTTTTAACAGAAACCAGTGATATCCTATAATTTTTGGATTAAAATATTAATATTGTGATGTGTGGTGATCGCTTACATAATAGTGAAGGGGCTTTGGTAAAAAATAAAATTATCAATCTTAAATTTATTCAAATTGATACTAATCTAGTATTTTTATTTATATATATTTAACAAGGATAAATATTATTATATCAACTCCCTAATTTTAATAGAAGTATTTCTGAACTAAATTATAATAGATGTTCTATTAAACTTTCCACTATTATTAAAGTCTTAAACAATGATATATACATTTTAACTATTGATGAAAATAATGTGTTTAAGTTGTTAAAAATGAAAGGAAACAATCTTTAATTGCTAAAATAATTAACTTTTAAAATAGAAATTAAGAAAATGCATTCTCTTTAAAATAATATTTTTATCCTTACTAGCTAAGGAGAATTAAGTAAATTTAAATATCAAAACGATGATTTTAAATAAAAAATTTTTGATATTGAGGGAAATGAATATTGTTATAATGATTTTTAAGTATATTTAGAACCAAAAATTATAATTGGATGTTAAGCTAAGATGCTTGTAATAATGACATTTAAAAAGATTATTTTAAGATAAATAAATATTGATTGTATTTTATTAAACTTTGGATATTTTAACAAAAACTTAATACTTTGTTTATAAAATGAATTAAGTGTGATTGAAGATCAGAGATTGTTATTTAATAATGACTTTTTAAAGGAAATCAATTCTAATAGAAAAATAATAACATATTAAGGCTTTGAAATCTTTGAAAAAGATAAGGATAGTATAGTATCTTCAAAAAGGGAGAAAAGTATGAAATTGTTGAAAAATGACAGCACAATTCTAAGTAAAAAGTAAATTAAAATATAATCAAATAATACATAGATGATTTTGATTACTTAGAAATAAATAATCTAATAAAACTAATAAATAACATAGTCTTCATTTTATAATGCTAATGATTCAACTTAAAGAGGACGAATAAAATCTAGAAATTAATAATAATAAGATAATTAAAATTATGGAAACAATATTAATATGACAGGCACACGATCTAGGCCTTGGACATAAAATAATTTTAATAAACCAAATCAAGTTGTTTTGTAATAGAGTTCATCAGTTGAAAATAACGAAATAAAGGAATTAAATGCTTTATATCAACCAGCTATTCCTTTATTAAAACCAACAAAAAAGAATACTTTGGCTGAGCAATTTCTTGATAGTAGGTTAAAAAAAAAGAAATTTAAAACAAGAAGAGATTTAACAATGAACAGGATAATCTAAAGAAACATCAGAATATTATCATTTTGTTGATGTCAAATTACTTTTGAATAAAAATATTATTATTATTTATATATTATTTCAAGTTGTTTAATTAATTTTTAAATTCTTCATTACTTCTATGTCTTATTAAGTTAATAACTAATATGATTTTATTAGTCTTTAACAAGATTATTCATTCAATATATATCTATTAATTAGAATTTTTTAGATTTACTCAAACCTAAAAGTGATTAAATTTAGTTTACTTATCAATTATCTTTTTTGATGCTTTTGTGTTTTCCAGATTAATAGATGAATATAAAACTAAAAAAGTGGTTCTTAGAATAATCATAAACATTATAAGAATTCCATCTTAAGAATATTCTTATTTGATAATGTATTTATAGATTTTTTTGGAAAGTTATTAAATTGTTATAGAGATTACTTTTTTTGCTAAATCTGTCGTATACTATTTCTCAATCAGATTTGGATTAATGATTTAATTTATAGTTGAATTGGCTTTATAGTAAAAGTTATTAATTTTTTTGGCAAACTCATGTTAACTTTAAAGAAAAATAATTTAGTGGTTTTGGTAGAAATTAACTTTGGAAATTTATTTAAAAAAGTCTGCAGTTTATTTATCATCAAATAAATATTCCTTAAAAATTTTTTGATATATTTCTTCTGAACATGAATTGGATAATGGTTCTAAAAATTTAATTAAAGTATTTTATTTAAGTTATTTAATTAATATTTCGTATTTTTTGAATTATTTTTTTAACGCTTTTAATCCAAGATAATAAGTCAATAAAAACTTTACCTATAATTTATCATAGTTTACATACATAATCTTTATCCTCAATTTATTTAATTATCAAATAATATTATTCACATAAATCTAGGAATTATTTAAATATACAAGTATAAGTTTATTAAATGGAATCAATAAGAGTTTGATTAGTAATTAAAGAATATTTTTAATATTGACTATTCCAAACAATCTAAAATTCTTCGACAAGATTTAGAAAAAGATGAATATTCTTTTGTTAGATTTTATTTTCATATTCATTGAAAATACTTTAATTAAACAAATCAATTTCCCATTCTAATATTTTATTAAATATATTCTCCTCAAAAAGGATAAGTAGAACAACTTCAAATATTTGATTACATTTCTAATCAAAACAAATAAACCAAAATTATTCAATAGATTAACAAAAATTATCTAATTCTTCTAAAAATAACAAAGCTAGATTTGGTTTATATATAAATTCTTCCTTGTCTCTTTTTATTCTCTAATTATTAATAATAAATACCTTTGTTATATTATGTAAGATATAATGTTGAATCATTAAAGTAGCAAAAGTTTGAATGATTTCTTCTAATTCAAAATTTTAATAATTTTAGATTTATTGTTAATAATTAATATCAAGTTTAAAGAGTTTTTTAATTGATTTTTCAAAATTTTCATATAAATAATTAAAAAACCATGAACTATTGTTAATATTTGAGGTTGTTTATATTGAATCAATGAAATGATAATCAAAATTTTAATTGAGTCTAATAAAAATTGAAGATAGAAATTTTGGTTCAATTATTGACATATGCTTAATAAGTTTAGAATAAACTGTCAATTCATGAATTGAGTTAATTTTTTAAGGATTTTTTGGATTTTCTGAATTTTTTGGTTTTTCTGGATTTTCTGGATTTTTAGGAATTTTAGGAAATCCAATTGAATTCAAAGTATTAATAATAGATTATTAATATTTATTAGAAATCATTTCAATGATTGCTTTTTTATTACTTGCAACATATTAAACAATATTTTAATCTTTATTGATGATATCAATATTATTGGTGATTATTTCTTAAATTTAATCAACAAAATGAATAAGTTGATAGATATCTGATGATTCTAGAATTTGTTATACTTTATTGAATTATTATTGTAAAGTAGCAGATACTTGAATTTGTTGACGAAAGGTGGCAAATAAATTAGAATCTTGAATGAGTTGTAAATTTTGAAGAATAAGTTCTTATGTATATTTATCTTAAATTTAGTTAATTGATTGTTGGAATAGTTATGTTTATTGTTTATATTTAATTAAGGAATCACTTTCTTTTTAGAGTATATATTTGATATTGGGATCATTAATTTGAAGATTCCAGATCATGAGATAATAATAATTAAATAATAATAATGAGTATAAACACGTATAAATTGTATAAATATAAATTATTAAATCACATAAAATTGAGAATTTGATTAAGATCTTTTTCACTATTAATTAGAATATCAAAAGCTAATTTAAAATCAGCTTAAATTAACTAAGGTTTCAAATATTTAAGAATGGCAATAGCAAAATTGATAATAAAATCATGTATATTATGATTATTCAACATTAGATCCCATATTTAAAAGAGTTAATCTAGTTAGAATTCACGAGTTAAACAAGTAATAATCCATCTATAACCAAACATATAAGGATGAATTCCAAGATTATATAAATATTTATATAGATTTGGTTCTTTATATTGGAATAAAGTTTCAAATTATAATAGTAATCCTCTGATTCCTGTATTAGTGAAATCAAGTGTGGATATATATACATCTTTAAGTTAAGCCATAATATTAGTAAAACAAAAGAATGTGTCTGCTTCATTTTTAATGATCAAATATAATGGAGCAAGTAAATCACTCATTCCTTACATATATTTAATGGCTGGATTAAGTTTACCATAAATATATAAGATTCTAGTTAGAATATCAGAATGAATTGGAGCAGTATTACTTTATTGTTTTCTTCTTTTATATTAATCTGTGAAGAAATATTATGAAAATTTAGAGTTGATTTTCTCTTTTAATATTGATTATTTGGGTAAAGTTCGACTAAAAAATATAGTTTATAAAAAGATACGGAACATCTTTTTCAATTTATTCAAATAACTGCTCATTTTGAATATATTCATTATAATCCATACAAGAGCTTACAACTTGAGTTTTAATAGTTGTAAATTCACTAAAAGTAAGAAATTTCTGATCAGAGTCTACATTGTTCAAAATAGTAAAGATATCTAGAATTTCTTTTTTGATGAATTCATCTAAATACAAATTGTAGAGATTCTATTATTTTCTAAGGAATGGCAATTATTGAGTTTAGTCTTATGGTAAATAATTTAAATAAATCATCCACATAATGGCTCTAGGTGAGTATTATTACATTTAAATAAAATATTACTAAATATTTAATTGAGATAAAATATAAATAAACATTTAATTCTCTATTACTCTGTTATAGAATTTGGTTTATCATTCTTTTTTTTATATTTTGAATAAATATCTTTATTTTCAAGATTTGAGGTATTTATATGATTAGAAGAAAGATTAGAAACAAATAGTAGGATATTAATAATTGTATGAATATTTAATAAATTAATATATTATAATAAATATGCACGAAGAGACAAACTCATTTACTAGTAGTATATTATCTGATAATGCAATGATGAGTGAATAAGATGCTTAAATGATAGTTCAAAGTTATAATTCAACAATTCGTATATTTATGTATATATAAGAGAATCACTTGTTAAAGAGAATGATGTATTATAAAAGAAATTAGATGAGTATGTATAAAATGAGAAAGAGGAAGAATAAAAATTATAGCAAACAAAACATCAATATGAGAAATAAATAACAAGAATGGAATAATTAAAATAATAATAATTATTGATAGATTAAGAAAGAGAGTACATATTCAATAGTAAATTATTCGAATAATAAAAATAATTGGTTCCTAATGCAATAAATTTTATATATGAGTTTTTACACTAAGATTAAAAATAACCATCTTAAACTAATATAATCCATAATTAAGGAATGGATACTTAAAATTCATTAATGCAATTTGATGAAGAATTATCTCCTAGAATAGAATAAAATGATCCATAATTACTAAAAGATTTGAATAGATAAAAAGAAGAGCTTGGAAATTAAAAAAATCAATTAATATCATAAATATTAGAATCAATAGCTAAATATGCAGAATTATAATTATAGAAATGCTCTAAAAAAGAATGTCAATAATGTCATCTTTTATATAATCCTAGAACCAATTATATTGTATAATAATATATTATATTGAATAGGATTCTTGTTTATTTCATAGTGGTAAATTAAAGTTCTATTCTTGTAAAAAATGTGGAGCAGATGATTACTATACTTGTTGTAATAAATGTATTAGATGTAGTGAAGGATGTAAAACTAATTACCATTAACCAAAACCATGATATTATATATATTATTCAAATAATCGAATCATCCATTTTACCAGAACTAGAAAATCCTTTTGTTAACTTCTAATTTATTTAACTTTCCATCTTTGATGAATTATCAAGTTATATAAAAATCCTTTTCTCATAAATAGCTTTAAATAATGCTATACCTGATGATACTAATCCACAACCTATTATTATTATAATATTATTTTAATACTAGCCACAAATACTGGATCTAAATATTAATAACCTGCCATTCTTAAAGATTTTGTTAACATAAAAAATCGAAGAACAGATAATATTAATTCCAATATCTCAAATCTTCTTTTCCTTCTTAATTTTATTAAAGAGTTTTATAATTTCTTTGATGTCTCTTAAGTCATTATTTTTGACATCTCTAACAATATTCTATTCTCCTTACTATCCTTAATTTATTTATTTTTACTTTTCTCTAAATATTATTAATATTATTAATCTCAAAATGTTGATAATTATTCTCATTTAAGAAAAAGAATTTTTCCTTTATTTCCAACGGGCTTCTATTTCTTTTTATAATACTTTACTAACATTTTATATTCATATTATCATACCTCTAAGCTAAAATTGCAATTATCCATAAAAAGTTATCACTTACATAGTACATGAAACTTGAATAATGTCCAGAAATAGCTAATATTTTAAATAAGAGTGGCTTATTCTATTTTAAAAGTCTTTATATCCCTTTTATTTCATCTAAAAAAAATAAAAGTCTAAATATTTTACGACTTTAGGAAATACTCTACATTAATCATAATCTTAATTACATCTTTGAATTTTTCAGCAACTACAAAACATTTCAAATCATTTTATGAAACTAATTATTATACATAAAGTAAATTTGAATGTTTAGTACAACTATGATAAAAATCAAATGTATATTATAATAATGCCATAAATTTATCTCTTCCCTTTGAAGTGCTTAAAAATTATGAAACATATCTTGATAAACTAGTTGCATTAAGAGCCAATCTTTTTGGCGCTTAATTCATATGATTCTTAAGATTTATGATACTAGTTGAATGTCGAATATGATTAGTTTTCATGTTTTGTTATTATAAATTATAAATATTAAATTTATTAATAAATAGTATGCAAACATTCGAATACAGCGATGAAGAAGTAGATTAAGATACTATAAAAGAAAGATTAGATAAACTTCATGATTTACCATTGAAATTTAAACATAAAACAGTTTGTCTTAGAAGTCTTAGTGGAATCAATTCTCGTAAATCGTAGACTTGTATTAAATTGAGAAATAGAAGATAGGAATCAAGTTCGGAGTCTTCTTGTGATGATTCTTCTGAAATATAACTATCAGAATTTGATATATCAGATGAGAACAAAAAAGCAAACATTCTTTGTCAATATAAGAATAGTTTTTTTAATGAAAAAATAAAATAATTTAATGAAATAAAATCAAAGAAATTTTGGTAAGGTAATTAAATAAGCAAGATAAAAATAAATAAAGATGATTCATCTATTAAATTAAACAAGTCACCCTCAATATAAAAATAATAATAATCACCTATATCTGAGAGTAATCATAATACTCTAAGTTTTTAAAAAAAGAAGGATATTACAGAACACTCAGTTGATTAATCATTTAAATAAGTTAATTCTCCATTATTGTTCTATTTAAATAATGTTCATTAAAATAGTATTAATAACAATAATAGTTCTAATTTTATAAACAATAGATCATGTTAATAATCATTAAATAATAGTTAATATACTATTGATGTTCCATGTAATGAATCATTTGCTCAATAATCTACAATAAAATTAAATGAAAAAGAAATTTTAAATCAAATTGTTGAAGCTGTTTTTACTAGAAATATTTAAATATTAACAAAAATAGTATTGTTATTATAAAAAGAATATAGAACAGATATTTTAAATATGAAAGATATAAATGGAAATACACCTCTTTTATTAGCTATAAAACTTTAGTAATAATAGAATCAATTCTCAATTATTCGATTATTATTATCAAATGGTTCTGATCCCACTATTAAAGATATTGATGGATGGAGTCCAATTGAAGAAACTGTGGCTTAAAAAGATTTATTAACTACATCATTATTATTTGATTATTTAGTTTCTAAGAAATTATTTGATATGTAATAAGAAAGAAATTAAATTGATTAAGAACTCTTTAAAATTAATGATTTCTATCTCGAAATGAAATGGGAATTTAAATCTAGTATTATTCCTTTCATCTCTAAATTTACTCCAAATGATACTTTCAAAATTTATAAAAGAGGTATTTTAATATTTATTATAAGGTTCTTCTTTGAGATTGGATTCTACTTTTGCAGGAACTAAAAATTATAAAACTAAAAGAAGAGATCTTACAGTATTCTATAATCCTTTAATGGGATCAGTTTAAAGAAAAGAAAATAGTTCAAATTGTAAATTTGTTACTATTTTAAATAGAGCCAAAAAAATCTATTATTATCCTATTGTAATATTATAAAATTAAATTAGCAAGAAATAGATCCTGAAGAAAAAAATCAAATTCTTATGGATTTATTAAATTGTGAAAGTGTTAATGGTGAAATGAAAGTTAATGAATGTGAACTTATTAAAAGCAAGAATTTCTTTGGAAATTATATTAGCTAAAAAATTAATAGTTGGATTTGTTAGAAATATGAATTTAGAATACAAACATCATAACATTTTAATAAAAAACATTAATAAAATTATTGTAATTTGAATTTAGATTAATATTTAAATTAATCCTTAGATTAAAATCCAACAAGTGCAAGATTTAATTTTGAATAAATAACAAATTAAATTGTAGGTGATTAATTATTTATTAATTCTCCATCTTTTAAATAAGAAAATGAATAAGTCTAAAAATAAAAATAAAATAATAACAAAAAATAAATTGATAAAAATGATAAAAGTATAATAAATATTAATATTCTAGAATAATCAGACTCTTGCTTACTTTATATCAGTTAAGCATTTCCATTAAATTTTTAACAATTTCTTCCTATAATAAAAATGCTTGCGAATGGAAATGAATTCATTTCAACTTTGTAAACAGTTCTATCAAATCAAAGTGTTAAAGAATTACTTAACGATAAAGGTTTTCCAGTTAGAATAGAAATACCAATAAATTTTACTATAGATGCTGTTGTCACATTTTAAGCATTTAAAAAAATAGACCCAGATGATCTAGAAATCAAGAAATTATTTTAAATTCCAGAAGATTATTAATTTGTTTCGAGGAAAGATGCTACTAAAGTTATGAAGAGAGGAAAAAAAAGATTATTTCTTGCAAATTTATTTTTATGATTTAAATTATATTTATCATTTTTCATTAATTTAATAATATTTAAATAAATACTATCACCATCAATGTTATAATTATTTTACAAATAAAGCTAGTTTACTATTATCCAAATTTAAATCTAAAAATAAAGTTTTTGATGCTTGAATTTCTTTCCATAATTTATGTGTCATCTAATTTTTATAAATATGATGTTATCTCTTTAATTTAAATATAGTTGCCATAATTTTCCAATGAGCTTCTATTTATTTCATACAAATTGGGTAATTGAATAAATATTCTAATCTTTTTTATGTAATAATTGTTTTCAAAATCTTTTATATACTCATCATTAACAATGATATCTTTTTTTAACAATCATTTAGAAATTCTTCTATTCCCTGTATAATTGCAGCTTCTTCTCCAGGAAATAACCATCTTAATTTACCTGATTTATAAACTTAATTATAATTCCTCTCAATTTTAAATCTTGAAGATTCTAAATATAAAGATGTATCATCTGAAGTAGCGTATTTTTCTAGTAATTTTTTAGGTATATTTTTTGTTATTTTTTCAGTTTCTTCCCACTTTATATTATATTAATTAATTTCTGAGACATATTCTTTAACCAAATTAATTTAATTTGCCAAAGAAATGCTTTTTTAAGATACACAAGAGTGCATAGATGATTCAATATTATTATTTGGCAAATTTATAGATTTATTTAAATGATTATTTATAACGCTTTATTAAGTACTTTGTAATAATTCTATGTTTTTTACATCTAATTAAATATCTACATTTTCAGCTGTTTTCATTCTATTTTCTTAACGATTAACAAATAACAAAGCTGTTTAAGCTAAAGAATTAATTTAATATGTATTTGATCTTTTTCTCTCATATGGTTAATTTGTTACATTCTTTTCCTTACTTTTTGATTTTGAACATAAACTAGTCTTCTTTATCTTATTTATAGATTTCATATCTCTTAATTAAGATATTGTTAGATTTAAAACTTATGGTTATTCAAATAAATAACCAAGGTCTTCAGTTGATTAAGAGTATTTCTATGCACTATATTAATTTCTTAAAATTCTTGGTTTATGGATTATTTGATTCATTATAAAATTTTACGAGTATTTTGGAGGACAATTTAATGATGCATGTTAATTCTTTGTATAAAAATCAGGACATCTAAGTTAATCAATAAATATTTAATTACAATTCATTTTAATGAATTATGATGAAGAATTACTTAATTTTTATAAAGATGAATTAGTGTGTTTAAAAGAAATAAACATGTCATTATAAGAATAGAAGCAGAAATTAATTCAAGTATCACGATCTATTATTCTTAGTAAATTGAAGATTTTGAAAAACAGAATACCATTCTCAAAGAAAATAATGATAACTTGAGTGAAATGTTTACTTAATATAAGGAATATACATCCACACAAATAAGAGATCTTGAATTATAATTAGTTACTTTAAGTGTGGAAAGAGCAGATAGAGAATTATTAGTAGATGTATCAATATTATTTAAAAAAAGACTTTGAATTAAGAAATTAGATAACTAAAAAAGGCAAATTATGAAAAAGAACAAGCTTTGAAGGAATAGGAAAGTATGAAATTTGTAAATGATTAATGAATTACTTTAGGATTCTCCAGATAATTTAAGTTAATTAAGTTAAGATGAATAGAGTTAAAGAAGTTTTGAAATAAAACCAGAATAAGTTATTTATTTAAAAAGTATTCATATTTATTCTAAATTAGAATAATTTCATACTCCTTAAAAACATAATAAACCTGAAATTTAATCAATAATTGATAGTATACCCAAATCAGAATACACAATATTATATGAAGAAGAAATGAAGAAAATAAAAGTAAAATTTGATAGAACAATAAGGATATATCAAACAAACATTTTGAAATGAAGATTTGGCAAGATTAAGTAATGGTACTATTCAAAGAGAAATATAAAAATGAAAAGATTATAAATGGAAAATTAAGAGAACTTCTTAGAAATTCATATCCAGAATAACATAGAGGAAAAATATGGTCTTTTGTAAATTGGTCATTTATATTAGCTAATTGGTAATCAATTATAAATAAATAAATAACTTTATGAGAAACTTTATTAATCTATTCCTAACCATCCTTTAATCACTCCTGAATTAAAAAATTTAATTAATAAGTATTTTCATTGTTATTAAGTGATCTTTAGAGAACATTTACTATTATCAATGATTTTGAAAATTCAGATAAATTGAAAGATGAATTAAGAGAAATATTAACTATTTTTCATGTATTAATTATTTTTTATAATAATAAGATTTATAGACCAGATATGGGATATATATAAGGAATGACATATTTAGCATTTATGTTTTTAATTAGAATGCCAAAACAAAAAGCTTTGAAATGTTTAGCAAATATTTTATTTAAAAGTCAATTATTAAGAACATTCTATTAATTTAAAAGTCATTATTTAGAAGCTTATTTTTTATTATTTGATTCATTTTTATAAGAAAAACTACCAATATTAGCTAATAAATTTAATTAAATTAACTTACCAAAATAATCATTTTTAGTGGAATGGTTTTATACAGTATTTTCAAGAGCATTCAATTTAATAACATCAAGCAAAGTTTGGGATTATTTTTTATGTGAAGGAGATTTATTTTTAATAAGATTAACATTGTCAATATTATCTAACCTAGAACCAGAATTATTGAAATGTGAATATGAAGTAAATTTAAATTATATATTTAGGATATTTTAATATTAATAAGATAAAAAACATATTAAATAAAAATAGATGATTTATTTAAACATCTAAATAAATTCAAAATTGAAGAAAAGATCTTCCAAATCAGATTACAAAAATAATTAGATGATTTGTGAAAATAATTATATTTAAATGGAAAAAAAGTATATTTTTAATAATTTTATCAAAAATCTTATAATCAACATTTTCCTGATATAGATCTTAGAGTCTTAAAAAATTTACATGTAATAGGAGTTATATAAGTTATATTGGTTTATTAATGAGTTCTACTTTCTATTTCAGTTGAATTTACTAAATTATGGCTTCCGAAATGACTCTTTTAGTTCAATTACTTTCTTTCCCTTAATTTTACATATGTTGGGATTATTTGAGAACGTTACATTTAATATTACTTTAATAATTCTGATGAATTTTCTGTTTCAATAGTCTATCCCACTGTTGATTAAGAACAAGTTATAAAGATTGAATTTCTTTTTTTATCTCTTTTTTCATGTTAAATTTTCTTAAATTAATATTTTTTTAAGATTTATGTTATTAATTTTCTATTTTATGTCAGTTTTTATTAAGATAGACATTCTCTATCATTTTATTATTATCTCGCAAACCTTTCTCTAATTTATTACAAATTATTGTTATTTATAATAAATCTTAATTCAGATTCTTCTTCCGGCTCAAGAGATTTTCGTTTTTAATCATAATCAATATGTTATAAAAGAATTTCATTTTAAGATGCTTTAAAGTTTTTTTAAGATCTTACACATATTTATTTATAATTATTATTGAAAAATTACTCTTTGAATTAAGATTCATTATTTTAGTTATTATCAAGTGTACTCAAATACTAATCATGATTTTTAAGATTCTCAAAAATTAATAATTATCTCTTATTGATATAATCTCTATTAATAATAACTCTTTCTTTTAGACAATCCATAATATCAGGATGATTACCTTAAATAGCTTTGAAATCAGAATGTTCCATATAATATGCATTTGTATTATCAACAACTTCACAACAGTATTTTCTTTAAGGTAAATCTTCTAACAATTCTTCTTAACCTATTATACTACCATCTGATAATTAACTCAACTTATTCATATTAATAAAATAATACAATAATCTTTTATTTATGTTGCTATTTATTCTAATTTAACTTTTCATAAGAAATGGATAAATTCTTTTTTTTACCCATTAAAGTATCTTTATCAATATATTTATAAAGTTAAACTCTTCCAGTCACTATAATGAAAAAGAACTATGGTTCATCTCCAATTTACCATAAAATAGTTTTACTATGAAAAACAATTGGTCTTAAATATTATATGAATTTTGAAATATTAAATTTAAGAGTTCCTGGAAATATCTTCATAAAATAATCAATTGTATTTCTGGCTTATTAAATTGATTTTTGAAAAATAAGTTTAAAATCATTTCTTCTCATAGATATACAATATGCCTTTTCTGAATATACAATTATACTTGCTGATCTAGGTTTGTCTGATGTTAACGCAACATCTCCAAAGCTTTATCCTGAATAATATTAAAAAATCTAGTAATATTTTATAATTCTTACTTTCTAATATAAAAGTACTCCATCTTTATAATACCTTTCATCTTACATTTTAAGTATGTTATCAAAGTTTACAGTTTATAATCTTTTTTATATTTTAACAATTAACTCTATTTCTTCTGGTTTTTTTAATTGTTCCAAATCTCTATTGATATCATCTAAAGGTCGAGGTCCAAATACTCCAACTTCTCCCTTTAAAATTATGTACATTTTATCACCATATTCACCATAATGGAATATTGGCTATCCATAATCATATTGTTCAAATTAAAAATATTTAATAGCATTAGTAATGAATTCAGTTAATTTCATACCTTCTGGACAATTTTATTTAAAGAATTCAATAGTAGATAAGGAATCTATCACTGTTGCTATTAAATCATTATTTTCCATTTTCCCAAATTCTTAATAAAGTTTTAATGCTTAAGAAAGTTACTCTTCGTTTTCCTTCTTAATTCTTGCATGTCTTGCCGCCTAATCAAAAATGAGAGTTTTATTTTACTTAGACATTATAAAATTATTTTAATATTAATTAAAAATTCTGATTGTATATATAAGATTTAAAAAAATGGGAAATCATAGAAAATTAATAATAGAAAAGAATACAACATTTATCAATGATAATTTTTTCTAATTTTTTTCTTTTGTATTTAAGTAACCTCTCTATTCTTAGATTCATCTCCAATAAATTCTGTGTCCTTTGTATTAGTATCATTATGAAGCTCTATTCTCTCTTATTTTCCATTTATAAAATTCCGTATCATATTATACAAGCTGAATTGTCTTTCCATTTAAGTTTAAATCTAATCATATTGAAAACGAAGATCAGGATTAGAAAGTATTCGATAAGCTTCAGAGATTATTCTGAATTAAGCTGAATCAGGATTTTTATCCTGTACATATAGTGATAATTTACAGGATGATGTTGCTTTGCTAAATTACGATATGCTTGTTTTATTTGTTCTTGTGTCGACTTATTTGAAATACCCAGAATATTGTAATAATTCATTTATTAATTGTGAAAATATTTATTGCATGCCAATTAAAAATAAATTAGAATTGTTACGAACATTCTAAATCTTTTTATTGCCATTCATTAAATAATATTATTATCTTTTTCTTATATTGAATTACTATTAGTTCACTAAATCAAGTCTATATTTCAATATCTTTTATTATTTCTTCTTAATTAATCATAAATTTATTAAAATTAGAATAAAAATTTATTATCCTCAAATTTATTTTTTAAGAATTTTTAGTCTAATTATCATTCAAATATAAAGAAATTATTTATAAATATACCTTTAACTCTTTATTATTATTAATATTACTTTATTGAGATATTAAAAAACAATAAAAAATAATTTTCAATTATACTTAGGTAAAAATTTATTCATCCTTCATTTTTTATCTAGATCAGTATTATTGCTTTTTCTTAAATTCTACCAATTAAATTGAATAATTTAACTAACCCTTATTAAGTACTTATAATTTGGCTTTTTTAATATTTCTCCATAAAGCATAATGAATGGTTATTTTATTATTATACAAATATTTTCTATTTATAAAAAATCATTAAAAAAAATCTATGAAAAAGAAATGAGTTAATTATTAATTTATTTAAAAGATTAACATCATATTTAGATTGAATTATAATAGGCACTTGTTTAAAGTTTTAATTATATCATGAATGTCAATTTTTTTAGGATATTTTGTAAGCTCATTTATAAAATATGGAAATACAATTAATTATAATTTTGATTTGAGTGCAAGGAAAAGGTTATGTATCAAATAAAAATGATGATAAGTTTCTAATCTAATTCTACTTTATTAAAAATTTCTTATAATGTTAAAAAAATCAAATATTATAAGTATATTTAAAGTCAAATATTATAAAACAATTATGATAAAATCATACTTATATTAAATCTAAATAAGTTTATACAATTTTCATTATTTATTTAGACCAAAGAAAATGTTAAGATTTAAAATGAGTTTATTGAATTAATTAGAGTGTAATTTTTGATTCAAAAGAATAAAATCTTCCTGATAATTTTTATAAAGCCTTCTTCAAACTATATATATTATCTCAGAATTTTATTATTAATATAAAAGTAATTTATTAAAAAAAATTGATAAATGTTAAAAGAGAAACTGCAAGAAATAAAGGATTCAAATACAAATTTATATTAACATTTGAATAATGTATTAACAAAGATCTTGCTGGATAATCCAAAAGTATAAATTATTGATGACTTATTAAGAATGCTTTTGAATTATTTGAAGATTATTCATTTTAAGTAAAATCAAATGGATTTACATTTGAAAAATATAATGAATTTGATAATGCAGAAAGGACAAAANTAAGAATGTATTTTTAAACATAGATATTACAGAAGAAATGATAAGCATTGAGTAAATCTAATAAATTGAATTACTTTATGATTATCATGTAGAACAAAATATATTAGTGATATCTTTTGGTAAAAAATATTTGTACTATTTAAAAATAAAGCCATTTATGTTTTCCAAATAATTTGATTAATGGAATACTAAAAAAATTAAATTAAATATTTTTGAATAAGAAAAGGAAATATTTAAGAAAATTATTTATGATCATTAGGATCAAATTATTTACATAGTATCATTCATTTCAATTACATTTAGTTATCTGAAAGTGTTTAGTCAAAGTTCAAAATGCATTTAATAGATTTGAAAAACTTAGAGGATAACTTCAACAAAATTGATATGATGAAATTAAGAATGCCGTATTTCAAATATGGAATCTAAGCTATTGATTTTCTCATCCAAAAAAATCAAATAAATAACAATGTGATTCTTTTTTTGCTGAGAAATGGAGATGTAGCATGTATTTAGCCATTGTAGTATGGAGAAGGAGTTCTAAAGAAGACATTTATAATAGAATTGTTAGATATCATTTTAACACTATCATTTATTGGATTCTTTAGATATCTAAAACGATTATTACAAAAAATATATTCAAAAATTATATCTTGTTGTAGAAGAATTTGATAGAAATGGATTTGTATTAAATATATTATTTTGATAATTATTTATTTTTGAAAATTATACCTTTTGCAAGAGTGCAAATCTGAATGATAATAAATTATTAGTTATTAATATAAAAGTATTTTATTAAAAAAAATTGATAAATGTTAAAAGAGAAACTGCAAGAAATAAAGGATTCAAATACAAATTTATATTAACATTTGAATAATGTATTAACAAAGATCTTGCTGGATAATCCAAAAGTATAAATTATTGATGACTTATTAAGAATGCTTTTGAATTATTTGAAGATTATTCATTTTAAGTAAAATCAAATGGATTTACATTTGAAAAATATAATGAATTTGATAATGCAATAAGGACAAAGGTCACAATGGATTAGGGTATTTAATAAAAGACTTTAAAATTGGTAAATAAAATAAATCTTGGAACTGATGAAGAACCATAAGAAGCAACTTAAACAGGATATTTACCAAATTTAACAGAAGAAGCTTATTTATATGAATGGGCTGGAGTAGGAATTGATGAAAATTATAAAATATTTAAAGCATTGACAGTAATTAATAAATCATTATATAAATGATAGTTATTATCTGTTACAAAACAAGCATCAAAATTAAGATTTTGGGGTAAAATAATGGGAAGAGAGAAAGATTATTATATTGCTGAAGGTGTTGCTACAAGTGCTGTTGAAGATGGAGAATTACCACCTGAAGTTGAACCTAGAGGAACTGGAATCAATACTAAATCTTATTGGGCAACAACTGATTGTATTTATTTATTATCTAATTTAGTATTAAATGATAAAGATTGGATTGAATTACCATTAGTTACACCTTAATAAATTAATGTTGCTAGATAAATTAAATATATTTTTACTGGTAATCTAGAAGCTGATGTTATTACTAATCCTTATTTCTTTGGAAAAGAAAAACATTTATTAAAAGCATAAATTGTTAGAATCACATAATCTACTGTTATTATTCCAAAAGGATAATACATTTTAAGAGAAGGTGAACCAAGAGAAATTGATCCAGCACCTGAATATAAATTACCAGGATTTCATGATTTAAAAACTTTAAATGATTGGATACATTTTAATCAAAATATATTAAATGTAAATTCTATTTTTATTATATTATTTAAGTGTGGAAGATTAGTTCATTTAATTCCATCTGAACTACCAGAAGGTGTTGAACCAGAAGCTTATTAAAAATAAATTGAAGCTGCAGATCCTTTTGAAAATAGATTAAAACCTATTTAAAATGATAAATTACCTAATAATAAACCTGCTTGGAAAATTAGAGTTGTAGGAGATACAACTGATTATAATCCATTAGCCAAAGATATTAATAATAAAGTAAACAATGGTGTTATTATAATAAAATCTTTAGTTTGGCCAGGATTAGTCACAGTTTATTCTGTATCAATATATATTTAATTATTTTAGAATAAAGTATTATCATAATTATATTATGGTTATGGATTTAAAGCAACAACTAATCATTTTTATCCAAAATAACCATAATAAGTATAAACAGAATAGCCTGATCTCCCTGAATAACCAGAACCAAATTTCCCTGCTGAAGTACCTAAATAAGAATAAGAATGATCATTATTATTATTAAATATTATGGAATAAGAGGATACAACACCAATAAGTATCAATATTGCAGAATCTATTACATCAAAACATGTTTCATATCTCATCAAAGGAGAAGATAAAATTGGACAATTTGAAGCTTTACGTCGTTATAGTGACTTTCATATTCTTAGAATAACTTTATTATAAAGATGGCCAGGATGCTATGTTCCTCCAATTCCAGCAAAATAAGCTTTGGTATTAAATATATATAATATTATAGGGAAATAATGAATAAAAAGTTGTAGAGGATCGTAAAAGGTTCTTATAATATTTCCTAGAATAAGTAGCTAAGTTAAGACATATATACTTTTCTGATGAATTTTAAACATTTTTAAGAACTAAGAATACCGATATGGAGAAAGTAATTCAACTAATCTAATATTTATAGGCTTTATAAGGATTACCAAAATAATCTATATCAGAAGTGTATGAAAAATTTAAGAAAAATTTCCCTCATTTAAATGGAAAAGAAGTGACATCAGATCTAATATTGAAAGTGTCTAGCTTCTCTACTTATTTAAGCAAAAGTACTAAACAATTAGAAAGTCTTAAAGAATAAGTAAAATTATTAGCTGCAGCCAAAAAATAATATACAGATTAATTTAGTATTCATACTTTTTCATATTTTTAGATGTTATGACTTAAACAATTGTACCTGAATATGAAAAAAATATTCTTATTGAATATGTTAATCATAAAACAGAAAATTTAATTTTTACAAATTAGAATGACGTAAATGTCACTGCAAGAGAAATTGTATATTTTTTTATTATTTCAGAAAGATTAAAATGCTTAAACTAATAATTATGATTATTTAGTTGATTTATTAAGAATTGAATGTAGAGAAGTAGAAGCATTCCAAGAAACATTGAAATAAAAAGAATTTGTTGATAATTTGAAATCTTCAGCATAATAAAAATTAAGAGATTAAAATAGTGAATTAGTTAAATTATAGGCTGGAAAAACTACATTTAAATCCATGTTTTCTAAAGGATCAAATACTGAATAAGCATAAATTTTAGAAAAAAAAATATAAGATGTAATTAATAATTATATATATAATAGACATAAAATGAAATTAAAATATTAGAAGATCTTTGCATTATGATTACATCCATTTTATGCTTTGATGAAATTGATAGATTCAAAAAGAATAAATAAAACAAATATTATGAAATTTTGATTAAAGTTAGTCAATTGGAATAATAACTAAATGAATTAGTATTTATTATACACATAATCATAGTACATTAAATTCTGGTCTCAAGTTTCTAAAGGAACAGAAGCAGAAGTAGTTGTTTGAAAAATAAAAATATAAAAAATATAAAAAAATCATTATTTATAAAAATATATTCTGATAAATATTATTTTATAAGATTTCTTTTCAATCTTTATTTTTCGTATTAAAGCCATAGAATATTTATAAATGTTGAATAATATTAATATAATGCAAAAAATACAAACAGACATAAAATAAGGAAAATAAGAAGACTAAACTTTAAATGAATAATGTGAAATCTGTTATACAGAAATTAAAATAAAAGGTCTACTAGCTAAATGCAAACATTACTTTTGTTTTAATTGTGTTTTGAAATGGACTAAAAAATAGAAATCTTGTCCTAAATGTAGGTCTTAAGTTACTAAAATATGTAAATCGTGGAAAAGGAAAACTAACCGTCCTTTAAGTAAGTTTTTTATAAAATAACTATAGTTATCTACTTATCTAATTCTGAATCAGATAACAGTGATTCAGATCAAGATTATATTCCTATAGATACTTTAGTTGGAAAATATGGGCCTGAAGACTTTATTTGAAATTATTAATTTAAATATATTATAATATTTATTTAAGCGCTTTTTCAATTGCCTTCATTCATTTAATTTAATGGATGTTTAAACAAAAAATTAGAATTAATTAATATATTTTACTTTATATTGCATAAATTTGAATTATTATTTTAATTGATGTTTAAAATTTTAGAATGAGAAGAGTTTTAATTAAGATATTACAAATGTATGTTATATTGTTATTAAAATTTTAAAAATTTTACATTTTCTAATTTCTGGGATTTCTTTTCAGAAATGGGAAAAAAATATTAAGTTTATCTATTAAGGTATTTAATTTTTCATTATACGTAGTTATTTAATTTTATTGTAATTTAAACATGAATCATCGTATAGTAATGATGTAATTAACTTAGACTTAAAAGTGTAAGAGTTTTTGTTCAGCTATTGACATATATGGAGCATATCCAAGTTTAATGATATTTGGGAATCAAAAATATTCGAGTATGTTAGGAATTATCCTGACTTTAATAGCTTCAACATTAACTATTTTTTATTTAGTTCAAGAAGTCTAAGAATTAGTCTCAAAGTCGCTCCCTCAAACAATTTAATCTGAACATTTAGTTACAGAGACATCTGTAAAATTAATAAATAATAAAAGCCATATTCATTGACAAATCAGAATTTTACACTAACAATCTCTGTTGCTAATGTGAAATAAGACCCTTTGAAAACAATAGATAAATATTTTACAATTACAGTTCAAAATTGTTTAAGAACGAGAGAGCTTAATGCTACTACAAATTAAATAAATGTTTAAAATATGTATGTTTAAAATGCTATTTCAAGATGTGTAAATTATCCCACAGAAGCATGCACCCCTGATAATTTTGTTACAGATCTTTAAAAAGAATATTTTAGTAAAATTCGATTAGGAACAGTATAGTGTATAAAAAAAGAAGTTCTCGAATCTAATCCACCAGTAATAATTGTATTTATTTATATTCAGGTACTCTAAGGAATAGTTTCAGGAAATAAATATTCTTATATTACAATAAAATTTGCAGCTTGTAAGAATAGTACAGAAAAGGTAGATTGTGCTACAATGGATGAAATACAAAAGGAATTAGCAGATGGTTTTTATGTAGTACATTTGAGCGATACTTTAGTTCAAATGAGTAATCCCAAAAATATTCAATAAAATTTCATTAAAATGTAATTTACATCATTTTCTATATCTACATCTAAGACTATCTACTAAGGATTTAGAATTATTTAATCTATGACTGATTATGGAATATTAACTAATGATATTCAAGAGGATTTATTTTTAACTCAACAATATTTTTAGGAATCAACTGCAGGGTATAATTAAGATTATTTAGTAAATCATTATTTAATTCTTGATAATAAATATACAAATTATTAAAGATCTTATATCAAATTATTGACAATCTTAAGTAAAATTGGAGGATTATGGTAATTAATATTTGTGATTTTTGGAACAATAAGCAAACAATATATTCTGATGGAAATGAAAGTCACTTTAGCTAATAAATTATTTAGATTTCAATAAGTAGAAAATGATTTAACTTAAAGTTTAAAAAAGGATTTAAGTATAAAATAAAATTTAGATAAATATGTTGAAAAACCATAGGAAAAATTACCAAACAATATATCAAATATTCTACAATTCTTATTTGGGTGTAAAAAAGAAAGAATAAAATAATTGAATTAAGCAACTTTAAAAATTCAGAAAAGCTTAGATATTGTAGAAATTATGAAAAGATTTTAGGAATTAGAAAAGTTAAAATAAATTTTACTGACTGCTAATTAAAAAAATTTATTCGATCTGATACCCATCCCATTAATAAAAGGAGATAACCAAAATAAAAATGATACTGATTTTACATCAAGTAAAAAGATGACTTTTAGTACGAGCATACATCAAAACAATGATAATTTTGAAAAATTTGTTGAAGCATATAGATCATTTTTTTAAATTCAAGATATGCCTGATACAACTGAAAATATTGGATAAAAAATAATTAAATTCTTAGATCAAGACTTAATTAAACTATTTTACGATTATCATATGGATCTAGAATAAAGGTAAGCCTTTTTATTACTTTCGGAAGAGAGGAAATCTAAAATATTAGTTGATTAAAACTTTTAATTTTCTGATTCAAAATTAAGCCTTTCTCCTTGTAGTTCAAATTAGTCAGAAGTTCAAGCAGTTAAAATTTTCTTAAATAATTAATCTATTAAAAAAAAATATTGCAATTAAGAAGTTTGATTGTTATTTGGTTTATTCCAAAAAAATAGAAATTATTAACTATTTACATTGATATATAATTTCCAAATTATTATTTCATTAGGATGAATTTCATAATTAAAATTTTAGATTTATAACATCACTTTTATGATTACGATATCTTTTTTATTAATCATTAAGAAAATTTTTCAATCTTGATAGTAAATAATAAGATTAATTCTAAAAATAAATAAATTATATAAGATTTATATAATAATCATGGATTTAAGTTTTACTAAAATTATTTTTTCATTTTCCTTACATTTCCTAAAAAAACTTCTTTAGGAAATCTATTTTTATTTATAGTTTCTATTTATTTTCCAAATGTTTAAAGAAATGGATCTTTATTATTAAGATGCATAGGAGGTAAGAGTCTTTTTTTTTTGAGAGATTCATCAGAATATATGAAGAAATTATTTGATTAATATTCATTTTTTTAGAAAACACAATCATCTGTTGAATTATTAGAATCTTCCTTAATCAAATTTGGCTAACTATATGTGCATATTTAATCTTTATAATAAATACTAAAGGCTCTAGGTTTAGTTGCAACAGTTTATCTTTCTTGTTGCTAACTAAATTATCTTGATTTTTTAGTTTGATTTAATTAGTTATTTAACTATTCTTATCTTTAAATGAATGATGATATCTAATTTTTATCAAGAATTACCTAATATTGTTTGAGAACTAATTTAGATTGATAATTTAATATAGGGTTGGGATTTTCTTTAAAAATGTAGTTAGATTATTCTTAAAGATTTCTTAGGGTCTTATCATATGCATTCGGTTTATTTTACATAAGGATGAATATAATAAGAAATAATTAATTAGTTGGAATGAGTATTTAATAATAAAAATAGATGATGAAATAAGGAATGAATGTTTGTAATATTAATAATAAATATAATTTGTCGTAGAGTCGTAGTTGAAATAAAATTAAATGAAATAAAATAATAAATTATATATAATATATATAATGTCTTACAAATTCATTCTAAGCAATAAGAGTTAGTTTTCAAAGGATCGCAACGTGAATATAGATTATAGTCCAGTTTTTAATATGTATATTGATTATATATAGTTTTAGTTAGTTGTAATAAAAATTGAATATCTTTCCAATTTTCAATGACGATCATTAAGCCACAACACCTGGGTTTATCATAGAATATGAGAAAGTATAAATGATTTGTATGTAAATTTAGCCTGCGTATGAAAGCAATTTAAACTATCATTAACAATTATTTAATCAAAAAATTGAATAAATAAAAATAAAAAATAAATAATTGGTAGTATTCATAATAAGTATTTAAAGTTGATTCCAAAGCCAAAGCATCGTGTTTAGATATGTTCGGTTTGTAAGACTAAATATACAGATTACTTAACTGTATTAATAAAGAATTTAAATTTAATTAGCATACTTAATCAAATTAGCATAAAAAGTTGTTCTTAGCATCTCCTTATATAAAGAAGATTGAAAAGATATAAAGCGATTTGAATTAACAAATATCAAATTATAATTCTTAATCAACAGACACAGAGGATGCTTCATTATTAGAGTAAACTAATAGGAAGAAAATAAAAGTAGAGATCTCCTAAATGATTTCAAATTACTGAATGATACAAATGTATTATTGTAAAAATTTAATTCTATTATTATTATAGTTATTTTCTACTTTCTTCCATTCTTTGTCTATAAATTCTCTTTTACTTTTCTATCTAATGGAATATTTATAATCATTTACATACTCGAGTTTGATTTCTTCTTTGATAGGATTCTCAGTTTTAAATTCTAAAATCTTCATTCCTGATTTCTATTCAAATTCTTGAATTCATTCTACAGCAATCTAATACATGTATTTAATATTGCAATAAATATAATATCCACTAAATGCAAACAAAGTTCACTATAAATATGAAAGCTAACAGTTTTGGAAAATTATTTTATTTTTATTTTGAGAAATGTAAAAGAGTTTTATAATTTTTCATATAATTATTTAGTTTATAAATTAGTCTTAAATATATATAAATAAAATGATAATAACAAAGATTGTTAAGTACAATCATTACAAAAAATAAGGATGTTATAATGCTTCAGTGGTACTAATTCTTTTTGATGGACTAAAAACAAATATCTTTGATAATAAATCAATTAATAAGGGATCAGTTTTCTAATTCAAAACAATATTATTAAATATCATACTTAATTTTTTGGCTTATAAATCAGGAATATAAAATTAGCATCCCAATTCAGCTTTTTCTAATTCATTAGGAGTTCCCAATAATTTACAGATTTCTACTATTTAATCTACAGTATTCTATCCAAAAAATAATGATTTGCCTAATTCTAATTCAGCCAAGATACAACCAGCAGCCCAAATATCAATTTTAGTATTGTAAAATATCTGACCAAAAAGTAATTCAGGTGCTCTATAAGCTCTAGAACAAACATAACTCAAACTTTTAGATCCATCAATTTTTTTAGAACTTCCGAAATCCGCTAGATATATATTACCACTTTAATATAATATATTTGCTGGTTTAAGATCTCTATGCATAATATTTTATGATTCTAAATATTGTAATGCTTAAAATAATTATTTAGCCACTCTTTTTAATGGGACTCTTATAGCATTTTTTAAATTTCCTTAATATAAATCCATAACCAAATGTAAATACTTAGACTTATTTTCAATAGTAAAATAATGATCTCTTAAAGGTACAATATGTGGATGATGCATACTCATATGTATTTCCAATTCCCTATTAATCTATTTTGGATCTTGGAGTACTTTCTTCATTGCATAATAACCACCATGTAATTTATTTTCAACAATAAAAATTGTACTGTAACTACCCTATCCAATCTATTCCAATATTTAATATTTCTATGATGTATTAATGTTCTAATTATTAAGAGTCAAATATTTTGGTATTTGATATCTTTCTTGAGATATAGATAATTAATGTTTATCACTTGGAGTCACTTTTCTTTTTTTAGATTTATTTTAATTCAATTACATTTATATTTATTTTAATGTCTAAATAAAATTCAATTATTTTTTTATAGTTATTCTACTTAATAATTTTATGTCAAATTCTAATGGAACTCTGGTGGCTATTATGGTAATTCTTATCATTATAATCATTAGACGATAAAGATTTCATAAGATCTTACAGATAAATTATATATTTATGAGATGGATGATCCAAGAGATCTTGCAATTTTATTCGCTTCAAAACATGATTTACCAGGAAGATGTCTATTGAAATTAATAGATAATATAACCTAATTCAAATCTATAACCAAATAAAATAAGGCCAAACTTAAGACTAGTAATCATGTGTTATCATCAAATGACTCTAACTCTAACAATAAACATAACAGATTTCAAACATAACCCTCCTTTGATTCTAATGATGATAATCCAACAGAAGAAAGTTTTCATAATATAATATTTTTAGAATACTCTCATAATATTCACAGAAGCATTGGACTTCATAAATTTTAAGAAAACCCAAATAAAATTACATCTAATAAAAAAAACTCTAATCATGTATTATATATGATGTTATTTTTAATAGTAAATCAAATACTATGATCAAATGAATTACTCTAATTCTTAAGATAGAAAAATGTTTAAAGAATATTAAAATAATAACTAGAATTAATTAAATAAAATACTCAATGAATAATTAAGTATCACTTAGAAGACCGATCAAAAATATGTTTGGAGGACAATCCTAAGAAAATTGTTTTCAATTCTAGATCAGGAATAGAAAGGGTATTTAGTCACTGAGTAGGTAGATTTATCACAATTGAGTTATGAATTATTACAAATAGTCACTCCAGTCTTATTGATAATGGAAGAGAAAGGAGGTATTTTTACATTTGAAATGTTCTCACAAGAAATCACAACTTATTGTGTGAAGTGGAATTTAATTGACTTTTTACATAATTTACTAGTCAACTGAACATTATTATAATAAAATTAATTTATTGTATAAAAATATTCACTTCAATTCTAAAAGAGAAATTATTCCAAAAAAAATTAAAATTAATCAGAAATTTGTAAATTCTGAATAAAATCTTAACTGATCAGAGTATCAATTAACATAAATTATATTGGGCTTATTTTATGAAAAAGGGATAAAGGAAAGGTTCAGGAAAAAGGGCGTTATTAAACCATTAAATTTTGAACTGATAATAATATACATATTTTATTAATTTAATTGAGTTAATTAAATTCAGTATTTTATAAGTTTTCTAATATATTATAAAATCATAAATTCTGATTATAAATTTATAAGGAGCAGGAAGTTGAAAAATAATAGGTTAAGATAAGAATGGAGAGATAATTTCGAAATTATTTGAAAGTTGAATTATAATATATAGTACTATAATAATTAGAAAAGACACTTGTAATTATCAATAGAAAAATAATTAAATTTCATTGAAATAATAAAATCTTATCAAATTAGAAATAGTTGATAAATAGAGAGAATTATAACTTAATTATTATTATTTAATTAATATTATTGATGCAAGTAATGGTATCCTTTTTTGACGATGCTAAATTCTCAAAGTCTTTTTGGGAGAAAGCAGATATTTTAATAGAGGAATAAAAAATAGACTTTCAATCTGTTCTTTTTGAGAAAAGTAAAAAAACTGGTTTTTGGACAAGCAAAAACTATATAATTTATGAGAGTAAATTAGTGAAGTTGAGGGTATTTAAATAATTACAAAAATATAGCCTAATAAAAAAAATATTCATCATGTTGATTTGAGTACATCAAGAATAGAAAGGATAAAGTATAAAAATGATTAAGAAGTTGATGCTTTAAATAAGGTATAGTAATAAAATATGTAATTTTAGAAGAAATATGGTTTTCGAATAATTCATAATAAGAAATTTAGAGAATTGTATTCGAGATCTAAAGAGCTAAATTAATAAATTTGGGATTTTTTAAAAAAGTATTGTCTTCAATTGACATTTAAAGAAGAATATATAATTGAGAGAATGATAGGAAAAGGAAATTTTGCAAAAGTACTTAAATATATTATGATAGGTGTATCTTTGTACTAAAAAATTAGATAAATAGTAATATGCTGTAAAAGCATTTGAAAAAAGTAAGATGATGAATAATGAAACTGATAAAAAAGCATTGATAAAAGAAATGTCAATATTAAGAAAGTTGAACTACAAAGGATTAATAAGAATGTATGAAGTGTTTGAAGATGACACTCATATTTTTTTAGTTTAGGAATATTTGTAAGGAGGAGAATTATATCAATAAATAAAGAAGAACTAAAAATAATCTGAACAAACAGTGGCAATGATTTTAGCTACTTTACTGGATTCTTTGGATTATTTACATAAAAAGAATATTCTTCATAGAGATCTTAAACCAGAAAATATGTTATTACGTAAAAAAGGAGTTTTGGAAGATGTTGTAATAGCAGATTTTGGATTGGCTGATTTTTATGATCCATTAGGTAATTATATGTTTTAGAGATGTGGAACCCCTGGATTCGTTGCTCCAGAGGTATTATAAGATAAACATTATGATTCGAAAGTAGATATATTTAGTGTTGGTTGTTTAATGTTTTTATTAATTGCTGGTAAATCTCCTTTTAAAGGTTCTACATATGATGAAGTTGTTATGAGAAATTACCATTGTAAAATTGATTATGCATCAATTGAAAAAATTATTAGTTGTTCAGGTATTTCCTATGATTTAATAATAATAAGGATTATAATTATTAAAATTATTACTGCATCCTCGACCTTCATAAAGACCATCTCCAAGAGATGCTTTAAGACATGAATGGTTTATGATCAACTTAGAATAACAAAGATATTCAGAGCTTAATAAATAAGAAGAAACTATAAATGATACTAAAGAGACCATCAAATCAAGTATAACAGATGCAGGTAGTTGTGGATTTATGAAAAACTTTATTGGCCCTTCATATTTAGATAAACCTGAATTTATGACTCCATAATAAACTTGTATTGGAGGTAAGAAAAAAGATAATCATCTATTCACACCCTAAATTGCAATGATGCAATAAATTTAAGAATAATTTAATGAAGAATAAATGTCTATCAGAAATTTAGATGATGATTTTACAGATATGATCTTCGATGATGAATCACCATAATCTCATAAATTACCTTAATACTAATTGGTTGGCAAACTCAAATAAGCTGTTGATTCGAATAATTCTTCTTATTATGCATCTCCTATAATTAAGGTATATATTTGTTTATTCATCTTCCTTATTAGAAAACTCCGGAAAGTCTTACCAAGGATATCAATCCTAAAGTGATGACAATCAAAGAGAAAATTTATGAGTAATAGACCTAGCCTAAAATTGCAAGCAAAATCAAGAATAATTTGAAAAATCTTGAGCAATTATGAATTGCTGACTAAAATGATTTAAATTTTATTAAAATAATTTATTAAAATATTTTTAGTTCTATTTCAAATCTATTTATCATCTCTCATAAATAAACAAACTGTAGCTATAAAAATATATCCGATTTTGTAATTCTACTGTTAGAGAAATATTCTTAAATCATTATCAAATCATAGAATAAATTTAACGAACATGATAATTGTCTTATGATTATTAATACTTAGATAAGGTTGTTTAAATATTAGATTTATGATACTCAATTATGGATAATCAACTAAAAAATAAGTAATAAACCTTTATAAATTAATTTTTGGTACAAAAATGGAAAATAACGATAAAATAATCAAGAGAAAGAAAAACAATGAATTTATTATAAATATACCTGAACAATTTAATAGAGATACATATTTAAAAATGACAATTGGATTTATATTTGATATTCATGCTATATAAAGGAGAATCCTGAAATACTTTTTGACATTATTGAGCATTTGCTGTAGACAATAGATAGGGCATCATTCAAATTAAGAATTTTTTATTGATTTATTCTTCATATTGTTATTAATAGAGTAAAAGAATTGATTATAGAATAGGTAGTTTAATTTTAGAATGAGATGTAGCAATCCATTCTAAACTTTTTTATAAATATCACTATTGTTTTAAGCAAAAGCTTAATAAAAAACTTTTAGTTAATTGACAAGTTAAACTTATATGAACAAAAGGAATTTAGACTTATTCATTAATTATTAAATTACTTTAATTTTTATTTAAAATATAATGAATTCAGAACCTTCCATTCGAACAATCAGTGTTAAATATACAGTTGTGTTTTGTGTTATCATTGGCTTCTTATTTTTATTTTCCTAAATACTTGATAACTTATTCTATGATTATACTGTTATAGAAACTGAAATTGTCTTTATTAAAAGAGTTGGTATTTTTAATCCATTATAATAGATTAAACGAATAATGAAATGATTATTGAATTAAATGAAGTTACTGAATAGTCTAATTCATTGGTTCTCACTTTACAAAACAACATGTAAAGTACCATTGAATAGATTTATAAAAAAATCAATTATCAAATTAATGAAGAAGAAGATTTCTCTTAACAATAATTTAATAATCAATATCGACAATCATTCAATCTCATATCGTAATCACAATTTTTAAAATATAAAATGAATAATTCTATAGATTCCATTTATCTATTAAATGTTAAAAATACTATTAATACTGATCTGGCATAAGTTGGTATTAATTCTCATAAATAATTTATAGATATTACTATTTATTCTGATCTTGGAACTAACTTTTTTGATTTATCTCAAGCTATAACACTTAATAACTTTTGGAACGAAGAATTTTCATTAAACTTGAAAAACAAAATTGTAATACAATATATTGAAGAATTTCATTATATACTCTTTATCTTGTATGACTATAATACTAACGATTATTAAATTGCAATATTAAATGATTATATTTTAAAAATCATACATACTTCAAAGCGCCTCATATCAAATATTGCAACCAAAAATCACCATATCATATTTAATTATTAAAATGATAGAGATATTCATTTCTATGATTGTAATCAATTTATATTTATTTAAGTGTAGTTAATTCATAAAAAATTACTAAAATTCAATAGTTCCAAATTACCAATGTCTTATATTTTTAAGTGATGAAATTATTTTTCCTAAATGAAACCACAATCGTTGTATTTTATTTAGAGTATATCTACTAATTTACACTTAGAATTACTAATGATAAATACAGAATAATTGGCATGGCTTTAAATGAATTTAAGAATGTATTTTTAAACATAGATATTACAGAAGAAATGATAAGCATTGAGTAAATCTAATAAATTGAATTACTTTATGATTATCATGTAGAACAAAATATATTAGTGATATCTTTTGGTAAAAAATATTTGTACTATTTAAAAATAAAGCCATTTATGTTTTCCAAATAATTTGATTAATGGAATACTAAAAAAATTAAATTAAATATTTTTGAATAAGAAAAGGAAATATTTAAGAAAATTATTTATGATCATTAGGATCAAATTATTTACATAGTATCATTCATTTCAATTACATTTAGTTATCTGAAAGTGTTTAGTCAAAGTTCAAAATGCATTTAATAGATTTGAAAAACTTAGAGGATAACTTCAACAAAATTGATATGATGAAATTAAGAATGCCGTATTTCAAATATGGAATCTAAGCTATTGATTTTCTCATCCAAAAAAATCAAATAAATAACAATGTGATTCTTTTTTTGCTGAGAAATGGAGATGTAGCATGTATTTAGCCATTGTAGTATGGAGAAGGAGTTCTAAAGAAGACATTTATAATAGAATTGTTAGATATCATTTTAACACTATCATTTATTGGATTCTTTAGATATCTAAAACGATTATTACAAAAAATATATTCAAAAATTATATCTTGTTGTAGAAGAATTTGATAGAAATGGATTTGTATTAAATATATTATTTTGATAATTATTTATTTTTGAAAATTATACCTTTTGCAAGAGTGCAAATCTGAATGATAATAAATTATTAGTTATTAATATAAAAGTATTTTATTAAAAAAAATTGATAAATGTTAAAAGAGAAACTGCAAGAAATAAAGGATTCAAATACAAATTTATATTAACATTTGAATAATGTATTAACAAAGATCTTGCTGGATAATCCAAAAGTATAAATTATTGATGACTTATTAAGAATGCTTTTGAATTATTTGAAGATTATTCATTTTAAGTAAAATCAAATGGATTTACATTTGAAAAATATAATGAATTTGATAATGCAATAAGGACAAAGNTTATATTTTTAAGTGATGAAATTATTTTTCCTAAATGAAACCACAATCGTTGTATTTTATTTAGAGTATATCTACTAATTTACACTTAGAATTACTAATGATAAATACAGAATAATTGGCATGGCTTTAAATGAATTTAAGAATGTATTTTTAAACATAGATATTACAGAAGAAATGATAAGCATTGAGTAAATCTAATAAATTGAATTACTTTATGATTATCATGTAGAACAAAATATATTAGTGATATCTTTTGGTAAAAAATATTTGTACTATTTAAAAATAAAGCCATTTATGTTTTCCAAATAATTTGATTAATGGAATACTAAAAAAATTAAATTAAATATTTTTGAATAAGAAAAGGAAATATTTAAGAAAATTATTTATGATCATTAGGATCAAATTATTTACATAGTATCATTCATTTCAATTACATTTAGTTATCTGAAAGTGTTTAGTCAAAGTTCAAAATGCATTTAATAGATTTGAAAAACTTAGAGGATAACTTCAACAAAATTGATATGATGAAATTAAGAATGCCGTATTTCAAATATGGAATCTAAGCTATTGATTTTCTCATCCAAAAAAATCAAATAAATAACAATGTGATTCTTTTTTTGCTGAGAAATGGAGATGTAGCATGTATTTAGCCATTGTAGTATGGAGAAGGAGTTCTAAAGAAGACATTTATAATAGAATTGTTAGATATCATTTTAACACTATCATTTATTGGATTCTTTAGATATCTAAAACGATTATTACAAAAAATATATTCAAAAATTATATCTTGTTGTAGAAGAATTTGATAGAAATGGATTTGTATTAAATATATTATTTTGATAATTATTTATTTTTGAAAATTATACCTTTTGCAAGAGTGCAAATCTGAATGATAATAAATTATTAGTTATTAATATAAAAGTATTTTATTAAAAAAAATTGATAAATGTTAAAAGAGAAACTGCAAGAAATAAAGGATTCAAATACAAATTTATATTAACATTTGAATAATGTATTAACAAAGATCTTGCTGGATAATCCAAAAGTATAAATTATTGATGACTTATTAAGAATGCTTTTGAATTATTTGAAGATTATTCATTTTAAGTAAAATCAAATGGATTTACATTTGAAAAATATAATGAATTTGATAATGCAATAAGGACAAAGGTCACAATGGATTAGGGTATTTAATAAAAGACTTTAAAATTGGTAAATAAAATAAATCTTGGAACTGATGAAGAACCATAAGAAGCAACTTAAACAGGATATTTACCAAATTTAACAGAAGAAGCTTATTTATATGAATGGGCTGGAGTAGGAATTGATGAAAATTATAAAATATTTAAAGCATTGACAGTAATTAATAAATCATTATATAAATGATAGTTATTATCTGTTACAAAACAAGCATCAAAATTAAGATTTTGGGGTAAAATAATGGGAAGAGAGAAAGATTATTATATTGCTGAAGGTGTTGCTACAAGTGCTGTTGAAGATGGAGAATTACCACCTGAAGTTGAACCTAGAGGAACTGGAATCAATACTAAATCTTATTGGGCAACAACTGATTGTATTTATTTATTATCTAATTTAGTATTAAATGATAAAGATTGGATTGAATTACCATTAGTTACACCTTAATAAATTAATGTTGCTAGATAAATTAAATATATTTTTACTGGTAATCTAGAAGCTGATGTTATTACTAATCCTTATTTCTTTGGAAAAGAAAAACATTTATTAAAAGCATAAATTGTTAGAATCACATAATCTACTGTTATTATTCCAAAAGGATAATACATTTTAAGAGAAGGTGAACCAAGAGAAATTGATCCAGCACCTGAATATAAATTACCAGGATTTCATGATTTAAAAACTTTAAATGATTGGATACATTTTAATCAAAATATATTAAATGTAAATTCTATTTTTATTATATTATTTAAGTGTGGAAGATTAGTTCATTTAATTCCATCTGAACTACCAGAAGGTGTTGAACCAGAAGCTTATTAAAAATAAATTGAAGCTGCAGATCCTTTTGAAAATAGATTAAAACCTATTTAAAATGATAAATTACCTAATAATAAACCTGCTTGGAAAATTAGAGTTGTAGGAGATACAACTGATTATAATCCATTAGCCAAAGATATTAATAATAAAGTAAACAATGGTGTTATTATAATAAAATCTTTAGTTTGGCCAGGATTAGTCACAGTTTATTCTGTATCAATATATATTTAATTATTTTAGAATAAAGTATTATCATAATTATATTATGGTTATGGATTTAAAGCAACAACTAATCATTTTTATCCAAAATAACCATAATAAGTNGGTAAATAAAATAAATCTTGGAACTGATGAAGAACCATAAGAAGCAACTTAAACAGGATATTTACCAAATTTAACAGAAGAAGCTTATTTATATGAATGGGCTGGAGTAGGAATTGATGAAAATTATAAAATATTTAAAGCATTGACAGTAATTAATAAATCATTATATAAATGATAGTTATTATCTGTTACAAAACAAGCATCAAAATTAAGATTTTGGGGTAAAATAATGGGAAGAGAGAAAGATTATTATATTGCTGAAGGTGTTGCTACAAGTGCTGTTGAAGATGGAGAATTACCACCTGAAGTTGAACCTAGAGGAACTGGAATCAATACTAAATCTTATTGGGCAACAACTGATTGTATTTATTTATTATCTAATTTAGTATTAAATGATAAAGATTGGATTGAATTACCATTAGTTACACCTTAATAAATTAATGTTGCTAGATAAATTAAATATATTTTTACTGGTAATCTAGAAGCTGATGTTATTACTAATCCTTATTTCTTTGGAAAAGAAAAACATTTATTAAAAGCATAAATTGTTAGAATCACATAATCTACTGTTATTATTCCAAAAGGATAATACATTTTAAGAGAAGGTGAACCAAGAGAAATTGATCCAGCACCTGAATATAAATTACCAGGATTTCATGATTTAAAAACTTTAAATGATTGGATACATTTTAATCAAAATATATTAAATGTAAATTCTATTTTTATTATATTATTTAAGTGTGGAAGATTAGTTCATTTAATTCCATCTGAACTACCAGAAGGTGTTGAACCAGAAGCTTATTAAAAATAAATTGAAGCTGCAGATCCTTTTGAAAATAGATTAAAACCTATTTAAAATGATAAATTACCTAATAATAAACCTGCTTGGAAAATTAGAGTTGTAGGAGATACAACTGATTATAATCCATTAGCCAAAGATATTAATAATAAAGTAAACAATGGTGTTATTATAATAAAATCTTTAGTTTGGCCAGGATTAGTCACAGTTTATTCTGTATCAATATATATTTAATTATTTTAGAATAAAGTATTATCATAATTATATTATGGTTATGGATTTAAAGCAACAACTAATCATTTTTATCCAAAATAACCATAATAAGTGTAAACAGAATAGCCTGATCTCCCTGAATAACCAGAACCAAATTTCCCTGCCGAAGTACCTAAATAAGAATAAGAATGATCATTATTATTATTAAATATTATGGAAATTATAGAATTTTTTTTACCTTACTATTTAATAGAATTCGTTAAATTCTAACTTAGTATAAGCAAAATTTTTGAGAAACTATTTTAGAAAGCTTATATTCACAACTGGTATCTAGTTCTTAATTTTAATTCTCTCTCTATTTCTACAAAAATTGTATATTATAAAAAAATCAATCTTATTCATCTTCTGAACCCATAAACAACGCTAAAAAGAATAGTGATGATAATAATTGAGTAAATCTTAAATGATGAGACATTTCATCTGTTTTTTTGGGGTCAATAAAAGTATAGGTTTTTTGCTTTTCAATACTTTCTTTTTTCCAAATTCGATTGATTTTAGTAAAACCAGCTCTGCATTATGGACATGAAAGACTTTATTTTGCCCATATATTGATACATTAGAAGCAAAATTTATGTTGACATGATTCTATTATTCCCTTGAAAAATAAAATATTAGATTACTTGATCAAGTATAGGAGAATAGCAAATTATGCATTCTAAATTTGGTTCAGATTTTTCAAAATACCTATTTAAATCTGATTTATTATTTTATTATTCCTTTCTTATTTTGGATTTTTTCCTAAGGCTAGGATTTTTTAAAGCTTATTGTTCTTGCAATATCTATTTACCCATAATTCTTTTAATTAAAGAATTAAGTTGAGAAATAACTTAAAAGATTAGATTTAATAGAAATTCTCATAAAAATTTTCTGCTAGAATTTTATATCTGTTAAAATATATTATTTTAAACAAATTTTAATTATAATTATAATTTATTGAAGAGTTTAATTTTTCTAAACATTCTAGGCTGGATTAATATAAAATAATTTCTCTTTCTCCTATTTAGCGTAATTTATAGACTAATTTCTTGGTTTTTGAATTGCATCTTTCTAATTTTTTCTATATCTTATAATACTATTCATTAATTTTTAAAAAATCATTTTATAATTGCTGAATTTTTTCTATATATTTATTTTTTGTATTGTTATCTGGCTAAAGGAAAAAATTAAAATTATTATTTAAGAAATATCTCTTGAAATTCTCTCCTTATCTTTTTCATAATTTTCATATAATACTTGAAGTTATAAATGATTTTATCTTAAAATTTTCATAAATGAATTTTAACTTAACTTTAAATAAATATACAATGATTTAGAATCTAAAAATTCTTGGTTCTCTCAAATAATTTGTTGATTTTAGATTCAAACGACATGAGGATGTATTTGAGAAAGTTTATAATTATTTTTATATATGTCATAATTACTCATCATTGGCTTTTTTTATTGGCCTATCAATATATAGAAAAGGATTATATTTATCTTTTGCTATCAATGTCAAACAAGTTGAAATAATATCTGGCTTATTAATAATATTTTAAAGAGGTGCAACCAGATTGATGGAGGAGATTTTTTAGCCCAAAATATACAATTCACCATCTTAGATAAAATTCTTTTTGGAAATTTTTGGTGCTTCTTCATCTACTATACTCAAACTTTCAAATTTTCTTTTTAAAAAAGCTATATCACTCATTTATACTTATATTAAAATATTTATTAAATGTTAACATTATTGCCACAAAATTACTTCATAAATAAATTCTCTATTAACTCAATCCCCTTTGTCAATACAAAAATATGGAAAAATTATCTAAACTTTCTAAATTTTACTAATTCAAAGAAATTTTATATAGAAGATTTATTTTAAAAGATCATGTGAATAGTACCATTTATTTTATATATGTTAGAAAAAATTAATGAATACAGCTATTTCCTGAATTGTTTTTGAATTAAGTATAAGTATTCATCTAATTGTTTAACCTTTTGAAAAAGATTAATAATTTTATTTTTCTAATTAATTTAAAAAAGGAAAGATAAATAAATGAAACATGCCTAATTTTATTATCAAATTCTTATTTATGTATAGATGCTTTAAAAAAATAAAAAATAAAGTCACTAATAAAGGAATATGAAAAAATAAAATTACAATAGAGATTTAATTAATTGTTCATAATACTATTGAAATTTTTTTAATTTCATTATCACTGAGGAATTTCTAATTTTTTAAAACAAGCAGAAAAACGAATAGTTGATTGAATAAAATATGATGATATTATCACAATATAAATAATAATTTTCATTCTACTATTTCTTAATTTTAAGCATGTTGATTCATTAAATATAATGCATATTAGGCAATTACTTTTTACAATTCTTCTTTAATTTCTTAAGTCTGCATTTATTAATAAGCTTCTTTCCAATAATTTAACTTTACATTAATTGTTAAAAATGAATTCCAAGAATTCTCTTATGCAATTTTATTAATTGAATTGTTCATTTCAGTTATACTATGAACTTTAATTTCATATTTATCAACATTGGTTTATAAATTGAATTTATAAAGTTTATCATATAAAGGCCTAATTTATTTTTTTTATTCAATTTATTTTTTTTAATTCTAAGAGGAATATCTTTGATATTTTTATGATATTTCAATATGTTAGTTTAATTTAATTGGAAATGATTCACTTCTACTTGATTTAATTCTATGATCAAATAAAGATTTGGTTCCATTTGAACCAGCTTAAGTTGAATTATTTTATTCATCTTTTTAAATTTATGAAACCTATTTAGAAAGAATTAGTTATTAAGATTCATCAATTTTAGGTTCATTCTATTATTCGTATTAATTAGGGGATAATTTAGATGGTTTTTTTTCTGAAATTTTTTTTTTCTTTTTTTCTATAGATTGTCCTCTTTCTTCAACTTTTTCAATTTGTTATTGTTATTATTATTTCTTTTTTTTTCCTGAATGTTAAATTATTTCTTTTTTTTAACCCTTCATTTTATTGGTAATGGTATTGACTGGTGGAATTTGATTTATTTAAGTCTTTTCTTAGGTTTAAGGAGATGATAATTAAGATTCAGTTGTACCCCAAGTCTTTCTTTTATTTTTAATCAATTTTCTAATCCCTTCTCCCCATAGAGCAGATGCTTAAAAAAATACTGAAAGAAATCTGAATAATTATAAAATCTACTTTACCTATTTATGTTCACTAATTATCTGATAATTGCTTCAAATAATTAAATCATATCTTTTTATTTTCTTACAGAATCTACATATATATCTGATACAGCTTAAGTTAGATTACTGTATTCTGAATTTAATATTAGGTAATCATTAATAATCATTAAGTCTAAAATATGAAGAAAAACTATAACTATTGTTCCTACGCATTTTTGTAAAATGAATTTCTTATTAATTACGTTCAATATTTCAGTATGAAGTAAATTAATGACTAATCCAACCAAATATAAAGTAATTGATGCTCTTATAAACTAAAAATTAGTTTAAACTTATTTACTTCAGGATAAAAACTGCCAAAGTTGTGATTATAAAGTGAAGATGAGATTTATTAAGCTTATTGTAATTATTTTTGAGAAGTAAGGCCATATTGTTAAAGTGAATTTTAATTTTTTGCTTTTTAATCTCCTCTCAGAGATGCAAACAATAAAATGTTTATTCCTATCTAACATGTCTTTATTGTCACTACTTTGAGTTCATCCAAACGTAGACGTAATGATAAGTAGATGTTCTTCACTTTAGAACTCATAAGTATTAATTAATTACGTTTTTCTAATTTCTTAATATAACATTATTTTTATCAATATCATTACTTCACGATGCAAACAATAAACTGTCATCACAAAATTCATCTAAAAATTAGTTTTTCATTCTAAGATAACTTCTAAGAACTCAGAGAAAATAAATAAAAGATATACTCATACTTAAATGATTAAATTATATATAGACACTTTATTTTGATTACAATATTGCAAAAAAGGAAATACTATTTACAAACATTAAGAAATTGCAAGATTTTTTCAATTTCAAAATTTTCTACTTACAAAATACATGTCTTATATTGTTTATTTCTCAAATAATTTATTTAGCATAGAAGAAAAAAAATAGATTTTCTCTAAGTAAACTACTTATATAATTTATTGCTCTTTTTATCTATGTATTCCAATCAAAAAAAAGATATATTTGATATTTTTATCTGTTGAGAAACATTGATAAAAAGATATTTATATAACATTAATAGATGGAATTGCCAGCTTAATCATCTTCTATAATTTTTCGATATGATTTTTGAGTCTCATAAATGAGATACTAATTTTAATTAGAATAAATTTATGTTAATAAAATATTTCTTCTATCTTTTTATGCTAAGATATGTAAATTTAATTTTCTCAATCACTTATTGTACATAGGATATTCTTGTTATTGAGTCAAATTAAAGGAAATCATTACAGGGTTTATTTATCTTAATAAAGAAATTATGGATTAACCGAATTTTATGTCAGATTTATAATTCCTGCTTCTCATGAGTATGTTAAAATAAATAAAACTATACATGTAGTTTAGATTTATTAAGGGTTAATGTATTTTTTCAAAGCTTTTTATAATTATGAATTTTAGATTATAAGTTTTTTTATATAAAATTTGGTTTAAATACCTGGTGTTGAAAATGTATTTTTTTAATATATTTTTTTTTTAAGATTTTAGTATACAAATGAACACTCATACAATTACTTACCCAAAACCTTTAATTCGCATTTTGCAACATTCAAAATAAGATTCTTGGAGTGTTTCGTCAACACAATCTTATGAATCTCATATGACAGAAATCGAAAGACCTTAAAATCCTATGATCAAGAATTTTGTGGACAATCAAGATGATGATCTAGAGAGCTTCTTTGATCAACTAGAATGAATAAATCTTTTCTTATGATTTGTCTTATTTTGTGTAATATATTAACTGAATAAATATTTAATTACAACTTAAATGTATTTGTTCTAAAGGATTCCTTTAGATGCTTTAGGTGGATTTATATTGTTTGTTTTTGTTAATATAGATTTGAATTTATAGCTGGAAACTTTGTTTTATAAAAATTCATATCTAATTATTATGATGATTTAAATGTAAAAAAGTAATTCATCAGTAGTAGAGAAGCAAGAAAATTAGATTATAATAGTTCACTGAAAATCTTTAATGAGTTTTAAATAATATATAGTAAGAAATTCTTGAGATTATAATTGAAAAAATATATTATAAGACTTGATAAATTTAATAATCAAAATGGCTACTACAAGCTATTTTAGTTTTACAAATGATGAAAGAAAAATGATAAGTAAAATGCTTTAATTGTCTTCAAATCAATATGCATACTTAGAGAAAGAATTGGATTCTCTTCTTGATTCATGTAAAATGTGTGAAGATCATTAACTTCCTTATAAATTTTACAATGATTAAAAATTCTTTTGTCCAAAATGTTTAGATTAAGAAAAGCCTAAAAATTTTCATTACATTGAAGAAAATGATCAAGATTTAATTAATAAATTGGAATAGTAATTAAAACAATACGAGAATTTTAAAGTAATGAATAAGTAATTAGAAAGATTCCATAAATTGATTTTGAGACAAAAACTAATTTAGTGAGAAGTTAGTAATTGTAAGCAAACGAGAGTATAGATTATGGTAAAATAAATAAGGAATATATGATAAAGAATTAGAATAATTTAAATAATTATAATTCATGTGTTTTGAAGAGAGAATAGAATTAAAATTATAGTGAACCAGAAGAAATAGGAAATATGTAATAATTGAAAGAAACTTTATAAAAAAGAAGAAAATTCTTAGAGGTTTAGGAATTTATATCTCATATTTAAATAGAGAATAATAGAAGGGCACATGATGAAATGCATAATACTGATGTTTTTATGAGACCAACATTTTAATGGGAATAATAATAAGATAATACAGAGGCTTTTACTTAAATTTTAAAGCAGTTTCTTGGAGGTTAACAATGATTTATCATTAAAAATCAGGAAAATCATCATCAGCTAATGGATCAATTAATCTTGCACTTTATCCTGTTAAGATATGTTTAATAACACTTTCATTTTCTGCAATTTTTCTTTCATATTCTTTTCTGAATTCTGGAAAATGATATAATAGTATTTCTTCATAAACCATATCTATAATTATTTTAATTCAATGGTGATACCTTTTAATTATTCTGTTGTTAACTCATATAATTCAAATTCAAATTCTTTATCACTAACAGGTTAACGAAAAGGCTCATCTTCTGGTGAATGAAGATCTTCAAAATATGGATGAGCTAAAGCTTCATCAGCTGTAATTCTTTTACTAAAATCAATTTCTAAAAGTTTTTCTAATAAATCATATCCTTATGGAGATATTCCTTTAATAATTTTATCTAGTGGAACTTTCTAAAATTATCCTAAATGAACAATAGCTTCTAACATCTTTTATTAAAGGAAAGGATCTTTATAAGTTTTAATTTCTGATTTATTTGGAGTACCCATAGTTTCAAATATTAATTTTAATTAAGATTCTGCAGAAGCTCCTCTCCATAGAGCTTTACCACGTACAATTTCAGCAAATATGCAACCTACTGACCACATATCAACAGCTTTAGTATATTATTTTAAACCCAAAAGTAATTCAGGTGCTCTATAATATCGAGTTTCAACATAATCTGTCATAACATTTGGATTCTATCCATTAAGTCCTTAACTTAGTAAAGCTCTACTTAAACCAAAATCACAGACTTTTAACATACAATCTTCTTTATTTAATAGGATATTTCTTGGTTTTAAATCTCTATGTAAAATATTAGCAGAATGCATATATTTAATTCCCCTTAAGATTTGATATAAAAATAATTTATAATGATCTTCTGTTAATTTAGCATGTTCTCGTTCTAAAACTTTACGTAAATCTGTATCTAATAATTCTGTAACCAAATAACTATAATAATAAATTTAAATTACATGTCATTCATTGATACTCTTGATTTTGGTAATGCTATTGTAATTAAATTAACAATCTAAGTAATATATTTAAGAATTACATTTTCGTGTTTTAGATTTCTTAATATTTTCAATTCTCTCAATGTACGTTTAGCATAAAAACGATGTTGAAATGTTTTCTCTATTTTCTTTATTGCTACTTTCTTAGGTCCTTCTGGAGGAGCCTTCAAATCATCTGCCTATAAAACCACTCCATAAGCTCCACTTCCCAATTAATTTGTTGGATTATATCTTTTATCCAATATGAAATTGTGATCCCCTACTTTAAATACATTAGCTGTATAATTTTTTTGTGTATATTAAGCATATTATTCCTTAATGTCCATATAATTATTACTTATAATTAAAATTATATTAATGATTATTACTTTAATTTATTTGGAATCCTTTATTAATCCTTAATTGAAAAGGACTATCAATTTTATTATATATATTAAATCATTATTATAACTAAAAATGAGATTTTTGATAAGTCTATCTACATATTGGACAATTGTTTATTTAAGACATTGAATATCTCTCAAAAGAATTTAAACAATTTGCATGAAACATATGTGAACAACTCAATAAAAATACCTTTGCATTCACCATACTCTATAAACATATTGTACAATCTACTTCCCTTCTTTCTAAAGCTATCTTCTTTATACTAATCCAATCTACTTTTACTATTGGTTATAATTTAGCCATCTATTCATTATTATGTTTCATTTAATATATCTTATTTAAATTGTTTTCCATTTACTCTTACTTTATTTACATATTTTCACCCAATTAATATATCTCTTTCTGTACTTAATTACCTTACTATTAAATTGTCTTTGACATTCTTGTTGAAATTCTTGATAATTTATAAAATAACAATTTTCTCTTTAGTAAACTATTTTCCGGCCTGTATTACATTTTAATCATCTTCTCATAAAACTATTTTCTGCATCTAAATTATCGAAATAATGCTTATATTTTAATTATTGATTAGATCTTATATTATTTATTAGCCGCTATAAATTACTTCTTCTCATAATCCTATCTTCTACATATTGGACATTATTTTGTTTAAGATACTCTTTCAAAACTTTCTAAACATGTCTTATGATAAATGTGACTGCAACTCAAAATTACATGTTATTGCATTCTAAATTTCTCTAAACATATAGGACATACACAATTCTATATATCTTCCCTTTTAAGAGACTGTTCCTCAATCTAAGCCCATTCCTCTTAATTTAAAGGTTTAGGTGGAGATGGTACTAATCCTAATTTTTAAGCTAATGACAATTATTTTTAATTAATCTTAGGCAACTTAAAAAGTTATCTACTTAAATGATCTTATAATGCTGCTGCATTTATACAGAAATTATCTTATCGTGTATTCTAACTACTCTTTTATTTCTTATACTTTTTCATATCAATAATTTAAATTATATTATCAGTTATCAATTGCATATACTTTTTCTCTATTTCTAGTTTTCCTCTCTTTATAATTATCTCGTATATAACTAGGAGTATAATTTATAAATTTTATCCTCTAAAGGGGAGCTCTCTAAAAACATCTCAATATTATAAATATCAAACTAAAACAAACTAAGATTCCAGCTATAAAGTATTCTATCATTTAAGAACAATATTTTATATACTACTTATATATATAATTTATTATTAATGTTATTTATAAAAAAATCAAATTTAAACCACAACTTCTTGCTATAATTTCTTATTCACTTTCTTCACAGATTTATTTATGTGAAATCTCTCAATATGTTTCTTCATTTATTTATGATTCTTAAATAATTATTTACATTATGAACATTGAATTTATTATTATTTTTCATCTCCTTATTTTAAACTTCTCTTTATCTTTTTTGTTTAATTTGAAATTGGATTATCTTTTTTTCTATCCATCTCATCTCCTTCTTCATCAACTATGCTAAGTTATTTACTAAAAATTACTTAATCTCAATAGGTGTATCTGATCTAGATTCTACCTATCCTTATTAATTTTTTTCCTAACTTTACAATACTGCTGAACCACAATCAATTTCAATTCTCTCTTAATCTTTATTTATCAATATTTATTTTTCTTCATTTATTATTTCCTCCCCTTTAGCTAACTTATCACATCTCTCAGATAAACTAGCGCATTGCTAGTATAATTGAGCCAAAGCATTTAAATGAGTTGTCAAAGGAACGTATTACATTATTTATTGACTCTCCTACAATCAAATTAATCATCCTTTTATTAATTGATATCCTTATAATTTTTTTCGTGAAATATATTATTTAAATAACTTCTATTTCATTATATTATATTCTATTCTTATTGTAAAAACTTTATAAAAATTTTTATTATTTATATCCTCCACTAGAAATTAACTACGTCAACAAATCATTCATTCAAATTATAATTCCTTTTTTTCTCTATAACTATACTTTTATTTTCTTATAATTGACTATATTATTAATAAAGAAACCCTTAGAATATTGATCAAAGAAAATTCACTTATTAACAAGGTATAAACAATAATTTACAATTTTTATCTATGATGACCAAGTAAAAAGCTCTAACTCTTAATTTGATTAACATTCGTATTTTCTTTAAATTTCTTTTGGAACACCTATTTATTTCTAGATCCTAATCATGCTAAATTTATTTTGAGAGCAGTTCTCCAAAGTCTTATAGTCTTACAAAAATAATAATTCAATAGAAAAAAATTTTTGGGATTTTTATATTTTGACTCTATTAAGAGGATGAATTAAAAAATAGAATAATTTTTCTGAAATACATTTTTATTTCAATTTTATAAATTATATTAATATTTCAAGGTAATATTTTGGGATAGAATTATGTCTTGAGTTTGAGATAAAAGTTATCAAATTTAAAGGTTAAATAAATTTATTCATAGATTTACAAAGAACACTTTTCTTTACAAAATAAATTGAATTTATTTTAATAATACTATATTAGAATTCTTCCTATTTCAATAATGTTAGCTAATCAGTTTAAATAACAATAATAGATAGCTTTTATATAAAATGCTTAAATAGTTATTATTAGATATAATACTGAATTCTTAAGTATATTAAGTAATACTTAAAAAATAAATTAATAATTATTTAAGAGTGAAATAATTATTAAATGAATAAATTTTATAGATTTGAGTGTTTTTATAATAAATAAAAAGCAATCCTTTGTGGAATATAAATATCAGATTGGTTATTGTAATCATTAAACATACCGGCTTACTCACGGGTTCGTTTGTGAGTAACAACAGTATGTTTTAAGGCCGATAACGAATGTTTTCATCATACAAAGAGTGGGTGGGATTTGTATATTGGGAAGAAAAAATAAATATTTAAAATTATGGGTTCTTTGAAAATTATAATTATTATATATGATTTAGTGTTGAGTTATAAATTAGAGATTATGGAGATTATAATTATTTGCGTGAAGGAAAATAACTAAAAACAGTTATTAATAATAATAAAAATAAATGGGAAATAATTGTAAAGGGCAATGTGGTGGATGCTATAAGAGAGACTAGGAAATTGTCGTAATGATAAGTGGCTATAATAGAAAAGTGAGCAGCAACAAATATTATCAGAGAAGCCAATAGAATCTTCTAGTAAGCGAAGTTCGAAAAATAATGTTTAACAGAATACAATATAGATGGGATGCAAGAGTGAATAATCACAAAAGCCTTAAACAAAAAGTGTAGTTGATATGGTAGAAGACAAATAGAGAAAGACAAAGGCAATAGTGAAAATATAATCTCATTGGAGAGGATATAGAGTGAGAAAGGAAGTATATTCAATGATAAAGAGTTAAACAAGTGTAAGTAGTTAAGTGAGTAAATCAACAGGAAGTTATTTTGATAGATTGGGAAATGATTCGAAATCATAGAAGTAATAAAGAGTTGATTCAATAGATTAACAAAATTGTATAATGGACAATGGTTAGGTAATGAGAGACATGGATATGGATGTTAGAAATGGCCAGATGGAGCAACATATGAAGGAGAATGGTAACATAATAAAGCGAATGGGAAAGGAATATTTAGACATGCAGATAAAATAGAATATGATGGATATTGGAGAAATAATAAAGCATGTGGATATGGAACATTGAAATCACCTAGTGGAGCATATTATGAAGGAGAATGGGAAGATGATTTATAACATGGATTTGGAAAAGAAAAATGGGCTGATGGATCATTTTATGAAGGTTAATATGTTAAAGGAATGAAATGTGGAAAAGGTAAATATGTATGGAGTGATAACAGTTATTATGAAGGAGAATGGTTAAATAATAAAATACATGGATAAGGAGTATATCATTGGATTGATGGAAGAGGATATATTGGATAATGGAAAAATGGAATGATGAATGGGCAAGGAGAATATAGTTGGATTGATGGTCGTAAATATATAGGAAATTATTTAAATGATTAAAAACATGGTTATGGAGTCTATCGCTGGGTTGATGGTAAAGAATATAGAGGAGAATGGTTATTTGGATAATAAAATGGAGAAGGTACTTATATTACTGTTGACGGAAAAACTAGAAAAGGAATATGGTCAGATGGAAAATTAACTAAATGGATTAAATGATCATTTTTTAATTTTATTTTAACGTTTATTATAATAAACATGAATAATGATGAAAATACACCCTAAAATATATGTCAAGATTTTGTTACTAAAAAATGGACTCATAAACAAAATTAATCATTTACTAGATATTCAATTATATAGAGTTCTATCAATTCAGTTTTTGAAAGGTCTCAACAATTTTCTAATTTCAATTTATCAAATGGATAGTATTGGGGATAACTGAAAATCAATAAACCTCATGGAATAGGTTCATGTCATTTTGATAATGGAGATTTCTATTATGGTGAATGGAAGAACAATTTAATACATGGATTTGGAGTCTACTTTTTTAATGTTGGAGGTTATATTAAAGGAGAATTTAAGGAAGGATAAGCTGAAGGAAAATGCGAACTCTCTTATTAAAACGGATAGTTATATTAAGGATCTTTTAAGTTAGGAAAACAGAATGGAATTGGTATTAAAATTGGTAGAAGAGGAAAAGAAGTAGTTTAATATAAAGATGATATTCGAGTATGTTTGAATGAAGAACCTTAATCGATTGAGGATATTTAATTAATTTTAAAGAATCATTTACCATAAATATATATTCATAATGATAGAATAGTTTATGGATTACAATGTGATCTAACTGGTTTGGGAGTGATTTAGTATAATAATGGTAGATTAGATATTGGATGGTTTTAAAATGGATTTCTAAATGGAAAGGGCAAGATAATTTTTAAGAGTGGAGACATATATGATGGTTAATTGAAAAATGGATTCTTTTAAGGCGAAGGTATGTAAATATGAATTTAATATATAGGTTTTTATTTAAATTATAATTCTAAATAGTTAACAGAAGGATAATTTGAAAGAAATCAAATTTTAACAATAAAGAAATAATTTTATGAGTATCCTCCATATAAAAATAATGAGGATTTGTAAATTGTGGATTAAAGAATCTTGATAAAAAATATTCATTTGAAAACAAGATTTATGATTGGTTCCAGTAGATAATAAAATTCTACTGAGAAAAAGGTTAATAAGATACAAAATTAGAAATAAAATATGTTTTAACCTGGTTAGAGAATATAGAAGAGTGAAGGTGGATAACATGAAGAAGTAATAGATAATCTTTTGGCTCAAGTTTAATCGCCATAATAACGAAAAAATTTAGAATAGATAATTAGTTAAGTGACATCTCCATAAAGGATTAGATGATAGATTTTGCAGTCAGAATGATAATATTTGTATATGAGTATATGAATATAAAAGATTAGAGTATATATTAATTTGACTTATTAAATGTAACAATCAAAATTAAATAAATCATCATTGTAACAACAATCAATAAAGGTTTATGTGAGAGTACGACCTTTATTGAAAAAAGAGTTAGGATAAGAATGCATAATAAAAACTGATTAGGTAGTGATTGTTATTTAAGAAATAGTAAAAATATGTAGTGATAGAGTAATCTACTCATATATTGAAGTAGGAATATGATTAAGTATTTGATGAGAAGGTGTCTTAAGCAGAAATATTCAAATACATAAGTCCAACAATTAATAAGGCATTATAAGGATATAACACAACGATAATGGCATATGGTTAAACAGGAAGTGGTATAATTATGGTTGTTAAACAGGTAAAACTCATACAATGTTTGGGAGTGATTGGGAGTATTCACTTAATATTAGTTTGGGACATTAATCGACATTCATAGATGATTTACAAATAGATCAGAATCATGCAGGTATGATACCCAGAACTATTTACACTTTATTTAATAATTTATAATAGGGTTATTATGTTTATTGTTCATTCTTATAGATATATAATGAAAAGATTTATGATTTGTTATAAGATCATAAGGTTCCATAAGCATTATAAATACATGAATCTAAAACAGAAGGAATTTATGTAGGTATTATATAATTTGAGATAATAGAATAATTGACTGAATATGCAGTGAATAATTTGTATGATTGTTTAACATTAATGAAGAGAGGGGAGAAGAACAGAATGATTAGATAAACAACTATGAATTTAAAATCAAGCAGAAGTCATACTATATTTTAATTATTGATTGAAACTAGTAAAGCTGATTAAGGTGGTTAATTATTGAGATCTAAAATTAATTTATGTGATTTAGCTGGATCAGAAAAGATTAATAAATAAGAATCTATGAGTAATGCTCATTTGAATGAATTGAAAAGCATTAATTAATCACTCACCACTTTAGGAAAAGTAATATAAAACTTATCTCAAAATAATAAAAATATTAATAAATTACCAATACCTTATAGAGAATCAAAAATAACTAGATTATTATAAGATAGTCTTGGAGGGAATACATTAACTAACATATTTGTTAATGTTGCTCCAAATATCTATAATATTGATGAAACTGCAAATTCATTGAAGTTTGCTCAAAGAGCTCGAAATATCACTTAAATAGTTTAAGCAAATTCAATTAATGCAACAGATTAAGAATTGGTTAATAAATTATTAAAAGAAGTATATGATATTGAATTAATATTAGATTGACTATTTGAAATAATTACTGAATATGAAGAGAAAAGGATTAAATAGTAATGATATGCATTTTAAATTTATGAAAATATAGGAAGAGAATGAAAGATTAAGATAGGCTAATTTATCGGTTAATGAAGTTGAAAAATTAATGTAAGAAAATAGAAAAATGAGAGAAGAATTATAGAAATTATAATCATAATCTCATGAAAATTCAGAAAGTTCTCAATTAATGAAACATGGATCTGAAGAAGCATTTTCAGCATCAGAATTAGATAAATAATATAATACATATTAATAGACTAAACTCTCGAATAATGGTCTATTAATAGTAAGTAATCCAAGCATGTAAAAAACAGAAGTGACTGTTCGTTATAAGGATAGAGGAAATAAAATGTAAACTAAATTAGGATATGTTGAAGCAAGTGATTAAATGTTATAAAGGGAAAAAAGATTAATGAGTGAAAGAAAAAGAGTTATTGAAAGATTAGAACTTTTAGAATAATTATAATTTAAGAACGGTCTTAATTCATCTTTACCATTAAATGATAAAATTCCAAAAGCCTCTAAAAAAAACTCTTATTATTTATTAAATAGGACTGTGGAAGAAGAAAGAACAAGTCTACCAAAATTAAAGATTGCAGAAAGGAAACTAATTCAATGATTAATTAATTATGAATAAATAAACTAAAATTTATGCATATAAACCTTAAATCAATGTTTATGTGAATAATATACCTGATTTTAAAGCTCTTATTGAAGAAAAGTTCATGAAAAGTCAAATGAATAAAAATTATGTCTTTCCAAGAATCAAAGATGACTTATCTGAATACCGTTGTGAAGTAATCAAAACACTTCCAATTAGAAGAAGAACAAATACAGAACCTAATTAAGATGAATTAAAGAAAACATCTCAACCTAAATCTGCTGAAAAAGTTGAAACCAAATAATTAATACTTAAAGGATCATTAACTGAGAGAAAAAGTGTTAAAAGAACAATTCCATAAGCTTAATTACTTGCTGATTAAATTATCAAATAATTTGAATTATATAAAAGAAATAAAAGATTGTAAAGTGCAGGAAAATCCTTGAGTAGAATAAGAAATTTATTGCAAAAATAATATATGTGAAAATGAAATGTACTTAATATTATTTTAATTAATCAATATATGCAAGAAGTTCAACCTCCTAGAGAATCTTTAGTGAAATATGAAAATCCTATAGAAGTCAGTAATGTAAATGAAGCCACCAGAGGACTTTAAGGAAAAAAGAAAGCTTAATTATCTCCTTTAGAATCAAAACCAAACACAGAAGTAATATAATCAATTTCAAATAATAAAGGATATTTTGAATGCTATTTTACCGCCTATTGAGTGGGATCATGAAGGGAAACACTATATTTAATATGTATCACATGTAGCAGCAACAAGAGAAGATGTTGGCAATTTATAAAAACTTTTAGATGAAAGATTATTAGCTAGATAAGCAAGGTATTTTATATTCAATAACATTATTCTAGAGAAACAGGTATTTGTCCAATAAGAGAAGAATTGTTAAGTCAATGTTTTGATGAAATCATTAGACAAGTTACAATTGACTGTTCAGAAAGAGGTATTCATTTATATTTATCACTTAGGGCTACTTTTAATGAGAGTGAGAGATGAACTTAAAATGACCATTGCAGCATATTAAACATTGTACAATTCTTCTGTTACTTTTGGAATGAGGAAACAACTTTAAGCAGAAATGGGTAAAAGTGAATTAGAAGAAAAAATTGTTTAGTTGGAACAAAGAAAATAAAAGTTAGAAGAAAAAGTATTCATTTCATTTATTTAGAGAATCGATTTACTAAATAAGAAGGATTCACTTGATAAAAAGATTAAAGAAAGAAACTAAATTGAAGAATAAAAGAGAAAATAAGAAATTGAATTCCTTAAATATTAAGGATAACATTTAGAAGCCTTCCTTAAATCTGTACAACCAGAATTGAAATGAATAATGTCTATATATATATATTGATCATTTTTTATGATAAAGCAATGCAAATATATAACCAATCGTTGTTAGAACTATTAAGAAACTCACAATCCCATACATTCTCTATTTTTATCTCTTATTATAATCATAAATTGCTTTTAGTGTAATTTCTGCTTCTTTTGATTGATTATTAACTGCAACTTCCTCTCCTTATTTAAATTCCTAAAATTTAGTTTTCATTATTTTATAAATATAGAACTCAATATATAAATGAATTATTACAATATAAAAAATGAAATATTGGACATATAAATTACAAAACCCTTCTCTACAACTATGTATGATAAAAATTTTATTCGATTTTAGAGACTTTGATTTGAATTAAGATCTTCTAACTTTACATTTTATTTGAAGATTATCATTGTGACTATTTAATATTACAATAATATCAAGAAACTTAATGATAGGCGAACCAAAAAGAACCAAACAATAAAAAAAAATAAAAAAATTAGATAATAATAAACAAAAAAATTGATTTGATTTAGAATCAATAACATAAATCTTCTTTAATTTAATTTAATTAATTAGAATAGATTCATTTTGTTGAGAATTAAAAACAAGAATTAATTTTATTTGTTTAGTTGAATAAATGAGAGTATTAAATAAATATTTCTTCATTACTAAAATGATAGATTTAAAATAATAAATTGAATTAAAAATAAATTTTGATTATTTCAATAATTTTAACATAAATTATTAATATATATATTTATTAATAAAACTCATTTGATCTAAATTTGATTTTGAAATTTTGAAATTTACTACTCAATATCTTTTATTTATAATAATTATTTTTTTTTCTTAATTTAAGCCTCTTCAACACTCTTTTATTATAATAAATCAATTCTTTCAAAATTTTAAAGTTCTTTTTTAATGTTTTATGCAATTTTTTAATATTTATCATCTTATTTATTCATGTTCTTTAAAAATGCATCTATTTTATCAGAATTAGGTTTTTCATTTCCAGTCATTACCATTCTAGGAACAATTAATCCTGGCATTTTTCGAATATAATTCCAATCAATTCCATTAAAAAATGGATGATCCTTAATTTCTTAGATATTTAAATGTCCAATTCTCTTTGTAAAATCTGGATCCATTAATTTTTTAATTAAATCTGCAGCATTTTAAGATATACAGTCTTCTTCATCTCCAATTTATGGCCATTCCATTCTTAAATTCAATATATTATCAAATAATCTATCAACAGTAGTATCATTGAAAGGAGGAACACCAACTAACATTTCATACATAATAACACCTAAACTCCAATAATCTGTACTATAATTATCAGAAGATACTCCTTTAATTATTTCAGGTGAAATATAATCAGGAGTACCAACTATTGTTTTAGTTTCATTAGATTATTTTTTATGGGTTTTATTAATATTGTATTATGGTTCATAATTTACATTAAAATTTTGAATCATATCACCAACAATTCCTTTAATTTTAAAATGTTATTATCTCTATAATTATTTTTTCAATTTTGTATTCATACCCTAAGCAGATAATCCAAAATCAGCCAATTTAGCATGACCTTAACAATCCAATAGTATGTTATCAGGTTTAAGATCTCTATGTACAATATTGTTTTTTCTTAAATATTCTAAAGCTAAAACTATTTCAGCCACATAAAATTGAACATAAGATTCATCAAGTGCTCCATAAACTTTGAGAATATTGGAAAAATCTCCTCCTACCATATATTCTTAAACAAAACAATAGTAATGATCATGAACAAAAGAATAATAAGCTTTAACAACAAAATCTCCAGTTAATATTTCAAATATATTACGCTCAGCTTTCAGTGTTTCTAATGAAGAATTTGCACAATCTATAATTTTAATTGCATACAAATCTTGAGATGTTTTCTTTTTACAAAGTAATACACCTCCAAAAGCACCTTATCCTAATGGTTTTATAATATCAAAATCAGCCATCCTTACTGTATTATTATTTTAACTCTCTTTGAAAGTGACAACCTCAGTATCAGAATTATATCCTTTTTCTTTAAATATTTCTTTCTATATATTCATATCAACATCATCATCTTCAATTACTTCAGTTTTTAAGATCTACTTAGAATTAAAATCATCTTCATCTTCTTCTTCTTCTTCATTTTATTTCTCCATTTTAAATTTACTCAATTTTTAAATCTAATTTTATCTACTTGGAACATCTGGAGTTAGGCGTACAGATTTATCTTTCTCACCAAAAAGATTTCTTATTGCTTTCCCTTTTGTTTGAAGAGAATTTTACTTCATCAAAGGATTTTGATTTAACTAATTTGAAAATTTTGAATGTATGAAAGAGATAGAATTAGCCTTATTTAAAAAATTCTTTTTTATTGAATCAATTTAAGATTCTGTTTCTTTATTTTGTATTTATTGAATCTTTTTTAAATGTTCGATTCTATTTTTTAATGAATTTTAAGCATCAATAATTATTTATTTACTCTACTAATGAGTTATATTTAACAAAGCCATTGATAATTCTGATACTAATAACATATTAGCTAAAATGAATAAAATAAATAAGATACATTTTAATTCTTCATTTTCGGGTTAATTGAAAATCTTTTCTGCATGTTGATATATGGATGATAAAGCCTAATTTATCGATCCTAATTCTTCTTCTTTAACATCATCTTATTTGAGTAACTTTTTAGTTTAATTTTTCAATTCTTTCATTCTGAAATTTAATAAAAAAATTACAATTTCATGCCTTATTTAACTTAAATATCATGCTTGACTTGATAGGCTTTTTCCGAAATTGAAGCAAGTATCAAATTTTCTTGAACTAATAATTTTTTAATGTTTGCCTTTTCTAAACAACCTTAACTATGTTATTACATTGTATTCATATTAATTTCTTAGTCACAAATTCTACAAACTGAAAGATTGTCTTTTAAGATTTAATCTTTCCTCTTTTATAAATGTCTATATAAGAAACATATAATTTACTAGATTTGTTTATTCATGAAAAGTTAAAAGACCTTTAGATGTGAATAATTCATATCCATCAATAATTTATTTAAGACAATTACACATTAATGGATTAAAGATTCTAATTATCTATTTTTAATAATAAGAACTATTCTTACTTAACGCTCATATTCCATTGCTTTTATGGTTGTTACAATCTAAGTTTGGATTAAGATTGATTTAAAATAGGTATGGAGGAATACTGTTAAACCATTTCTTGTATATGATGTTCTAAACTTTCACAATCTTGTTTTTCTAGATTAGATTCAATCTGATTCAATTTTGACACCATATCATTTAAATATATGAGCAATCTGGATGTTGCTGAGGACTTATTTCTAAATTTGCAATAATTACTTTACTAAATGAAATGCTGGTTGTCTTTAAATTCTATTGTAATTAGTAAAGCAAGTGTCTCTTCTGAAGGAAATCTAAAGGAGAATCATCTACTATAATTTTCTTGTAAAGCAATTCTACTTAATCATGAAAATCATATTAAGACTTTCTTCGTATTTTATTTTGTTTCATTATTAATAATTATTGTATTAATTTACATCATTTATTTATAGAGACTAATTATAAATTCTCTCATAAAGAACTCATCTTAATAATAAATTTTATTAACATTATGATAATATCTGGACCTAGTTAATTGTACTAATCCATCAAATTATTGGGTTCTGGTTCCTTTGGATCTGTTTATTTAGTCAAGGAACTTAATACAAAATAAGAATACGCATGTAAAATTGTAAATATTGTACTCTCTATTTCTCAGATATCTAAACTGCATATATCAAAATACGATGCCCTTTAATTGATATAAAATGAAATTAGAATTCATGCTTCTTGCAATCATCAAAACATAGTGAAACTTTATTCCTATTGGGAAGATTGTACAAACATTTATATTCTTCTTGAATATTGCAGTAAAGGACATCTAGTTGATCCCAAAACTCCCTTCAATGATGATGATGTCTTTCAAGTATTTCATTAAATACTTAGTGGAGTTAATTATTTGCATCAAAATAACATTATTCATCGAGATTTGAAAGTAACTTTATCATCCTAGTCAAGTTTGAAAATATTCTAATACATGAAGATGGTACATTAAAATTGTGTGATTTTGGTTGGGCAATCAAAGTTGAATAACTACCAGTTCCTAATGTTATGTGCGGAACAACTGATTACATGCCGCCAGAAGTTGTATCGAAATCCCCACTTGATTTTAAATTAGATACTTGGTCGTTAGGAGTTCTTTTATATGTATTAAATTATTANTGGATTAAAGATTCTAATTATCTATTTTTAATAATAAGAACTATTCTTACTTAACGCTCATATTCCATTGCTTTTATGGTTGTTACAATCTAAGTTTGGATTAAGATTGATTTAAAATAGGTATGGAGGAATACTGTTAAACCATTTCTTGTATATGATGTTCTAAACTTTCACAATCTTGTTTTTCTAGATTAGATTCAATCTGATTCAATTTTGACACCATATCATTTAAATATATGAGCAATCTGGATGTTGCTGAGGACTTATTTCTAAATTTGCAATAATTACTTTACTAAATGAAATGCTGGTTGTCTTTAAATTCTATTGTAATTAGTAAAGCAAGTGTCTCTTCTGAAGGAAATCTAAAGGAGAATCATCTACTATAATTTTCTTGTAAAGCAATTCTACTTAATCATGAAAATCATATTAAGACTTTCTTCGTATTTTATTTTGTTTCATTATTAATAATTATTGTATTAATTTACATCATTTATTTATAGAGACTAATTATAAATTCTCTCATAAAGAACTCATCTTAATAATAAATTTTATTAACATTATGATAATATCTGGACCTAGTTAATTGTACTAATCCATCAAATTATTGGGTTCTGGTTCCTTTGGATCTGTTTATTTAGTCAAGGAACTTAATACAAAATAAGAATACGCATGTAAAATTGTAAATATTGTACTCTCTATTTCTCAGATATCTAAACTGCATATATCAAAATACGATGCCCTTTAATTGATATAAAATGAAATTAGAATTCATGCTTCTTGCAATCATCAAAACATAGTGAAACTTTATTCCTATTGGGAAGATTGTACAAACATTTATATTCTTCTTGAATATTGCAGTAAAGGACATCTAGTTGATCCCAAAACTCCCTTCAATGATGATGATGTCTTTCAAGTATTTCATTAAATACTTAGTGGAGTTAATTATTTGCATCAAAATAACATTATTCATCGAGATTTGAAAGTAACTTTATCATCCTAGTCAAGTTTGAAAATATTCTAATACATGAAGATGGTACATTAAAATTGTGTGATTTTGGTTGGGCAATCAAAGTTGAATAACTACCAGTTCCTAATGTTATGTGCGGAACAACTGATTACATGCCGCCAGAAGTTGTATCGAAATCCCCACTTGATTTTAAATTAGATACTTGGTCGTTAGGAGTTCTTTTATATGTATTAAATTATTATATCAAGGTATTATTGTATGGTTAATTCCCTTTCTTAGGTAATAATCAAGAACAATTGATAAGAAACATTTTATTTGAATAATTGATAATCCCAAATAGAAATGATACAAATGAAGATCTCATTAATTTAATTTAAGCCTTATTAATTAAAAATTCATAATTTAGACCAAGTATTGAATAAATCTATTTGTGTAAATGGATGAAATTTAACATGAAATTACACAATATTTTTAATCATTATGAAAATGAATAACTTAAGTTGAGAGTTAAATAAAAAAATATTACTTTAAAAGTAGTTCATAATACTCAATAGTAATGTTCATTTTTATAATTAGTTACACACCAAATAAAAAGATGGTATGTTCTCATTATATAGAATCTAAAAATGATTTAGACCACAATCCAACTTAATTTGGAAAAACTCATAATAGTTGTAGGACAATCAAATCCATATAAACTAATCCTTCTCCATTAATTAATTAGTAAATCGATAAATTTTTTAATTTTTTAGAAAACTAAAAAAAATTCTGAACATGTTTCATTTTACTATAGCAATATATTATGTATAAGGTTTCACATATTAAAATTATACTTCTTAATATATATCATTTAACTCTCTTTTAAAATTATTCATCTTCCCAGTCCATTTCATCCCATTTTGGTTGGGTGTCAGTTTTTTTAATTGGAGCTTGTTAAATTGGGAGTTGATTGATCTTATTATTTTATTGTAATAATTGGGCAACTGATTTTAAATTTTCATCATCATTTTATAAATCATACTGTATGTAATATCCAATTAGATGAACAATTCCATTTCCCTTTGCTTCAAGTTTAGTTTTTTATGATTCGGGAGTGATTTTAATTCTAAGAGGCATTTGGGAGATATTCTATGGAGCAATATAATGATACTTGATTCAATGAGGCTATGACTATTCCATTCATAAATACATTAAGTTAGGTTCCTTTAACTAAAACTGCTTATGATAAAACGAATTAATTGTGATCATCTACCTTCTAAATAGTTTAGGTTTCACCTGCAGATAATTATATGCCATAAAACATATTTATTAATAAATATTTTAATACTAAAATATAAAAAATCATTTTGTTAATTATCTACCAATAAGTCATTTTCTAAATTTATTATAGCCACCATTGATATTTTTAAGTTCGAAATCAAGCATAGGATATGGAGCATATTCTTAAATATTTGATTGTAGTTACTTTTTTCGATTGCCATAACAAGTTTCTATTATATTGATTGATTTCTGGCTGCAATTTAATACAGTGCTTTTAGAAGAGTGTTATTTAGTCTCTATTAATTAAATAATATTATTTTTTGGGATAAGTTTAGTAAAGTGAAGTGGAATGTAATTCTTACAATAAGATTTCTGTATGTTTATGTTATTTAGGATTCGGAAAATATTATTAAATTAGTTCTTAAATGGTTATAAAAATTAAATGTTTACGTGTAAATAATATTAATTATGATAGCGAATATGATAACAATATTAGTTTCTTCCCTATCATTAACATTCATAGGTTTATTATACTCAGAAATAGTTACCTATAAATAATAAAAGGATGTTGAAATATTTATTGGTTTCTTGAATAAGTTTATATCATAAAATTATTATAATCATCCTTCGATTTAAAGATAAGTAACTAATTATTTCTAAATAGTTCAATTCACTTCTTGTGTAACCTTATAATGAATATTGCATAAAATCCGATACATACAAATATTATCATCCTGATTCTATAATGAATGATACTTATACATTTAGAGAATCAATGGGTCTTGTAAAGTAGGCACTTCAACAACACTTTTTTGATGTATTGCCTAATGTCACACTTTTCAAAAGGAACAAACGAAGTAAGTGAAATATATTTTTAGTACCTCACTAATATTAACTCCCTTATTAATTAACCCTGCCATATACTTATTATGATTAATTACTCTTTAACTTTAAAGTAGGATAAAGTATATTATTTCGTTATTCAGAATAGGTTCATTGTGTCTTTTCTAAAATTATAATCACTTACCTTAAAGATCCTCTTTATCACACAAAGATCAATTGATGACAAATCAGTTGAACTATTTAAATGATATCAGAAATAAAGGCCTTGATGAGGATTGCATAGTAAGAAAATTCTAATTACTTAGACCAATGCTACCTTTTTGCCTAAAACCTATAGACTATTTGAGGAATCTGAGTGCAAGGAGTTTTTCTCTCATTTGAATTCATTAGAGTATCAAGAGAAGGTGAACAAAGAAGGTCCTTAATTTATAGTGAAGATGGGATTGGAAGTTCATAGAGGAAGAGGCATAACTATGTTATTTCCATAAGAAACTGAAGAGTTGAAAAATAGATTTTAGAATGGTGAAATTTGTGGTCAAATAAAAACATACAAAGTAGCTTAATAATATATTGGAAATCCATTATTATATAAGGGACATAAGATAGAATTTAGAGTATATTGGATTATAGCATCAACAAATCCATTAATTGCTTATGCTTATGATAAAACACTTATTCGAAGATGTATTCATCCATATGATAAATTCTCAACTCTGAAAGAGGCTCATGTTTGTAATACAGCTATTGTTAAGAAAACTTTGGCAAAAATTTTAAATGAATAATAAGAGATAGATGAAAATGATGATGATGATATTGATGAAGTAAGTAGTTTGGATAATAATACAAATATTGATAGTAAAAATAATAATATTATTGATCCTAAAAATAGGAATAATAATTTAAATTCAGATTAAACTAATGTCTAAGATTTATATATAGATTGGAAACTTGATTATTTATAAGATTTATTGTTGAAGAGTGGTAAAATAAAGAATAAGAAATGGTTAAAATAAGAATTACTTCCTTAGGTTGATAGAATGATTATTCATGCAATAAGAAGTGCTTAGCATACATTTTCAAGAGATAGCAAATTAGGAGAATTCTTCGCTGCTGATTTTCTTCTATCAGATGATCTTTAGCTTTACTTAATGGAAATCAATTTTAATCCATAGACTCTGAAAACTACTGAGGAAAGAGTTATATAACATACAAAAATGGTATAGGATATGGTGGAAATATCTAATGCATATTTAAGAAGTAGATATATAAGATTTCGAAAGATTATTGATAGAGTAATGGATAAATTAAAAAATGGGAAATAAAAATTATAGGAAATTATAAATCCAAAAATTGGTTAGGAGATTCATAAGGCTTATTATAGTAGATTAGAACCTAAGATGAAGATAAGTTAAAAGAATCTTTTTAGATTGATAATGGATGATGGTTTAGTAGGAACATCAAAATATAAAGAACTTTTATAAGAGAAATGTATGAAATGATATTTGATTGGATTGTATTTATATTTTAAATTAGAAGAAGACTTATAGAAAAATAATATTATTAGAGTTTCATAAAAATGTTTTTTTTGTTCTTTTACCGTTGAAATTAAAAAATTAAAAAAATAAACAACAGAATGTTGGTCTAACAACAATAAAGATAGATGACAATGGCACCTATTCCAGGTAATGCAAGAAAGGTTATTGAAAACTTCAGTTATGCATTAACAGATGCAATAGGGAAGGGTTTTAGTTCAATAGTTTATAGAGGTAGAAATGATGAAACAAATGAGATTGTTGCTATAAAAGTGATTGATAAAAAGGGACTTAAAACACCATTACATTATTAACTTTTAAGATCAGAAGTTGAAGCATTATCCTAATTAAACTCAAACAATATTATGAGATTATATAAGGTTTATTACACAGAGAATAATACTTATTTAATAACAGAATATTGTGATTCAGGAGATTTGGGATCTCTTTTGAGTAAATAAGGAATATAAAAGGAAGGATAATTATAAAAACTATTCTTTGGAATAATATAAGGGTATAAATAGATGAAATAAAAGGGTAAAATATAAATTTAGATAATAGGAATTGTACATAGAGATTTAAAACCAGCTAATATATTATTGAAAGGATAAGTTCCTAAAATAGCAGACTTTGGGTTTGCAACAACTCCATAGACAGTATCTACAATGCCAAATGTAAATGTAGGATCACCATTGTATATGAGTCCTTAAGCATTTAAGAATAGATATTCTGAAAAATCTGATATTTGGGCTTTAGGTGTAAGTTTATTTGAATTGTTATTTGGATAAGTTCCTTGGTAAGCAGCAAGTGAAAGAGAATTAGCTTAAAAGATGGCAACAGTTCCTGTGAGTTTTCCAGGATATGTATCTGATGAATGTCGAGATTTTATTTAGAGATGTTTAATAGTGGATGAAAATAGAAGAGCAACAGTTGAAGAATTAGAAAGACATTAATGGTTATAAAAATAAGACTTATAAGTAATTTAAGGAAATGGATTTTCAAGTATGTTTAGAGGAAATCATGGTTGTTCTTAATCTAATTAATTATAATTTCAAAATATTTAAAGTAATGGTTGTTTAAGTACTGCATCTCCTTTAGGGGAAACTTAAAATAAATAATTGATATAAATACAACCAAGAGAAAGCAATTATGGTAAAGAAAATAATACTTCATCTATTTCTAAATAATCTAATACCCCTATTTAATAATAATAATAATAACCTTTAAGGTCAATAAAAAGAGTTTAAGAATCAAGAAAAGAATCATTAATGAATTAATCTATGAATCAAGAATAATATACTAGTAAAAGAGAAGATGAATGGAATGATAATAAGAAAAATGATTATATAATCGTAGCTTAAATGAACTTTTGTAGATATTTATATAGAGTTGCAGCTTTGATTGATAAATATAGATTTGTTGCTACATCTTATTTAAGAGAAAAGCTATTATTTTTGGTTAATAAAAATATCATGATTAAAATGAATAATCTTAAAGAACTCATTGATGGTCATAATACACTTATTTTAGATAAATTCTAATAATATATTTCAAATCCTTAATTTGGTAAATTGAGTGCTGCTATCAATTAATATAATCAAAAATATACCTTATAATTCAATACTGTTTGGTTATCATTATAGAATCCAGAATAAAAATAATTATTAGTTGTAGATAAAAAGTTTGATGCTGTTTTTGATGATAATTTTACTGAATATGAATCTTTCTATATTATACTCAATTCCATTCTTAGAAGTGCAATTAAAGAAATTGAATACTAACTTGAATAGCAGATAACCTTCTAAGATCCACAATAATTATTACCAATTGATATTGAAGGAGGTGTAATATTATTAGATTATTTGATTACTTACTTTTAATTGGCATCCCTCATTTAAGAATGTTTTGAAGATCCGTATGGATTTGCTGTAGATTCTAAAATTGAATAAATTGCTGATGGTAAACCTGTAAGATTGACTTTCGGACATTATTTAGAAATCAGAAATAAGATTAAATAACTTGATATTTGATATATACTTTATATTAACTATTATTTTATACTCTTGTATTTTTTATTTATTTATTTATAGAGATGTAATCCCAAAATAATTAATATCTCTAATTTGTTGGTAAACCACATATTTCTGCTGTCATTGCAGGTGGAAGAAGAAGAGTGAATTATACATTCGAAGACAAAAGTGAACTTGTTGAGGAATATGATATCAATAATCATGAATTAATTTGTAAATTTTGAATATTAAGAATAAATCAGCTAGAAAATGGAAAAGGTTATCCAATATTAAAGAATCATAATGGATTTATGAAGTTGGAGAAGCTCCAATTGATCAATAAAGCGAATTGAAATTGTCCAATACTAATGTAAGTATTTCAAATGATAACAAAGCCTATTTTTGTTAGAAAAGACACTCCACAACATTTCTAATATAGAGTTCGTAATCTAACATATCCAGAAGATGTTTATTAAGTAGAGATTGATGAAAAATCTCAAGAAATTGTTATAAGAACAACAAATAAAAAATATTATAAAAGATTTGCTATTCCTGATATTAGGAGAGCTAATCTTAAACTTGAATAAGGAAAGGCTACTCATGTTTACAAAAACAATACTCTCATTGTGTCTGTATAATTATAAATTTTACTATTAGTATCCTAAACCAGATCAAATACTTGAGAGAGAATATTAAATTAGATAAGAATTTGATAAATTAAACAAGAAAAAACCAAAAGAAGGGGATTTAGAGTGTGTATAACAATGATATATATATATTTAATTATTTTAAAATACATTTTCTGCTAATATTTGATCATTATTATTTATTAAATAATAAATTAAAAAGCTCGTTTATATCTAATTTTTTATGTTTGTTTTACTGCAATATTTCATCTGATGAATTAAAATTTATAAAATTTACTGAATTTTTAAGATCCTCAAGTGTTTATAAGTTACACTATTCATATGACTCAGACTACTTCTCCAACTAGATTGGAATTTCAATAGTTGGACCAAATTGAATTTCTTCATCTATTCTGTTACAACATAATCTCCATCTTGTTATATATTATTCTTCTTTAATGAAAGGTATTTCGAATGAAATTTATTAAATATCTTCTGCACCAGCCTACAAGGGTTTAACATAAGATTTGATATCTTGAAACTCTTTAGGTGAAATGCATTTAAAATAAGTTTAATTAGGCCAATCTATTCTGCCATCATTTTTTAATTTAAAGGAAAAAATTTTAATTTATCCATGTTCGTCTTTTGTTTAACAATTAAATTAAAAAATCATTTAGTAACTATATTTACGTTGATGATAATCTAAAAATTATTCTAATGTTTTGATTTTAAGATTTTATTTTATATCCTCGAATCTACTTTACAATTTATTCTTTATAAGCTTATCAATTAGATTGATATCATCTTATTATACTTAAACAACTTATTTTCCACTGCAAAGGTTACAACTTTATTTATTGCAACAAGGAATTGCCTTATTTTTTGATGAAATAAATGTATCATAATATTAGTAAGACATGATTATAATATATTTTTATTATTTTTAATATGAATACAACATCTCAATTTTTTCATATTCATCTTCATTCTTATCTTTCATAATCATCTTCGACTTTCTTATTTTTCATACGATAAACAACATATGCCACTCCTCCTAATAATGCTATACCACCTACAACGATCAAAATAATCCACCATAATTTAGAACTAATATAAATTTTACATTTTACCTCTCTGAAGGTTCTTCAGGATCTGGACCAGGAGGATCAGGACCAGGGGGATCTGGATCTCCAGTTATTTTCAATTCAAACGTTACTTCAGACTTACTGAAATCATTTCTAATCTCAATTTTAACTTTCTCTGATTTTAATAGAGAATCTGCTGCTTAAATGAAAGTTAATTCTGGTTCTTCCCTTATTACATATTATTCTGTTTTACTATTTGGAGAACTACCATACAACTTATCATTTCTAAAGAATAATGCAAAATCTAAAGGGTTCAATGTTGAAGCATCATATATAAAACTTGAACTTCCTAATGCAGTTGTTGGTTTAGTTTATTCTGATCTTTAATAAACTGCAATTAAAAACTTATCTTCGTTTTAATAAGGAATTGCTACATAATTCTTAGAAACTGCTACATTTCTTACATTATTCCAATTACCATAACGATTTAATAAGAATTAAGTCTCTAAACCTTTGTAAGTCAAATGACTTTATCCTTCTTTAACAGCCAATTATATTTTCAATCCATAATGAACAACATTGCTTGTTTAAATGAAAACATTCATTGTATTAGCATCAAATGGGTTTAATTCTTTTACTAACAAATATTAAGTAGAGTTCAAAGCGTATTATTTTATTTTTTATAATTCTGAAGATAAATTAATATATTCTAAATCAAATGTGGTTAAATTTGAATTTTTAAAGTAAAAATCTAAAAAGAAAATACCTTCTCCACTAGTAATAAGTACTTTATAGTATTGAATACCATCAACTTGATTGACTGGAGTAATAAGGAAATCATTAGGTTTAAATGTTAAGATGTCTTCATAGTAAATTTAAATTTAATTTAAGTTAATAACATATTCTTCTTCTAAAGCCCAATCTTTTTCAAAATCCATGTTAATTTTGGAAATAGAAAATGTTTAATCATCCAAGACAGCAAGATAATCATTTGAAAGTAGTTCAATTTTTTTAGTTTATGAATTTAATGTTAAGACTTATCCAACAGGGAACCAGCCTGTGAGACTAATTCCACTTGAGGCATAGACTGTATATACCTATCCATCGTGACATAAACTCAAAATATAATTATCAGAGGAAGTGGATTAGAAACAGGAATAAGGTTCAGTAGGAAATTCAAATGAAATAGTCTCTTTTAGAGTATCGTCATCATTTAAGAAGATTAAAGCATCAGTAGCTTATACAAGATTCTTATTGACGGATCTTATATGAAAATTACCCAAAAACTAAACATTTGCAATTTCTACTGTTTATGAAATATAAATTCCAGTTTTATTTTTGACTTTTGTACATTATTCACAAATAACTTAGAATTCTGAGATTTAACCACTATACCAATCATTTTTTAATTTTTTTTATTTAGGAGTGTAATCTTTATGATCAATTTCAATAGAGCTTTCTTTAAATTTGCTTTAATCAGCATAAATTTTGGTTTAAGTATTGATGACAGTGATTGATTATTTAAGAGGGATTTTAGGTACTCCTTCAAAATTGGAAATAAGTAGAGAAATTTAAACTGAGGCAGCAAATTAAGGATCATCAATAGAGGGTTCAATGATTAAGACAGGATTAGTTAACATAGAATAGATATCAGCATTAGTTTTAGTTTAGATATAAACATACATTTGAGATAAAGTTCCTTGAGTTGATATTAATTGTGGATCTTGTACAGGTAATACTTTAAAGAGTGCTTCATGTTAAAGTGTATTAGGTTGAATAACTAAAAGGAAATTGTTATTTGTATCATCATTTATTTCTTAAGGTTTGGTTTTAGCAATTACAAAGAGATAACCAGTATCTGAACAGAAATCACCTAAAAGTGGTTCGGTTAATTCGAAATCATATAATTAGACTACTTTTGTTTAGAAAATGTTATTCAATCTATCAAAGTCATATTCAACAATTTGTTTTGTAATAATGAAGAATGTCTCAGCTCCAATAGCAATTTCAATGTTATCTGAATCATCTATAGGAATTGATTTTATAAAGGTATATGATGTATGAAAATCTAAAAGAGTGACATGATTTTGATGGACAACAAAAAGAAGATTTTCTCTTATTTTTCTATTACCAAAGATTTTTTTAGGTGCCCATGTATCTTTGTAACCTTGTGATTACAATAATTATAAATCAACAGATTTAACAAATTCTCCATGTGTATCATAAGCATTAACGGTACCATTTTATAAAAGATAGAGATAATTTTTTAAGAAGAGAATACTGACTCCATTTTAAAATGGTATGGTTTTGATATCTTTAACTTAATCATCAGAATAAACTTTAAGATAGACATTGTTATTATCTACATAAGCAAAATGGAATTTAGGATATCCACATTCCCACATTTGGAATGTTGATTTAGTTAATTTAGTACCAACACTCACATTATCAAAAACTTTTTGTTAAGTAGCATGATCATTGAAGATAGAATCATGAGTAGCTTTGAGAATGGTTAATTTTCCATCTTTATTTTATTAAGCTAAGAAGAAATATGATGATTGTGTTCCAACTAAAACATCATGGAATTATAAATCATTAGATAATGGTTAAGGGAAATTTAATTTCCAATAAGTTCTTAAATTAACATTAACAGCGGTTCCATCTGCTTGTAATTCAACAATTTATTCATATTATTCATTAGGACCACTTGTTAAAACATTTAATTAAAATGGTTCAGTATCTTCAGTAATTTGATTAGGGAATGGATTAAGAGTATCTTTGTATTAATACAATTATTTATCATCACTTTCAATGATTTGATAAGTAAGTTAAACTTTACAAATTTGATCAGCACTTTCTGCTATAACTTCAATCATCATCTTTTCTTAAACTTGATTAGAACCATTATATTAAAGATATCCTTAAGATAGAGTATATCTTTAAGCTTAAGTTAAAGTTAATACAATCATATCTGGTAAGAATGGATTAATCATAACATAACTATCTTTAGGAATCTATTGCATTTGTAAAAGATCTTTAGATTTAGCATCAATATCAAAAAGATATGTTGCATTATCTTATCTAACAATAATGAACTCTTATGATAAATCAACATTAGCTGGGAATGTATAATGAATACCACCAGGTAAATTATATTCACCTATTAATTGTTCTTCTACAATTAATTCTACAAATCCATATCCTAATACTACTATATTTTCAGAATATGTTCCATCTCTTCTCAAAAATATATTTCTATCAAATGCATAAGCAAAACCCATTCCTGTATCAATAGATTTCTTCAATTTAAATTAACCATTTGGAATGAAATTCACAACAAATATACCATATTAAGCATCTAATAAATATATATCTCCATTCTCAATTACCTTCATATCCACTATATTAAATTCAAAATCATGTTATTTATCTAATAACCAAGACATTGTTAATCCATCTAATACATATCCTGTATTTGAAGGTTAACCTTTCTCATTTAAAAAGAACACTTCCAACAAAGAATCTCCACCTAATGATCCATCTTTTGTTAATGAATATGATGGAGTTACTCTAATCAAATATCCATATTCCTTTCCTCCTTATCCTTTCACTTTATATGATCCTAATAAATGATGATTTCCTATTATCCAAGGATCTTCTACTAAATATTCAAATGAATCTCCACCATTTACATAATATAATACATTTTTCACTTTTCCTTCTACCATTTTTGAACAACCAACTATAAATGTATCATCAGCTATATATTCCAAATCATAACAATCTAATTCCTCTTTTATATTATTCAAGCTTATGACTTCATCAAATTTTGGACTTTTCATATTCTCACCAGCCTCACTATTTTTATTATTATTTCAAATACCCTTTTGCTATTCCTAAACTTATCTTTGTTGGTCCCTTGTTTAAAAATACAAATTTATTCACCCAATATTTATTCGATTTCAATGCTCTTGATGATATAATCTTTTAGGCAACTAATCTTTATTTTATTCTATATACCTTCACTATATGGTTCAGAACCACCTGTATTCTCTACTGGAGCTATTATATTAAATTCCTTCTATGTAGTATCACTTAGGGAGAATTTCAATCCTGCACCCTTAAAGAACTCATCCATTAAATTCCATTATAACTTCTCATCTTATGTAGCATAAACTGTCAATGAATCCATCCTTTAGCTGCATTTCTAAAAACTAGGAATCACCTGTATTGCAACAAAAATCAATGATGAAATCAAAATCATAAATTAAAATATCTACATTGACTCAAATCCTAATTACTTAATTACTAAACAATTTTATTAATGTATAATATATACTATTCAATACAGACTTTATTAAATTATATATATTTTCAATATTTTATTAACATAATATACTTTCCAATTACTTTTTTTTTTTATTTATTTCCTACTCCTTTTCTTATCAAAATTTAAGTATTTCTTTCATATTTATTTTACTAATCTAAGATGAAAAATATATATATATATTATTCACTTTAAAAAAATAAATTATTTGCATTATCAATCATCATGTATCTCATCCAATTAAAATTAATTTATTTGATAAAATTCTTCTTCTTACTTTAATAATTATTATTGTTTTTTATTTTCTCGACATATTTTTCTTATAAACCCCATTTTTTCATTTTTTTTATCTTCCAAATTAACTAAAAATGATTGAATTCAAATTACCTAAATTTTAAGCCTTTCTCAATAAATAATAATAATCCTCTAAAGTCTTTCTTGGGCATCCAACTAATTCAGCTGCTTGATCCAATGTAATTCTTACTTTTCTCCCATCAACTACTCTAATCTCAGTTTAATAAACTTATCTAATAAAAACTCTATAAAATTTGAAACCTCCACAATTTAACTAAATTCATAGCTTCACACACATATCTTTCCTTTGTTCTGGCTCTAGGTTATTATTGCTATTATTATTATTATTACATTAATTTTTATATTTATACAATTTAATATATAACTAATATTGTAATTCATTAAATTCCTACTTAATTTTTAGGACTTTTTAGTAATAATTATTTTTTCTATTGTTCAATATCTTTTGCTAACTTTTATTATTATTAAAATAACTTTTCTTTATCATCTTTAAATTATTGTGCTTTTTCTAATTTATCTTATAATTTTTTATTTTTTGTTTCGACAATTTCCTTAAGCATTTCTGCAGCCTTCTTTTTATGTTCCTTTATTTATTCTTCCTTTCTTAATCTTTCTTATTCTTATTTTAATTTTGATAATGATTAAGTTTCAGTTATAGATTTAATATGCTCTTCATTTTTTAACTTTAATTTCTCCTAAAATGTTTCATTCTTATTATTCAAAATATTACCATTCCTTGATTTAATCTATTTATTAAATAATTAATACATTTCTTCTATGATTATTTTTTTCTTTTTCAAATAACTCTATCTTATCTTCAGCCTATTTCATTCTTTCCTAAATCTAATTTATTTTTTCTTCTACTTATTATACTTTTAATTGTGCTTTTTCACTTTTCTCAGACATAATTTTTTTATAATTTTACTAATTGAATATATTGAAATATCTATACCATAACTTTTTTTAACTTTTCTAATTTTTCCTTCTTCTTCAATTCCAACATTTCCTATTTAACTTATTAATTAATTTCAATTTCATCTAATTTCTTTTAATATTAATCTATTTTCTATAATTTCTCTTGATAATATGCATTTTTTTCTTCCTCATTTCTCTATTTAATTTTTTTAATTTATTTTTTTTTTGCAAGTTTCAATTCATTTAATAGTTATTCTTTTTTATCATTTAATTCTTTCAAAATTTCCTCTTATTCTTTCTAATTTTTGTCTAATTATATTTTTTTAATTAGAATTTCTTCTTATTATGTTTTAACAATTCCCTCTGCTATCCTAATATTTATTTCTTCTATTACTTTTTAACAGTTGATTTCTTATTATTTCTATCAGTTAAGATTGCTTCTTAATTATTTTTATTAACATTAAGTTACTCCATGACTTTATCTTTTAATAAATCATTCTATTCTAATTCTTTTAAACGTCCTTATTCAATCTTTTATATTTAAATCAATTTCTCTTTTTCCTTCTCCTTTTTTTTCATTTCTATCTAAGATTTATATTAATTCTTTTTTTACCAATAATTTCTTCTCTTTCAAAGCTTATTCTACTTACTATTATTTAGATTTAGTTTGTTCTAATAGAGAGAATTTACGTTTTTCTTATTCTGCTTTTTATTGTTCATACAATTTTAATTATTCTAATTCTCGTTCCTTGATTATAATTAGAAGTATACTTATTTTTTCTTCATTTTATTTAATAACTTATCTTCCTAGATTGCAATATATTCATTTTCATCTATTAATAGAGATTGAATTTATACATTAAGCACCATCAGTTGCTTTTTTTAATTTCATCTATAAAATAATTTTATATTAATGTAAGAAATATATAAAAATAATAGTTAAGTTAAAATTGAATTGATTTTAGTAAGAAGTGCTTGTGTTTTACTTTGGAAAAATTGAATAATATAAAATTGAATAAAATAAATGATGGATAATAGTTATGACTATTGGTTTTCAAAATATGATTCAGAATCCTTTGAAAAAGATTTCGTAAAAGTTCCATACAATGAATTCCTAAATCAATTGGTATATTAATGAATCATCTTTGTTTAGATTGTTAATCCAGATTTCAATCTTTTACCAAATGAACCTAAATTGTCATTGGATAATGGTCATAAAGCATTGTAGTAAACTTTGTAAACAAATCATTAAATAATTTCAACATTCTTTTTACCTATGTTAGATAACTCAAGAGAGAACTTTCTAAGATGGGTGAAAAGTGTGATTGCATTTATTGATTGTGAAAAGATGTATTCAATCATGTTTTGGAATTTGAGTAACATACCTAACTTCCTTGAATATCGATTATATGCAAGCTTTATTAGACTCTACAAATTTTTAATTAGTTTGAACTAAAATGTGATCCAGACCAAATCTCTTACAACTGAATAGATTAGATTATCAAATAATGTCACTATCAAAACTCTGGCAGAAAGATATAAAGATGCCTTATATGTAAGTTTGGATGAATTGATTAAATTGTAAAGATAAATGCTTAAAGTCTTAAAACCACTTGTAAGTTAAAAACCTACACTATTAGGTAAAATTTACTATTTCATCTATCATATGTATGATAAACCTATTATATAATTACGAAAAGACCTTGATTTACAATTTGGTTAATTAGAATATTAATGGGTTAAGAAAATACTTGCAGAAAATTAATTAGCCATCAAATACATTGATGCTTATTTAAATGATGATAAATAAACATATTCCAATAAAGATTAATTTTTATTTGAAGATTCTCAAATCATTAAATAACTATTAACATCTAATAAATAAGAAAATCTATATAAGGTTGATCCTCAAGATAAAGCTTTATTAGAAAATTCTAAGAAAATTTAATTTCTCAATAATTTAGATAACAAATGCAAAAGAAGAAATCATGATGAAAAACCTTCTGTCTTTGTTTAAAATTATAGTTTTGTTTCTGAATCTATGAAATCTTCAGGAGAAAATAAATCTAAAACTTATGTTAATGATGAAGCACCTAAACAATAAAAATAAAATTCTACTCAATCTACTCTAACAACAGAATAATCTATGTTTGTTCATTATTCAACTAACAATCCAAATCATATGCATAATTCAGTCTTAGGATTTTTAGCAAATGATTTTATTCATATAGAAAAATAACATCAATAAGAATTAAAAACCAATTCATTACCCAAAAGAATTTAACATGATGATTCTATTAAATTAAATGATGATTTAGTTGAATTTATATCTAAAGCTGATTCTTAAATTGTTGCAATAAAAGATGAAGATATTACACTTGAAGATAATTATAGAAGAAAAAGATATAGAATTAAAATCAATAAAAAAATGGAAGAAAATGAATCACCTGATATTTATAGAAAATAAACAATGAATAGTCTCAATTAATAAGAAAATAATGAAGAAGAATTAAGAAAAGTTAGAGCCAGAAGACTTTTAGAAGAATAAAATTAATTTTTTTATGAAAAACTTAGATATGCTGGAAATTAAGATAATGAATTACCTACTGTTAAAGATAAAGATCTATTTAGTAATTATATCATATTAATTTAATAGGATATTCTTTTGAAGATTCAATGAGTGAAGATTAGGAATCTGATGAAGAAATTAAAAATAAATAAGAATAATTTAAATAGAATAAAGTAATTGTACCTAAAAATTATTCATAAAATACTTAAGGAATAATATTTGAAAAATTTAGACAATATTCTGGAGACTCCATAAAAGTAGGAAACAATAAAAAAAAATATTTTTTGAATCGATTATTTCATATGGATGAAAATTCACTCAGAATATCAGGAAAATCTTTAGCTTTAGATTTTGAAGAAAGAAAATGGTAAATATGTATCATTAAAAATTAAGGGAATTATTAAAATAAGCTGTATTATCAAAAATGTTTATGAAAGAAGAAAACTATGCTTTAGATTTTGATGAACCTACAACCTTAGTCATTAATAGAGAATATAATTATAAATAGAAATTAAAAAACAATTATGATAAATACTAAAACTTTTGAATGCATCAATTATATTAAATATAAATATAATTATTATCCTCTGTAATTATAAATAATGAGTTTTAGTCTTTTTTAATTCAATTATTGTTATTTTTAAACAAAAATATTTATGATAATAGTTTTATAAATAATCCTTTTTCCTTAATTGAAGCAAAACTACTCCATTTTTGTTTTTATACTATTCATTTGTATTTTATCTTATACTTTATTTTTTTTATCTTTGATAGAATCATCTAAAACAAACCTTTGCAATTAATCAATATCTATAGATTTTTGTTTCTCTATCTAATTTTCAAAAGATTGTTTGTACAAAATAATAAAATTCACAATTATTCTTCCTATATTTATATGTATNATTTTATTCATATAGAAAAATAACATCAATAAGAATTAAAAACCAATTCATTACCCAAAAGAATTTAACATGATGATTCTATTAAATTAAATGATGATTTAGTTGAATTTATATCTAAAGCTGATTCTTAAATTGTTGCAATAAAAGATGAAGATATTACACTTGAAGATAATTATAGAAGAAAAAGATATAGAATTAAAATCAATAAAAAAATGGAAGAAAATGAATCACCTGATATTTATAGAAAATAAACAATGAATAGTCTCAATTAATAAGAAAATAATGAAGAAGAATTAAGAAAAGTTAGAGCCAGAAGACTTTTAGAAGAATAAAATTAATTTTTTTATGAAAAACTTAGATATGCTGGAAATTAAGATAATGAATTACCTACTGTTAAAGATAAAGATCTATTTAGTAATTATATCATATTAATTTAATAGGATATTCTTTTGAAGATTCAATGAGTGAAGATTAGGAATCTGATGAAGAAATTAAAAATAAATAAGAATAATTTAAATAGAATAAAGTAATTGTACCTAAAAATTATTCATAAAATACTTAAGGAATAATATTTGAAAAATTTAGACAATATTCTGGAGACTCCATAAAAGTAGGAAACAATAAAAAAAAATATTTTTTGAATCGATTATTTCATATGGATGAAAATTCACTCAGAATATCAGGAAAATCTTTAGCTTTAGATTTTGAAGAAAGAAAATGGTAAATATGTATCATTAAAAATTAAGGGAATTATTAAAATAAGCTGTATTATCAAAAATGTTTATGAAAGAAGAAAACTATGCTTTAGATTTTGATGAACCTACAACCTTAGTCATTAATAGAGAATATAATTATAAATAGAAATTAAAAAACAATTATGATAAATACTAAAACTTTTGAATGCATCAATTATATTAAATATAAATATAATTATTATCCTCTGTAATTATAAATAATGAGTTTTAGTCTTTTTTAATTCAATTATTGTTATTTTTAAACAAAAATATTTATGATAATAGTTTTATAAATAATCCTTTTTCCTTAATTGAAGCAAAACTACTCCATTTTTGTTTTTATACTATTCATTTGTATTTTATCTTATACTTTATTTTTTTTATCTTTGATAGAATCATCTAAAACAAACCTTTGCAATTAATCAATATCTATAGATTTTTGTTTCTCTATCTAATTTTCAAAAGATTGTTTGTACAAAATAATAAAATTCACAATTATTCTTCCTATATTTATATGTATCATCAACTTAAACAAATATATTCTTAATAAAAATCTATTCTAATTTTTTTTTAGGCAATCTCTTAGTTATCAAAGATCTTTAATACAATCTTTACTCATTTTTTGGTTCAGTATGTGCTTTATAACCCCCCTCTTAAATAAAACTGATAACAAAAACTTAAAATTATTGAGGTTAAAATCTTTTCTTATGGAAAAGTGTCATAACCTAAATTTTTTAATTAATAACAAGCATAATACAATCCTGTAATATACTTAGTTTTAATCAATGAATTTATAAACTATGTTAATAAACTCAAAAAATTATTATATTTTAATTTCATTATGATAATAGAACACATAATATCGAAAACACTTTGATATATAAATAACTCATAAAATCCATAATAATAGAGATAGTAATCTTGTCATATTATAATCAAATTTTAAAATCTCTCTGATAATCATCAGAAATTATTTTTAAATTTTCATTAATCATATTTCTTTATAAAGCCTTGACAATTTGCTACTTCTTCCAGTTTAAATTCATAATTTTAATTTGAATTAAATTATGGAATCATGAAAATCAGAGGAACGAATCTTGGGGTTTATAAAAAGGAGAAAGGTAAACTTTTCTATTCTTTTTTTTTTTTATAAAAATCATTTAGTAATTTTTGAATTCATAAACTCTATTTTAATAGTGAAAATAAATAGTTTGGGGTATAAGTCTAATTAGATGATTTTCCATAAATTTTTATTACTTAGGATAATTTATTGAGTATATAGATTGCCCTTAATCTAATAAATAGGAAATGGTAAATTTATTAAATAATTTTTGAAATTAATACTGAAGGTTTTGGAATGATATTTCTTTATTCCTATTCTCTGAAAAAAATTAGAATTTAAGTTTGATACATATAAAATAAATAATCTCAATTAATTTCCTAACTTTTTATCTATTGTAAAAATAGCAAAACATAGAAAATAATAACTTTTTTTATTCGAATGAATTATCGTTAATTTTTAATTTAAAAATTGAGATTGATTTCATTAAAATGAAAATAAATGGTATTTATTCTTTTTATATCAAACCTTTTAAATGGCAATTAAGAAATATTCGTAAATTTATTTTTAGATTATAAGAGTAATTTAGTAAAACATAGATATCAGGTTCACATGATGTTCAAATCAATAAATTTTTTAACAAAACAGTTTTTTTCTTATCAATCTAATTATTTAAGCAGATATTTTATACAAGTTCAAAATAGTTAAGTAAAAAATAAATTTTAACCAGTAATCGTAAATATAATACATTTATAATTTTGAGATATTTTAAAAAGCAAGTGTAATTCAAAAACTATATTAAGACTAATTATTATATTTTTAATAGCCTTAAACAACTTGTTTAAATGATTAAGAGAATTAAAAATTTTTTATTTTTCCAAAGATGATATTGATGCAAAAAAGGATTAATATTTGTTTAGAATATGCTGTAGTTTTCATATCTAATAAATATTGGGAGTGCTAAACAATTTTATTCTGGTTAAACCTTCAGAAAAAAATAAATTATTAAGGTTTTTATTTAAATCAAAGGTATTAAATGAGAAGAATTGATATTAACATATGAGAATTTGATCATATTATTAAACATAAGATTTATTTTTTAGCTTGTACTATAAAAGAATTAACTTGAGCTATTTAGGTGATAACTTACTAGACTTTTTTTTAAATTAATTATTACATTTTTGTTTTTATTTATGTCAGAGCAAGAAAAAATTAACCTTTAATAGGAAGTTTAGAAGAAAATTAGACAAGAAAAGTTTAAAAGAAAAATCAACTTTCTTTAATAAGTACTTTGCAACAATTAAACCATTAAGGCAGCAGCTGAATTAAGTAAAATTAACTTTGCGACAGCAAAAGTAGTTCTCAAAAAATTTCGTAAATTTGGGTTCCTAAAAAATTGTGATAAAGGTAGCGTCTAATTATATAATAAGATCATGAGAAGTAAATTGAGTTTCTTAGATAAATTGCATGTCTTAGATCTGATATCAAATAAAAGAAAATGTAAAAGCGAGATGAGGAATTTAAGAAGCTTTGTGAAAAAATAAAATCGATTCAACCTCAAAACTAAAAAAAAGAATTATAAAGTACTAAAGACATTGGATCTCAAATTAAGAATTTTTAAGAAGAACTTCATTATCAAAAAAAGATATAATATGAATTAGTGACATCAGTTCTTCTGGAATAAATAAAACTAATGAAGTCTTAATAGAGAGTTAATTGATAAAGTGATATTATTTCTTTTAAAAAGAAGCTTTAATTTAAAAAATTTTTTTTGAAGTTTATTTATACAATTATAAAGTTAATTAATATTAGTAAATTATAGAATTAGTTATTCTTTATTTGGTAAAATAGCTTGATTTTCGATTAGCCCCCATTAAATACTTTGTACACGTTATATTACAATTTTAATATAAACTAATTAAAAAATAAATTTAAAGTTGTAAATGTTAAATATGCTTTACCCAAGGTTTGCTAGAATTCAAATAATTTAGAATTGCATGTAATAATTTAATTGAAATATAAAAGACAATAATATAAATTTATATAAACTATTAAATCTACTCCTACTTATTGATAAGATTTCCATAAAGCCATTATTTATTATTTTTTCATCTTCTGATTTATTAAATAATTTTTAAAAGGAATATTCAATTCAAAACTGTTCTCATGACAACGGCATTAATTTAGTGCCTTTAAGTTTTATTTATTAACTTAATGAAAATTTAGTAAGTACNAACAATTTTATTCTGGTTAAACCTTCAGAAAAAAATAAATTATTAAGGTTTTTATTTAAATCAAAGGTATTAAATGAGAAGAATTGATATTAACATATGAGAATTTGATCATATTATTAAACATAAGATTTATTTTTTAGCTTGTACTATAAAAGAATTAACTTGAGCTATTTAGGTGATAACTTACTAGACTTTTTTTTAAATTAATTATTACATTTTTGTTTTTATTTATGTCAGAGCAAGAAAAAATTAACCTTTAATAGGAAGTTTAGAAGAAAATTAGACAAGAAAAGTTTAAAAGAAAAATCAACTTTCTTTAATAAGTACTTTGCAACAATTAAACCATTAAGGCAGCAGCTGAATTAAGTAAAATTAACTTTGCGACAGCAAAAGTAGTTCTCAAAAAATTTCGTAAATTTGGGTTCCTAAAAAATTGTGATAAAGGTAGCGTCTAATTATATAATAAGATCATGAGAAGTAAATTGAGTTTCTTAGATAAATTGCATGTCTTAGATCTGATATCAAATAAAAGAAAATGTAAAAGCGAGATGAGGAATTTAAGAAGCTTTGTGAAAAAATAAAATCGATTCAACCTCAAAACTAAAAAAAAGAATTATAAAGTACTAAAGACATTGGATCTCAAATTAAGAATTTTTAAGAAGAACTTCATTATCAAAAAAAGATATAATATGAATTAGTGACATCAGTTCTTCTGGAATAAATAAAACTAATGAAGTCTTAATAGAGAGTTAATTGATAAAGTGATATTATTTCTTTTAAAAAGAAGCTTTAATTTAAAAAATTTTTTTTGAAGTTTATTTATACAATTATAAAGTTAATTAATATTAGTAAATTATAGAATTAGTTATTCTTTATTTGGTAAAATAGCTTGATTTTCGATTAGCCCCCATTAAATACTTTGTACACGTTATATTACAATTTTAATATAAACTAATTAAAAAATAAATTTAAAGTTGTAAATGTTAAATATGCTTTACCCAAGGTTTGCTAGAATTCAAATAATTTAGAATTGCATGTAATAATTTAATTGAAATATAAAAGACAATAATATAAATTTATATAAACTATTAAATCTACTCCTACTTATTGATAAGATTTCCATAAAGCCATTATTTATTATTTTTTCATCTTCTGATTTATTAAATAATTTTTAAAAGGAATATTCAATTCAAAACTGTTCTCATGACAACGGCATTAATTTAGTGCCTTTAAGTTTTATTTATTAACTTAATGAAAATTTAGTAAGTACTTTTTGAAAGAATAAATCCTTTCTAAAAGGTAAATTAACAAATAAATAAAATATTTATGTCCATGAACTAGAGTTTTGTAGTTATAAGATTAATTGAAAATAGATATATTAATACAATAACAATGATATTAATAATAATAGATTTATCATTCATTTCTTCCTAAGTATAATTCGAAATCTCTTTATTTTTGATTTGATTGGGATATTAAATTGTTATTAAATTTAACAAGAGTACGTTTAATTTATAATTCAAGTCCTGATAATTAAGGAGTAAGGGTGATATTTTTTTATAGAAGAACTAAGGTTCCAAATTTAGATCTTTTGTCTGATAAAATAATTTTATTATCAACTAATTTAATATGAGCATGTTCTCTACTTACACTTATATCAGCAATACTTATTTCAACTTCATGATTCCTACCAATTTTAAGTTCTTTTTTGATTCCAAAATTGACAATATATAATCCATTGCTATCATTTGATTAAGGATTATCATGTTATCTTTTTTAATGAAATTCCATTAATATATAAGGTTTATCTTTAGGTTTACTTAATTCAATAAGATTGAATTTTTTTCCATTCCTATCGAAAATTGGAGGATAGACAGATTTACAGATTTCACATTCTAAAGATTTCCATATAAATCTAGTACAATATGCATTACTATTAAAATGTGAACTTTATTAAATCCTAAATAGAAATAAGAATGGATACCATCTAAGTAAACAATTAATATGAACGTATTTAGTACTACCAATACATTTGCATGGATCAATTAATGGATTTGAAGGTGATTCTCCAGTAGATAGACAAATTCGACATTATTTAGAAAATTCATTTTTATCTTCAACTGAACATATTGATGCTTCATCCAATAAATCTTATTAAGGATCACATTATAATTGAATTTCTTTAATAGTTAATTTAACTCTTCCTAATTTAATCTCATCTCCCACTTTCAATACTAAACCCTCATTTATACTGTTGATTTATATAGATCTAGTAACTAACCAAATCTTGGGGCCCTTTTCAACACAAACTAATTATCTATTAGTAGTAGTTCGTAATTTCTAAATATTGAAACTCATTTGGAAATCAGCATTAATTGTTTGGTTTTCAGATAATAGTTTATCACCATCCTATATAATTATTAATTAAGAATTTTTTACTTCTTTTTAATAATCCTCAACTAGTTCTTAAGTTTAGAGTCTTCTATTGTAACGTAAATTTTATAATTAGAATGTATCGTTTTCATACTCAAGTGATAGTAATAATGTTTCATCATTAATATCACTAAATATAAGAACAATACTTACTTGTTTCTGGAATAACTACCTTCATAAGATAAAACTTTATTAGCTTTGCAAGTAAGATAGCTAGTGCCATTTATAGGTATTTGCTGAGAATGAATAAAGTTACTATTTTCATAATCATAAAGACTATAAGAATCTTTCTACCATGTTTTTACATCTAAATTCAATAACGGAGGTTATTCTTAGGATTATTATACTTCCACTTCAGTATGATTATTAATTTAGATTTCTACTTGCTCTTGTTATTATTATAAACAGTTATGACAATTCCCCATATTTTATATATATTATATATATATTTCTTTATGTTAAATTAAGATGGATATTTGAACATTTAATCATTTCAGAATCAAATTCCTTAACCAATTAATCTAACTGATGAAAGTATAACTCTAGAGAATGATATGTTATTTGGTTGGGCACCAAAGTTTGATTATTCTAAATTGCTTACACTTAATTTTAACATTAACTTGAATGATCAAATTATTTCAGATGCTTTATAAAACAATACACTTATTTATGTTGGATTTAGACCATAAAATAATGTTTAAATGCATAAATAATATTCCAATATCTCATCTTATCCATTTAAACGAATTAATAATAATATCTAAATCAAACCTTAATTTCCATTTCTTGGAATGAATCCTAATCGTATAAGTAGAATTTAATTCAATTCCATTTTTGAGAGTGGCAATTTAGATTTAGTTACTTAGGTCTCAGAATTTGAATATGATTTATATATGAGAGTTGATTCTAATACTTAAGGACATACATCTTGGTATTATTTTGAATTAAATGGAATGAAATTAGGAGAAAAAATATAATTAAATATTTGTAACTTTAGAAAATCTCATAGTCTTTATGAAAGAGGAATGAGACCTTACATATGGCGATCAAATAATGAACAATGGTTACAAGGAGGAGATGATGTTAAATATAAAACATCAAAAAATAATAATAATAATTGTTTAAGTTTTAGTATTTATTGCAATAAAGATAATGAACTCATAAAGATTGCCTATTGTGTTCCATATACATATTCTTAATTATTAGAGTATTGCAATGATCTACAGAAAAAATGTAATCATGTAAAACGTTAATTATTTTGTGAATCTATAGGCGGGGTTTCATTGCCTATATTAACTTTTCAAAAAGGAAAGAGTACATATAAAAAATGCTTAATTATTTAAGCACGTATTCATCCTGGTGAATCAAATGGTTCATGGGTTATGCAAGGTTTAATGGATTATTTATCAAGTTAATCAGCACTCTAACTTTTTGAGAAGTATAAAAAAATAATAAAAACTAGATGTGTTATTAAAATTATACCTATGATGAATCCTGATGGAGTTATTCTAGGCAATTATAGAACTTGTCTATCAGGAAAAGATTTAAATAGAAAATTTTAATAGAATGATACAATTCTATTCCCTTCTGTTTAAGCCATGAAAATATTAGTTAAGGAATAATATAAAAAGTTTAAAAATAATTTAATTGCCTTTATAGATTTACATGGACATTCTAGTATGAATAACATATAAAACTAGTCAAAAAGAATGTGTTTTTGTATGGTCCAGAATACACTCTCTGGAATTATAATTATTATAAATGTCGAATTCTACCAAAATTACTTAGCTAAAAAACTGATATGTTTAGATTTTATTCATCAATATTCAGAATTACTTAATCTAAATAAACTACAGCTCGTGGAGTATTTGCTAATTTATATGATATAGTAAATTGTTTTACAATAGAAACATCAAATGGTAATTATTACAATTAAACCTAAACATTTGATTTTACAGTTAAAAATTGGTTGAGAATGGGTTGGATTATAGGAGAAACTTTAATTGAGATGATTGATATTCAGAGTGAAATGGATTAAATTTATAATATCAAAAATGATGATCTAAAAAGATAAAATAGATTTGCTAAAAATAATAATACTTTTCTTAAAAAAAAAACTATTCTTGATAACTGTTAAATATCATTTTAAAATACAAAATTTTAAAAGTTAATTGAAGAATTAAAAATAGATGAAGAAAAAATGGATCTATCATATAGTGAAGGAAACTCAGATTCCTCTGATGGAGATCAGTTGGAAGAAGATTTCAATTAAAATAAATCAGAAGAAATTATATAATCTAAATCTATACAATCAAAACCATTAATATTGTATTAAAGTTAAAAATCAAAATTAGAATCAAAATGTAGTTCTAGTAATTAAAAATCATTATTACGATAAACCCTATTTTTATCTGTAGAGCACAACAAAAATAAAGTCAATCAACCAGCAGCTTAAAAAAATATTTTGAAGAAGATATCATCACTTTCATAAAAAAAAAAATAAAATAAACTTACAAATTATATTAACCAATTTATGAATAAATAAAAATTTACTACGATAGATCTTCTCGATAGTTCAAATATGAATTCACTTATGCGATAGACTATTCATGCTATAATACCTCGACCGTCTTCCTCTTAATTGGAAGTGGTATAAGATGAAAAATTTACTCCAATTGAAGGACTGAATTAAAGTCTTTATGTCGATTTTTAACGTCATTAAAGATTAGAGAATAATTTGACAGCAAAATAATAAAGTCAGAAGAGATAAATCAAAAAAAACTAAAGTTAATCACCTACTCAAATCACTACAAATATTTATAATGTGATTATGAATAATACTCAAAATAATTTTGAATCTATCAAATTTAAATTAAAGGATAATCACTAATAAAAACCAACAAAATTTTAAAATTCTTATAATACTAATAGGCCTACTATTCCATCTTCATTTTATTCTGTCAGAAGATATGTGATGTAGAAACTCAAAAATTGATTATTTAATTTTATATCACTTAAAGTTAACAATTCAATAAATTTGGCTAATTTTTTAATTACTGTTCGGTAATAGATTAAACTTGCATTATTACTTATTTAAATTTAGAAGGTCCTACTAGAGTTAGCAATTCTAAAATAAAGATGAATTTTATCGATACTTTAGCAAACTTTGTAATATTTTAATTTGAAATTTGATTTAGTAAATTCATAGCAACTAACTTCTTTAATCTAGTCATCTTCGTAGGATAAATATATTTTATCATAAATGTTGTCATCATAAGTAAATCCATACCAACAAAGTAAAAAGCTATTCCCATGTTCTCCAAAGAAATTATAAATTTCTTCATTTTCTTTGATTGGTTTGGTAGTAATAAAGACTAGATTCGTTCCAATGATTTTTTATTTAGTTTGACATTTATCATGGTGATTAAGCATATCTCCAAAAGGAACTAAACATGAAGATTGAAGATGATGGTCTCCACCAAAACATCTGGTCATTACAAATTGATAGGCATATAAAAATAGATCATAAGAAAGTTCCTTTTTAAATTATTCTTTAAAAAAAGTAACAAACCTTGAAAAATTTAATTCTAAACCAATTCTCATTTTTTGTATAGTTTTCTTAAGGTTAAGATCTAATATAAGATCAACTTATTATTGATTCCAAGATAATACATTTTAAGGTTATTTGACATAATCAAAATAAGGTTTATGTAGGGAGGATTAATTATCTTTTTAGAGCAATCTTTGAAAAGATAATAATATTTATACATGTATAAAACAAGAGTGTTGAATTCAGCATCTTCATTAAGTTGGATATTGAATATATGAGGATAATATTTCTTGTATCTTGAGTAATGATTATTCAAAAGGTCATCACTGAAAATACATAGATGAAGAGGAATAGTAATGATGGTCTTAAATATAAATATTAATGTATGATACTTGATTAGGAGGGATGGATTGAGAAGCTAAGACACCATATGATGTTTATGTAATTTGTTAGATTCTTATATGTTCTGTTATAATTCCTTGAGAATGAAACCATTAAAGCAATTGAAACATATAATAAAAAAAACATTATTTAATTTAATAAAATGTAAAATTAATATGAGTTAGCAACAAGTAGGGCAAATGATGAATAAGAGAGAATAAATTATTGGTAAGGTAGAAATTAAATAAAATAAAGGCGTGAACAAAGTGAGTTCGTCGATTGGATAAAGAAGCCTGAAGAAATATTAAGAAAGAGAGATGAATATTTTTATGATTGGTTTAATGATGGTCGATTGAATTTTTGTTATAATGCATTGGATCGTCATTTAAAAGAGAGAGGAGATGAAGTTGCTTTGATTTGGGAAAGTAATATGATAAATAGAAGTATAAAATATACAAGAAAAGAATTATATGATAATGTTTCTCGTTTGAGTGGTGTATATCAATAATTTGGTAAAAAATGATAATAAATAATAAAAAGGAGTATCAAAAGGTGATAGAGTAATAATATATATGCCAATGATTCCCGAGGCAGTATTTGCAATGTTAGCATGTTCAAGAATAGGAGCAATTCATTCAGTAGTTTTTGGTGGATTTTCAGCATTAGAATTAAGTGGTCGAATAAAAGATTGTAAGCCAACTTTAATAATAACGGCATCTTGTGGTTTAGAGGTTAATAAGATAGTGGATTATAAAATTATGTTAGATGAGGCAATCTAAATAGCAGATCATCAACCAATATGTTTAATAGTACAAAGATAAACTAAATAATGCAATATGGTGATAGGCAGAGATTTCGATTATTACACTGCAATGAAGTTTGCAAATCCTGTTGATTGTATTGAAGTAGAAAGTACTCATCCTTTATATATTCTTTATACTTCTGGTACGACTGGATAACCAAAAGGGTATTATTGTTAATTAATAATATATATAATAGTATCTAAAGAGACACTGGAGGTACTTGTGTTGCTTTATTATGGACAATGAGACATATTTTAGGATTAAAGAAAGGAGATGTGTATTTTTCTATGGCAGATATAGGATGGGTTACCGGACATTCCTTCACTGTTTATGGTCCACTATTATAAGGGGCATCTATTGTTTTATATGAGGGGAAACCTGTTTAAACTCCTGATCCAGGGGCGATATGGAGAATTATTGAAAAACATAAAGTTGTAGGATTCTATACAGCTCCAACTGCTTTAAGAGCTATGAGAAAAGAAGATCCTAATGGAGATTGGATTAAGAAGTCTAATATTTCTAGTTTGAAAAGTATTTCTATGGCTGGAGAAAGATGTGATATACCTACATATAATTGGATCAGCAATAATACTGGAGTTTTAATAAATGATCATTATTGGTAAACAGAAACAGGATGGATCATTTCATGTAATTTTATGGATCTTCACACATTCCCTGCAAAACCTGGTAGTGCTACTAAACCTTCTCCTGGCTTTGTTATCAAAATTATGGATAATGAAAATAAAGAACTACCAAATGGATAAATGGGTAGAATCTGTATCAAATTACCCATGCCACCTAGTTTCATGTAGACTCTTTACAATAATGATTAAGCATTTATTCTAAAATATCTATCTGATACTCCTGGATATTATACTGCTGGAGATGCTGGATTCTTTGATCAAGATGGATATCTTCATATCATGACTAGAATTGATGATATTATCAATACTGCAGGACATAGATTGAGTACTGCTGCTATGGAAGAAGTTCTCTTAAAACATTAAGATATTGTTGAAGCTGCTGTTGTTGCTAAAATTGATGATCTTAGAGGAGAAATACCTGTTGGACTTGTTGTTATCAAATAAGATGTTAATGTTAATTCATCTACTCTAGAAAAATAACTAGTTTCCATGATTAGACGTGATATTGGACCCTTAGCTTGCTTCTAAAGTGTCATCATTGTTGATAAACTACCCAAAACTAGAAGTGGCAAAGTTCTTAGAGGTACCATTAAAGCTATTGTTAATGGATTATAATATTAAGTATCATCTCACTTTTTAAACTCTAGATGCCTGCTACCATTGAAGATGATACCGTCCTTGATAAAATCAAAATCAATTGTCTCAACTATGGAAAAGGAATGGGATAATATTGTAATTTAGATTTCGGTAATTAAGACATCTATGTCGAAGAGTGATATATTATTTATCAAAATATTTAATTTTATTATTTATTTTCTTAACTGATATATCATGAAGCACTTAATTAAAGATACTTAAAAAACTACAGAAGCTTCTAATCCACCTATAACATAAAGATTAAAAAGGGTCAACTCTCTTGGTATTTTAGAATCTCCTTTTAAAAACAATAATAACAATAAATTCACCTTCAACTAAACTTCTATTAAGAAAGATAAATATGATAAATTTAGATAATTTACTTCACAATTAACATCAATAAAATCTTAACTCTAAAAATATAATCTCGATAATCTAGATCAACAATCCTAAATTTAGTCTTGTTATATGAGCAATTTATCTAGCTAATAATCAATTAAATCATTTCAAAATTCAATTAAGCGTAAGAGTTAAACCAACCTAGACACATATTATCAATTAAATGACTCCCAATTTTATCGTAATCGTGTGAATAGTTCCAATTATTCACTTAATAAATTCAAAAAATATAATATTCAAACAGTTGAAGAAATAAAAAATGGAAGAGGCAGAAAAGTTTATGAAAATGGATTTCTTTATGAAGGCGAAATGTTAGATGGTCTAAGATCAGGAAATGGCACACTCAGAGATTCTAATTTAAATATCATTTATTAAGGAGAATGGTTTAATGATCACTTTGAAGGACGAGGAAGATTAATCAACTTAGATTATTAAGAAGACAAATTTAATTTAAACAGTTTTAAATAATTTTAATTAGTTTAACATTAATTTACTACTTATGAAGGAGAATTCAGAAATGGGTAATTCTTTGGGCAAGGTGTAATGTCATTTAAATGTGAAGGTGAATTATTCAAATTTATTGGAGGATTTTCATAAGATTTATTCCATGGTATTGGAACCCTATAATAAAATGATTAAATTATTTTGTAAGGAAAATGGATTTATGGATGCATGGTTTGACGATTAAATAATATCAATTGATTTTTAATTTGTAAAGAATCACATTAACAAACATATTATTCCGATTTTAAGAAAAAAGAAATTTTGGTTCTTCTATTTTTTCAATTATTGTTCTTTTANACGTGATATTGGACCCTTAGCTTGCTTCTAAAGTGTCATCATTGTTGATAAACTACCCAAAACTAGAAGTGGCAAAGTTCTTAGAGGTACCATTAAAGCTATTGTTAATGGATTATAATATTAAGTATCATCTCACTTTTTAAACTCTAGATGCCTGCTACCATTGAAGATGATACCGTCCTTGATAAAATCAAAATCAATTGTCTCAACTATGGAAAAGGAATGGGATAATATTGTAATTTAGATTTCGGTAATTAAGACATCTATGTCGAAGAGTGATATATTATTTATCAAAATATTTAATTTTATTATTTATTTTCTTAACTGATATATCATGAAGCACTTAATTAAAGATACTTAAAAAACTACAGAAGCTTCTAATCCACCTATAACATAAAGATTAAAAAGGGTCAACTCTCTTGGTATTTTAGAATCTCCTTTTAAAAACAATAATAACAATAAATTCACCTTCAACTAAACTTCTATTAAGAAAGATAAATATGATAAATTTAGATAATTTACTTCACAATTAACATCAATAAAATCTTAACTCTAAAAATATAATCTCGATAATCTAGATCAACAATCCTAAATTTAGTCTTGTTATATGAGCAATTTATCTAGCTAATAATCAATTAAATCATTTCAAAATTCAATTAAGCGTAAGAGTTAAACCAACCTAGACACATATTATCAATTAAATGACTCCCAATTTTATCGTAATCGTGTGAATAGTTCCAATTATTCACTTAATAAATTCAAAAAATATAATATTCAAACAGTTGAAGAAATAAAAAATGGAAGAGGCAGAAAAGTTTATGAAAATGGATTTCTTTATGAAGGCGAAATGTTAGATGGTCTAAGATCAGGAAATGGCACACTCAGAGATTCTAATTTAAATATCATTTATTAAGGAGAATGGTTTAATGATCACTTTGAAGGACGAGGAAGATTAATCAACTTAGATTATTAAGAAGACAAATTTAATTTAAACAGTTTTAAATAATTTTAATTAGTTTAACATTAATTTACTACTTATGAAGGAGAATTCAGAAATGGGTAATTCTTTGGGCAAGGTGTAATGTCATTTAAATGTGAAGGTGAATTATTCAAATTTATTGGAGGATTTTCATAAGATTTATTCCATGGTATTGGAACCCTATAATAAAATGATTAAATTATTTTGTAAGGAAAATGGATTTATGGATGCATGGTTTGACGATTAAATAATATCAATTGATTTTTAATTTGTAAAGAATCACATTAACAAACATATTATTCCGATTTTAAGAAAAAAGAAATTTTGGTTCTTCTATTTTTTCAATTATTGTTCTTTTATGTAAATTTAATAAATTTTTTTAAAATTAAATTTAATAATTTATTTAAGTTTTATTTAGATTAAGTAAGAATTAATTATTGATATGAATAAAAATCCAAAAAGAATCATATATTCTATATGGTTAATTTTAATTTATACTTTTTTTTATTAAAAAAGTGTTAATTACAAACATATTAATAAAATTAAAATTTTGTACAAGATAAATAAAACCCAATATAATTTTGAATTGAGAAAAAGATAAAAAAGGATCTCATTAAGACTTGTAAATATTGTATGTTTAATTAAATCAAAAATAATAATAATATCCTTATAAACAATTGAGAATAATCAAATAATAATTAAATGAAATCATTTTATCTCTAAAAGCCAACTTAAGTGAGGGGAAACTCAGAGCCAAAGAAATCGGAAAAAATACAAAATAACATGAAAATGTCAACGTCTTAAAAGATGCATGAAACATAGACGAAATGGAATGGATTGATAGCAAGAACAGTCACTCTTGAATAAAATCTATTAAGATTACGTGATTCTGTTAATTAAACATTAAGAGGAGGTAGTAAAGAATCAACATCTTCGAAATCTACAGCAGAATAATTACACAAACCTCCAACATTAGTGAATATGACTAGCAGAATAGCATCCCCTATGTTAAAAAAGGTTTCTCCATAGGATTGTATGACAATGTCAAAATTGTAGACTTACAAGACAGTATAATCTTGGTTTCCAAAGTCGAAGTTCCAAACATTTGAAGGGATTCCTCAATTTAGAATAGGCAAAATGTTAGGAAAGGGACAATTTTCGGATGTTCATTTGTGCATGTACTATGAGATTTAACATAAGTGATAAATTGAGTGGCACAATCTTTGCTTTAAAAGTGATAAAGAAAGAGAAAATATAGGATGAATAGTTATAGTAACAAATGATTCAGGAAATCAAAGTGTAAATGAAACTTAATCATCCAAACATAGTTAAGTTGTATAATTTTTACTCTGATGAATTGAATTTGTACTTGTTGATGGAATATTGTAATGAAGGTGAATTGTTCAAAGTTCAAAGAAAATAACCTGGATATAAGTTCCCAGAAGTAAATGTGCCTTCAATACTTAGAACAAAGCATCTTATTATATACACTAAATACTACAATGTATATAGTATATGCATTAAAACAAAGTTATGCATCGAGATCTGAAGACAGAGAATGTCATGTTATCATTTAATCAAATAAAAATTGGAGATTTTGGTTGTGTTTGTTCTAATCAAGATAGGAGAGAAACCTTTTGTGGAACTATAGAGTTCATGGCTCCTGAAGTGATTTAGATGAAGGGTTATGATTTAAGGGTTGATGCATGGCAAATAGCAGTTCTTGCTTATGAATTAGTTTATGGATAAACTCCATTTATTCTTTTAGGAAATAAAGATTAGAAAGGCATTATGGATAACATACTTAAAGTAATTAGTATTTATATCATTTATTTTAGCATCGTTTAACAATACCTCACACCTTCTCATCTGAATTAACTTACTTTATCAAAGGAGGTCTATAATAAGATCCTAATAAAAGATTGTCTATCGAATAAATGCTAAAACATCCTTGGATAACCAAACACTAATTACCTTAAACTAAATGTTAATACAATATCTGACAATATAAATAATTAATCATTTATTTCACCAATTTAAATTGAACATCATATTTTTATTTTATACAGGAATGCTAATTATATTAGTATCTTTAAAGAATGAACATTTATATCCTTATTCATTTTATTCCTCCTCTTATTATTATTACTACCAATATTAAATATTCACTGTTATTTAATCTAAACAAGTCTTTTTAAAATTCTCTCTATTAAAATAAATGGTTTTGTTACTATTTTAAAAATTCCCCAAAAGCATCAAATAAAGGCCACACTATAGCTTTTAAGAAACCTTCTTGAGATTTAGTAACACTTTGACTTCTGTCGCACATAGGTGTCACTTAAATTCCCACTTATGCTTCTAAATCTCCTTATAAAAAGAACTCCTCTATTATTCTTCGACTCCATATCTTATGCAAATTTAATTATTTTGCTCCATGTCCAATATCTAATTTATTATATATACTCCTCTATTACCTGCACATTTTATTGCTATCGATAGAATAAGTAATTTATTTTGCTCATCTTTTTAACTGTCTGAACCTAAAGCTAGAAAATTTTTAAATTTATTTAATAATGGAAAATGCTTTTGAAGGTCAGTATCCAAGATTAAATTTAAACAATATTTTCTAAATCCTTTATAATCAACATCATTTATGTTTTTTAATATATTAGCTTTATCATCTTTCAATACATGAAACATCAAAGAAGCATGATAACTTTCTAATACACTTTAATCATTATCTATTTAAATTTCTAATATATACATATTAATGCCTATTTAGATTGCGAAGCCACTAAAAAACCATTATTTAATCCTGGATGTCCTACATCATGTGATAATGATGAAATAATTAAACAACATTATTCGAATGGTGTCACTTCAAGTCCATTCTCTAGAAAAAAAGATGCAGAATTTGCCACATCCATTGCATGAATAGAATTGTGATAAGGATTTTACATATAAAATGATTCTATTCTATGGCAAAACTCAATTTATACTGACTTTTCTTTTATTTTCAATACCTAATTTATGCTTATATAGATTAAAATTCTTTACTTATATTTTTGAAATATAAATGAACTAAAATTAATAAATTTATTTTGGTCATTTGCTTCAAAAAAATCAAAATTAAAATTATTTAAGCATTCTGTCATTTAATTATGATTAGAATCTATGAAATAATTATGATCTTAAATTTAGGTTTCTTCTGATTATTACAAAAAATTAAATTCACACTCAGTAAAATGATTAAGGATAAAACTAATATATAAAATTAAATTACTTTTTGGCTTCAGGAGAAAAAGAATCAGATCCTCTGGAATCAATATTTTTATTACTTCTTAAAAATGTAGGTAACCACAAATGTTCTTTTCTTCCACTTACAATTTTAAGTAAATCATTTAAGTCTTCTAAAGTGAAAAAGTTATCATCTTCTTTAATTTCATCTCTAACTATACTATGTCCTACAGTATGAGCAAAAGATAAAGATTCATTAATAGAATTCATTCTTATAGCTCTTCTACTTGGAGATTTCTTACTAGGAGAATCTTCAATCTCTTAAATAGAACTTTTATCATCATCATCTGGCAAGTTTCTTACTGTTAAAACTTTAGAAGGAGAACTCAATTGTTTTTGTAATAACTTCTCTTCAAAGTAAAAATTCTCAGTTTTTTCTAATAGTTTTTAATATTTCAATAAACGTAATTTTTTTAATAATTCTTCTTAACGAGATTATTATTAATCTTCAATTATTATGGTTTTATATGACATCTCTGTTTCTTTCTTTAATCTAATTGCCTCTCCATCAAACTCCCTTATCTTTTTATCATAAACATCTTAAAGTTGCTACTATTTTTGAAAAAGCATCCAAATATTTGCTAATCCTGCAATCCAACACACAATTATAATATTATCGAACTTTTATGAGTCAAAATATTGTAATCCAACATAAAATGTTAGAATAAATGTAATTATTGCAATTTTAAAGTTGGATAACTTCATTTTAATTACTATAGCCATCATCTAAAAAGATAGTAATACAAAATCCATATTCAATTATTCAATATTATTTTCTGACACAAAACCCCAAAAAAATCTACATGTAATGATTTTACTTAATATAAACCATTTTATAGTGAAGATTTACAATTATTCAGGATTTGATGAGTAAATGATCTTTAGCAAATAAATCAGTATTAGTGAAGTATGTAGCATTAATGTAGTTTAAGATAATCCTTCTAAAAGAAATAAAGTAGCTATAAGAATAGCTTCACTTTTATTTAATTAAGTGTAATGAGATGGCTTGCTAAACAGTTCTTAGAACTTGGCTAACAGTCGGTCTTATTATCTTAGTTATAAATCATAAATGTTATAAGGCATTAATTAATTATCATTATTTTGTTCTATATCGTTAACCAATTTCTTATATTCTTTCCTCCAGTATATCTCTCTTTTTCAATAATCCAATTCTCCTTTAATATTGAATCAAACGAGATGACTTAATGTCAACCTATTATGGGCTGACATCTACAACTACATCTGATTGAATTTAAGGACTTGCCAATCTTGAATTATAGAACTCTTTAAATCGTACTTCAATCATATGTCTTCTACTTCCATAAATTTATTTCACTTTATTTGCAGAAAGCATGCTTTTTAATTCCTGTTAAACAGAAGGTTACTTCTTATGTTTATCCAATATACGCTTTATATTATCCATCATTGCATCTAATTTTGGATTATCTGGTAATGGTATATAGTCCAATATCATTGGAGATGATTCAGTAGTCAGATTTTTTAGACGACTTGATCTATTTGTAAGTGGTTTCTACTGTACTTTACTTTACATATCATCCTTTATTCCCTAAACTATTCTTTGACATCTACTTAGCTTTGTTGATTTTTGTAACATAATAATATTAAATACAACACCCTTTTTTTAGATCTTTTCACTCTCTTATAGACATTAATGAGACAAATATAAAATTACTTTAATTAACTTTGTTCAAAGTTCACATCAAATCAATTTTTCTGACAAAATTTTTAGGGATCAAAAATTTACATTAACAAAGTTAAAATATACATTAGAAAATTAATAAGAAAATTGCATTTTGCTTTTAATTATTCCTAAAGAAAAATCCCAGATTTATTTTATCTTTATAATTGCTCATACAATTTGAAAATAGATATCAATATTACTATTTTTATCATTATATATTGTATTATTTATTTCAACTTAATTTATTTTATCTATTTAACTCAGTCCACCATTCACGATAGAATCTTAAAAATGGACTAAGCAATAACATTAAAACAACGTAATAAAATTATATTGCTTTCACAACATCATCGTCCCTTGATAAATATTTTGACAAAGGAGTCAAAATAATGATGGCTATTATTTATATATTCTAAATTTACTTGTAATTGCTTTCAAATGCAATGTACCAGCCCAAAATTTATTTTTTGATTTCAATTTCTCTTTTCCTTTTAGTAGAAAGATGTTAACAATTCCGGCTAAAATCATTAAGAATCCTGAAATTCCTGCAAATAATGCCTAAGCTTTTGTTATCTCCCCTTAATCAGGCCATAAATAATCATATATAATACGACCTCCTAAAGCTGTTACACTTCCAATATGTAATACTCTAAATATATATTTGATCCAAAACTCAGTATTATACATTATATATTATCTGATATTTTTATTTATAAATTTGTATCATAATCAATTTCATTTTAAAGTAAAGGTATTAAATCAAAAGGTAAACATTAGGACTCTAAATCTTTCTAATATTAATAGATTTACCTTAATGAATTACAAAGTTTGATCTATATAATTTAAATTGAATACTAAATTCTACTAATCATATTTCTAGAATAATAATAGTTGATTATAAAGAATATAATATAATGCTGATTTTTAAAATATGGAAAAATCAAGAGGTAAAAGATTCCAAAAATTTTAGAGTGAAATTTTTAAGAACTTATTGTAAAAAGAACATAAAAAATTTGAATAATAACTTGAGTATAAAAATTATATACTTAGACTTCGTCCAAATAGAATAAAAAAAAGGTTTTAGTAAATGAAACTTAAACATATTTATTCATGATATTTAAATTGTTCTAAATAATAAGATGATTTCAGAAATAATAATCACTAAAATAAATTCTATGAATTAAGATATTATTCTTAATAAACCATCCTTTTTATCAAAGGAGGATCAGATTCTATAATAGAACGAGTATTAGTATATATTAAATAATGAAAAGTAATTTTTAGTTTTGAATTCGTTTTGAAATTGAAAGAACTGATTTGAGGAAAAATAAGGCTGTTTTTAACTGATGAAGTTTTCAAGAAAATTCATGTTCTTGTAATAATAGAATTAAGTGAAAATAAGGTATATGAGAAAAGATAACAATGAATAAATTTTAAATTTATACAATCAAATATGTTAATTATGCATAATATTAATTTAAAGAATTAGAAATTGCAAGAAATTGTAGATGAACGTAAATAAAATTAAATTTCTAGACCTTAAATTGAATTTTGAAATACAATATTTNATTTTTTGATTTCAATTTCTCTTTTCCTTTTAGTAGAAAGATGTTAACAATTCCGGCTAAAATCATTAAGAATCCTGAAATTCCTGCAAATAATGCCTAAGCTTTTGTTATCTCCCCTTAATCAGGCCATAAATAATCATATATAATACGACCTCCTAAAGCTGTTACACTTCCAATATGTAATACTCTAAATATATATTTGATCCAAAACTCAGTATTATACATTATATATTATCTGATATTTTTATTTATAAATTTGTATCATAATCAATTTCATTTTAAAGTAAAGGTATTAAATCAAAAGGTAAACATTAGGACTCTAAATCTTTCTAATATTAATAGATTTACCTTAATGAATTACAAAGTTTGATCTATATAATTTAAATTGAATACTAAATTCTACTAATCATATTTCTAGAATAATAATAGTTGATTATAAAGAATATAATATAATGCTGATTTTTAAAATATGGAAAAATCAAGAGGTAAAAGATTCCAAAAATTTTAGAGTGAAATTTTTAAGAACTTATTGTAAAAAGAACATAAAAAATTTGAATAATAACTTGAGTATAAAAATTATATACTTAGACTTCGTCCAAATAGAATAAAAAAAAGGTTTTAGTAAATGAAACTTAAACATATTTATTCATGATATTTAAATTGTTCTAAATAATAAGATGATTTCAGAAATAATAATCACTAAAATAAATTCTATGAATTAAGATATTATTCTTAATAAACCATCCTTTTTATCAAAGGAGGATCAGATTCTATAATAGAACGAGTATTAGTATATATTAAATAATGAAAAGTAATTTTTAGTTTTGAATTCGTTTTGAAATTGAAAGAACTGATTTGAGGAAAAATAAGGCTGTTTTTAACTGATGAAGTTTTCAAGAAAATTCATGTTCTTGTAATAATAGAATTAAGTGAAAATAAGGTATATGAGAAAAGATAACAATGAATAAATTTTAAATTTATACAATCAAATATGTTAATTATGCATAATATTAATTTAAAGAATTAGAAATTGCAAGAAATTGTAGATGAACGTAAATAAAATTAAATTTCTAGACCTTAAATTGAATTTTGAAATACAATATTTAAAATATAGTTATTTTTTAAAGGATAAATTTTATAGAAGTGCAATATTTTTGTGATTAGATAAATATCATAATTTCTATTAACTAATTCTATTAAAAAACTTATAATAAAAAATATTAAGTTATGAAATCGTTGAAAAAAATAAATGGGAAGTTGTTGTAAAAAAAATACAAGAGATTAAGTGAATTAAATAGAAAATGTTTAAAATTCTTAAGTTGCTCAGGCTGCAAACAATACAATCAAACAAAATCAATAAGAATAATGTGAGATCATAAATCCAGAAAATGATGCTATAAAAAAATAAGATAATACTGTTTTCGAAAAATAAGATAATAATGCTATCAAAAAAAGAGAATATAATGCTTGTTTACCAAATATAGAAGAAACTGCAAACAAGAGGACAAACAATTAAAATGGGGAAATAAAACAAATATAAAATAGGGAAATATAACAAATATAGCTAAATAAAAAATACTTAATGTTGCTTGGAACTGCAGGGGTAGGCAAGAGTAGACTCTTTAAATAATTGGGGTTTAGTGATGTATCTAATGAGACAACAAATTTTCTGGTAGGAAATTAAAAGGAATATTATTTTATTGACACTCCTTCATTTTAATTAGAAGATGATATAGATACAAGAGAAAAAATTATTAAATAATTTTAAGATTATTTTGATAAGTAGAAACAAATTTCAAGTTTTTGTATAGTAGTAAATTTTGAAAGAACAGATTTAATGAAGAAAAAAGTGCTATCAGTCTTAAAATATATGAGGAAATTTATTAACATTATCTCAATTATTATTGTTAATATGGAATTAAGCCAAAATCAGAAGCAAGATGAAAAACATTTAGAAGATAGTTTCAAATTTATGAATTATAACAAAATACTATTTATATAAAAGGATATGAATTCAGAAGAAATAATTAAACAGATAAAGGATATTAAATTTCAAGAAACATAAATTGATTTAACTGATACCATTTTTGAAAAGTTAACTTAAAGTGAAGAAAATAGATAACTCTAAGAAATATAAAATAAAATGCAATAACGATTTTGATTATTTATAATATTTTTCCATATTCTTATTGTTTATTTTTTTAATTAGATTAATCGGGCTTAATATTAAGATTTTAGGCTAGTTTATAAAATCTTCATTCTTTGATTAAAATAATGTAATTATAACGGAAGCACTATTTATTCTTTTAAGAATACTTATAAAATACATTAATGAAAATTAATTTTCAAATATAATGAATTGATTCAAAATTTAGTTTGAGTACACAAAATATTTTTTTTTAAAATAAACAGAGAGATGATCAAATTTTTTATTAATAATTAAAAGCAATACATATTTTAGAAAAAAATAATTAATACAATTATTTTTTATCTATTTAATGTAAATTTGATGATTACACCTCTGAATAATTATAAAGATGTTATTCTTTTTTGTAAGGAATGCAATAATTAAAAAAGTTTGCAGTTATATTTTTAGAAGAATTCATACTCAGCAATCAACAATGTATCTCTGAAAATGAAATTTAATATTTTAATGTTACATTTAAATTAGATTATTTTAAGAAATTGTATTAAAAATACTTAATTAAAATAGTTTTTTAATAAATTAGAATAAATATGGTCAATCTCTATTTATATAGAAGAACTATTAGCAATAGTTAAATTTTGTAAAATGAAAATTAAACATATTATGGGTTTGGTATATGTTAAGAATAAATTATCCAAGATAGAAATTTTTAAAAAAGAGAATTATTAAAGTATCTCAAATCCTTAAAAGATGGAGGAAAAGATAGGTAAATGATTGAAAATATATCTGATGATATTAAAGTAAAATGAAATTTTGAGATAAGCGTTGACATGAATAAAAAATGACAACTTAAGTATTTAAAATGAATATAAGAAAGTTGTTTAAAAGTAATATTAAGAAGTGGAATGGCTTGATTAGAGAATTTAAGAAAACGAAGAGACTTAGGTAATATTAAATGTTGATTAAATAATTAAATAATGTATTCAATTACAGCTCGTTTTAATTAAATCGTGTTCTTCACATCTTGGACATTAGGTATATTACTAATTTTAGAAAAGTCGTACTATCATTGCTGAATTAGGGAACAGCATATTTTTTTAAGACTGGGAAACCAACAGTAGATCTAAAGATATTGAGTGCAGATAAATTGTATTGCATATAAAATGATAATTTTGTTTAGTCATCATTATAAGGCTACTTATTACAATGGTGGTGTAACAGATTGGGATTAGGTGACATTTAAATTTTCTTTGGAAGCAGGTTTTTAATACACGTAATATAATTAGATTTCGAGCCTGTATATAATTGGAATTTGAAACAATTATTTTTGTATGTGAATGTTCATCATGAACATTAAGAGAATGGAGTAATGTGTTATTATAAATTAATAGTTTCAATCAAATTGTGTGATTTATGATAAAATTATTTCAAGACCAGATGATCCAAGTTTATGGAGTGATTCATCTAAAGTAATTTATTATATTATAAATTAGCTTGTTTTAAAAAATTAAAGAGCAGAATATCCACTAAAAGATATTCATAAATAGTTGCGTAATGCTACAGTGAATTTTGAAGTATGGATAGAGGTTATGCCTTATGTTGGTTATATAAGAAGAGAGAAACTTGGAGATTTCTAATATAAAATGCCTTAATAGTATAATTGAGATGTGTAATTTATATTTTTAACAATCACATTTTTTTGAATGTCTTGTATTGATTAAAGCTTTGCACAATTTTAACAAACAGCTTAGTTCTTTAATCCAGATATTGGGAGCAATGGAACTTTAAGAATGCCATAAAAAATAAAAAAAAGAGAGATCTCAATGCCATCTTATTACTTTGATGATTTTAAGGGATTTCTTAAATAACCAATAAAAATAACTTCGAATATCACATAAAGACGTAATACACATACAACTACAACTCAAGATAGTAGTCAAATGAGTCAATCTATTAAATAAACAAATAAAAGCTTAAAATAATTGACATAGACAAATGCTTAAGATTATTCAAAAATAATCAATATTATTAGTTAATTCAACAATGCTAATAAATTAAAGCATGTTTAGAGTGCGAATTCTATGCAATATAAATTGATTATTCCTTTAAAGGAGAAATCTATAAATATGACAAGAGATAGTAGGACTAATTCAAGATGCAGTGTAGTATCTGCTTAAGGAGAAAGAAAACGTAGTATAAAAGTAAATGATCCATATGGACTAATTAATAATAAAATTATGAGCAAAACAAACTCGAAATAATTCTTAAAATAAAAAGCTTAAGATAAATTAGTAGATAAGTTATTCTCATAAAGATCAGATAGCGTTTAATGATTATTTATCTATAGATGCATATTATCAGTCTTTTTTTTTATTAGTTATTTAAAATTAAAAATGTTTAGAAGATTATTTCGACGATTCACATTTTCAACAGAGAAATAAGTTGATTACTATAAATTGACAGATTAAATTATGAATGCTTAAGTTGAGAATGAGGAGTTGAAATTAGCAATATAGAAAATCATTTTTGATATGAAATCAGTTACTGAAAGAGCATACCAATTTCCATTGGTTGAATAAGTATTATCTTCAGTAAAATCACATTACTTATGTGTTGCAGCAGTAGAATAATTTGTAGGATCTATGTGTATAAATATGAGTTTAATATTAGTTAGACACTCCAAAGAATGAACAAATTACATAATTATTTTTATCTCATGCAAAAAAGAATGCAATTGATGAACATGAATAATTAAATACTGAATACTATTTAGCCTATTTAAAGAAATTAGATGCATCTCAAAAAGGAGATCAAACTAAATTTGATGAATCATAACATTAATTGCTTGAATTAGCAAATAAAGGAAATAAAACAGCATAACATTTAGTGGCTAAAGAAATGTATAAAGTAGCAATGAATATGATGTAATCTAAATAAAGAAAAGACAGAGAGAAGTTATTAAAAGAAGCATATAAATTATTTTATGATTGTGCAGAAAATGAATTCCCACATTCATATTATTATATAGGAGAAATGGCAGAAAGAGGAGATACTCCTGGAGGAATAGATCTTAAATTTGCTTTAGAATGTTATTTGATAGCAGCTGCTTACGAAAATCCTTAAGCATTCTTCAAATTAGCAAAATTGTAATTTATATATTATTAATATTATAGTCATCGAGATGGTATAGTTTGTGAAAGAGATCCTCATTTAGAATTTCATTACACTAAAAAAGCAGCTGAAATGGGACTTCTAGATGCTTAACATAATTTAGGTGTTATTTATAGAGAAGGTAGAATAACTAAAAAAGATGATTTCAAAGCATTAGCTTGGTTTACTCATGCTGGAAATTTAGGATTTCCTTTATCTTAGGTATAAGTCTATTTTATAATTTAAGTTTAACGCTGGAATGATGTATTGGGAAGGAGGAGATAAGATTAAAAGAAATAAAAAAGCAGCTTTGGTTTGGTTTGAAAAAATCTAAAAATCAGGAATGATAGATGTTTCATAATAAATTAGATAATTAGCAAAAGAAATAGAAAAAGAGATAGAAGAAGAATGATGACTATAAATATTATAAATGTTTCATTCACATAGGAGATAAACATGTTTAATTTAAAATTAATCTTTACATCTAACTATGNTTCTCATAAAGATCAGATAGCGTTTAATGATTATTTATCTATAGATGCATATTATCAGTCTTTTTTTTTATTAGTTATTTAAAATTAAAAATGTTTAGAAGATTATTTCGACGATTCACATTTTCAACAGAGAAATAAGTTGATTACTATAAATTGACAGATTAAATTATGAATGCTTAAGTTGAGAATGAGGAGTTGAAATTAGCAATATAGAAAATCATTTTTGATATGAAATCAGTTACTGAAAGAGCATACCAATTTCCATTGGTTGAATAAGTATTATCTTCAGTAAAATCACATTACTTATGTGTTGCAGCAGTAGAATAATTTGTAGGATCTATGTGTATAAATATGAGTTTAATATTAGTTAGACACTCCAAAGAATGAACAAATTACATAATTATTTTTATCTCATGCAAAAAAGAATGCAATTGATGAACATGAATAATTAAATACTGAATACTATTTAGCCTATTTAAAGAAATTAGATGCATCTCAAAAAGGAGATCAAACTAAATTTGATGAATCATAACATTAATTGCTTGAATTAGCAAATAAAGGAAATAAAACAGCATAACATTTAGTGGCTAAAGAAATGTATAAAGTAGCAATGAATATGATGTAATCTAAATAAAGAAAAGACAGAGAGAAGTTATTAAAAGAAGCATATAAATTATTTTATGATTGTGCAGAAAATGAATTCCCACATTCATATTATTATATAGGAGAAATGGCAGAAAGAGGAGATACTCCTGGAGGAATAGATCTTAAATTTGCTTTAGAATGTTATTTGATAGCAGCTGCTTACGAAAATCCTTAAGCATTCTTCAAATTAGCAAAATTGTAATTTATATATTATTAATATTATAGTCATCGAGATGGTATAGTTTGTGAAAGAGATCCTCATTTAGAATTTCATTACACTAAAAAAGCAGCTGAAATGGGACTTCTAGATGCTTAACATAATTTAGGTGTTATTTATAGAGAAGGTAGAATAACTAAAAAAGATGATTTCAAAGCATTAGCTTGGTTTACTCATGCTGGAAATTTAGGATTTCCTTTATCTTAGGTATAAGTCTATTTTATAATTTAAGTTTAACGCTGGAATGATGTATTGGGAAGGAGGAGATAAGATTAAAAGAAATAAAAAAGCAGCTTTGGTTTGGTTTGAAAAAATCTAAAAATCAGGAATGATAGATGTTTCATAATAAATTAGATAATTAGCAAAAGAAATAGAAAAAGAGATAGAAGAAGAATGATGACTATAAATATTATAAATGTTTCATTCACATAGGAGATAAACATGTTTAATTTAAAATTAATCTTTACATCTAACTATGTTAATTTGGCAAGAAAGTTGAGTAAATTTCTTTTGCTCTCAAATGACATTTGCTAGCCTTTTCACCATCTCCTTATGCTTGATAAATTACAGCTATATTATTCAAAATCTAAGCTCTCTAGATACAGTTATATCTATATATAAAACACTAATAATTACTGAAAGCATTATAATGCCTATAATAGATAATTTAGTGATTATTGTACATTAGGAACTAATCCATATGATAATCCTAAAAGATTAAACACTTCCACAAATTTAATATGTTTATAATCCTTATATATTTTGTATTTGATGCTAACTGCTTTGTTTAAAAACTCAATAGCTTCTTCTGAATTTTTAGAAATATAGTTGCATTCTCCTAAAACAACATATGCTTCAGCTATTTATTCATGATCCTCAGGAAGAAATTCTTTTAGAATAGCTATTGAACCAAAAATTAATTTTTTAGCGAGATCAACATTTTCTTGAAATAAATTAAATAAATTTACTAGTCCAAGCATGTAATTTTGCCATCAAAATTAAAATGTAAGCAATTTCAGATTTCCATTGAAGTTTTTCATAATGTAAAAGAGCTGCATGGAAAGTAGATTGAGCTTTCTGAAATGATTAATTGAGAAAATGTAACTTTCCTAATTCAATGAGAATTTTTCCAACTAAATTTGGTTCTAAGATCTTGAACTATTTTTAAATAGCTCTCAACTATTAGATTGCATTTTTGTAACAACCTACCTATTTATATAATTTTGTTAATAAACATAGAGTTCTAACCATCAATATTGCCTAACTGAACAAATGGTTGCAATTGTTTTCATTCTTTTTGATAGACTGTTAGAGCTTGGAAAGAATTGACTTTAAAATTTATATATAATTCTGACAATCTCCCGAATCTGCCTTCTTTTCTATTTCATCTAATTATAAGGGAATTTAATTTGTAGTTAAAGGATCCTCTTTACAAGGCAGAGATAGAGAAGTTTAATCAGGGGATAACTAAGCATTTTATACAATTGGCTTAACAATTTGGCACTTAACTTTGGGAGGTTAAGAACTTATAGGTTTGTTAAGCTTTTGCATTTGTGATTGATCTCGTTATGATGCAATCACAATTTCATCTAAATCTTTATGTTAATCATTTTATTAAATCATAGGTTGTTTAACAATGGAATTACTCATGGATGATAATCTAGAACTTTATTTAGAATTGTTGTCTAACTAATTTGATTAACTTATTTACTTGATTTTGTGAATTGGCTCTAGTTTTCACTTCTACAACATATCCTTTCATTACATCTTCCCTTATTCTCTATAATAATCCATTAAGTTAATCATCTCTTCTGAGAGTATCTTGATCAATTCGTTCGTAGCCTGTTGACATTAAAAATAATTATTATTATACTATTTTCTGATTTGACATGTTTAAATATACATTGATAATAAAACAGAATTCACAAAATCAAGATATGATTCCTTATAAATTTGTGAAATTTCCTATAGAAATATTGTAGCGTCCTCCAAATTACTTATAATGTTTTCTTTCTGTACTTTAGTTATGCTCAGTCTTAAGAACCTACTTAATATTGTAAGTTTTAGTCATAAGTGTTCTTGGAGTGATACTACCTCCACTTTTAAGACTTTCTGGTAAATTGATATTTTATAAACTTAAATGAGTTTTGATGTTAATTCTTTTTAACCAGATATGTTATTTAATCATTGCTAACGAATAGCGATTATCTGGTCTTAATTCTAACATTTTCTTTAATAAATTCAATCCTTCAGCTTTAAGATGGAGATTCTGAAAGTTAATCTCTCCTTTTTCATTTAATTAAAAAATCTGATCAGTGTTCTTCCCTTGAAATGGTCTCCTACCTGTTATAAGAGTATAGAATACTATTCCTAAACTATAAACATCCACCTTATAATCATAAGACTGACCAATTAAAATTTCTGGAGCTGCATATCCTGGCGTTCCACATTATTTATATAAGTAATTACCATCTAAATTATAAAAATCTGCTAATCCAAAATCACAAATAACCAGATCTTCTACATTGTCTTAACTTCTCAAAATTAAATTCTCTGGTTTAATATCTCTATGTATTACTCCTTAAGAATGAATAAAATATAGTCCATTCACTAATTGAGATATTACAGAATGAACCTTTTTCTCTGACAATTAACCTACTTTTGCTATATAATCATGTAAGTCTCCTCCTCTTAAATATTCTTGTACTACAAAAACATAACTCACTGTCTCGAATGTCTCAATTAAACTCATTACTTGTTTATGTTTCATCAATCTAAGAATCTTTAGTTCCTTTTACAAAGATTATAAAGTTTTTGAACTCTTCAATATTTAATTCTTATCAAAACACTTTATTGCAAATAGTTCATTTGTCTTTGTGTTTTCTGCTAAAAAAACCTAATAATAATTAATACAGTATTTTACATTTGCAAAGGTACCTTTGGCCATCAATTTCTTTACCTTATATTTTAATACAAAGTCTATTTAAATACATTACTTCTTTAACACGTTAAACAGTTCTTTTACTTCTCCATAAAGTTCTAACCACACTATTCCCTTTAGTATTTTTACTCCCACATCATTACAACCATCTCTTATCATGTAAATTATAGCATTCTCTATATTTGCTATTAGTTATTTCTGTCTCATAATTAAATTTGTACATCTCCCTATATCATTATCAAGTATGAGTATTTCACCTTTATATATACATTGATAGTTTATTCTCCCATTTTTGCTTAAAAGATTCCTTCCAAACTCACATTACTAAAGTGCTCCATTTTACAGTCATCCCAAAAGGAAGTTTAGGGACTCTGAAATAATGATTTGAATTATGAGGTTTTATTCATCATTTTATTAATTATACATCAATATTAATTAATCTCATCTTAACATATCATACTAATCTACATTATTAGATATTGATGTTTAAGTTCATAGAAATTAGCTTTTTATTAATGGATTTTATTAATAAGCTATTCATTAGAATCTCTATTAATAAACTATTTACAATGATTTGACTATATCGTTTATATAAATTAAAATCAAAGTTTTATCAATTCTATCTAAAAATAAGAACTAAACTCTCTTTCTCATTAAACTACTTAATTATTTTAATAGGCCTTTAAATAATTAATATAGTTGTCTGTATTTTAGAACTTTAAAAAATGAGATTGCTTTCAGCTAAAATATACGTTTTAAAATTCTTAAATTCAACGTATAAAATTTAATTCTCTAGTATAAAATAGAAGTGTATTGAAATTGAGTTTTTATTAACAAATATTCAGGTAATAATTTTCAATTCTATTTAATCTAATTTTACAAATTCAGGAGAATGAATTAAATTAATTTTAAATTTTCATGACTCTTAAATCTAATTTTTTATCTTAATTTTAATAATTTATTACAAAAAAGCAATATCTTTATAAAGTCTAATTATATTTTAATCTTTAAATTATTATACATCTAATCTATTATGATAACTCATTTAAGAGAAAATAGATTCTTTTATACTAT
>CAJJDN010000093.1:130187-285903 GCA_905182985.1 Paramecium sonneborni | reverse complement strand
TATAATTAAATAGAAAAAATTTTTTGAATTAAACAATATGCAATTTTTTATTTAAAAATGTTGCAAAAGTAAATTGATGAATAAAGGTAAGTAAGAAATAATGAATAGTGAATAGATATAATTTCCTAATCAAATATTTATTCGATAATGACTCGATTAAATGAAATAGATATATTAAAGGATATTAATTTTGGGGTCAGATATGGAATAAATATATTAAGGAAATGAAAACAATGGATTATAATGTACTAATGTCGTAAAATTAGAGAATCAATAGAGAGCCTTAATGATATTAGAAAATGAGAGTAATAAATAGGATTATAAAGTTTGAGTTTAGAGAGAATAAGTTGATAAATGACTAATTATTATGAATACTTAATTAAAACAAATATATTCTGCAGAAAAAGTATAAAAGTTTGAATTGTTATTTTTATATCATGAGAGAGATATGAAAGGATTTATCAGTTGTAAGGGTAAAGAATATAGAAGAGATGATTAGATTTACCATTCATTTTAAGAGCAGCAGGTTTACTAATATCAAATAAAGAAATAAATGATTTATAAGTAAAGGAAAAGTTAAGCAAAGATGATTTTTATAAATTATTAATATAGCTTAAAGATAAGAGACCTGTAAAATAGGAGATTGAAGCAAGTGTAAAGGTATTTGATGAAAACAATACAGGATTTATTGATACTAAAGAATTGATGGGAATAGTTTAATAGATAGGAGATGAAGGAATAGAGAAAGATTTTTAATTAATATTAAATAGCGTAAAAGGAAAGGAGAATTAAGTTTAAATAGAGGCTTTGGTAAATCTTTTATTAAAGGAATGAGTCATATAAAAAATATATTAATTAATATATAGATATAGTTAATCATTCTCTTCTATGAATAGAGAATCCGTTTGATGGATCTACTAGAATTTCACTTCCTTCTTCATAGTTTGCTCCTTCAAATTAATTAAGAGTTTATTCATAACGTTGATCAGGATTTATTTCTATATATAATAATATTAAAAACCTTCTTCAACATTCATATCTGGATAAAAAGATTAAGGTAAATCATGAAAACAAATACCAGGTGCAGGTTCAATAGATTTTAAATATCCATATATTTTCTCGACAATTCTTGATAGTTCTTCTTTCTTATTTTTATTTTCTACATTTTATTTGATTGGAAAATGTAATTTATAGTCTGGTGCATAATATTCATAATAGATTTCAGATGTTGGAATAGGAGCATCAATCTTTTTATTTAAACATAATCCTGTTTCATAAGCCCAACATCTAGCAACATTTTATATTGTATATCCTCCTCCTCCAAGTACTAAAATAGGTACATTGTATTTAATCATAAATTCAACACATGCACCATGACCTTTTGTTGATAAATTATATCCTCCTAATCTATCATGACATAAAGAATCTGCTCCACATTATAAAACAACTGCCTCTGGTCTATATATCTCCATTACTTATGTTATTATTTTCTGAAATATTTCTGTAAAAGTCTCATCATTCATACCAATTTTTAATGGAATATTTAAAGCATGATATCTACCTAATCCTTCCCCATAACTATCAATATCACCTGAACCTGGAAAAAAATCATCTCCATATTGATGAAATGAACAAGTCATTACTCTATTTGTTAAAAGAAATGCTTCTTCAACACCATCTCCATGATGGACATCAATATCAACATAAAGTACTCTCTAATGCACTCTTAATAATTCTAATATCGCTATTACTATATCATTCACATAACAAAATCCACTAGCTTCTCTTTTTTTAGCATGATGTAAACCTCCTGAATAATTTATTGCTATCTCAGCATCTTATGAAATTAAAACATGTGCAGCATCTATTGACCCTCCAGCTGATAATTAACAAAAATCATATAGTCCTGGAAAACTAGGGTTGTCTGTAGAGTCTCCCACTCTAAAACTATTTGGTTGAGGATAATTATTATTTGTTTCTATTGGTTCATGGCTGTGCGGAATATTATAATCCAACAAATCAAATTCATTGTAAATGTGGCTTGTAAAATGTGTAATATTTGGTTGTTGGTTATAGTGTTGATACTCATTCACAATTTGACTTCTAACACTTGTGAATTGACTTAAATATTGTAAGTATTCTGGTTCATGGAATTTTTCCATTTCTTTTAATGATGCCTAACGATTCATATACACATCTAGATTTCGATATAATCTAAGAGTTGTTAATATATGATTACCCATAATTCACAATTAAATTATGCGCCATTGCAATTCTTTTTGGTTTCATCGGATGTTCTTTACCATAATGATATCTTCCTATTTATGGATGATAGAAATAAGCAACTCTTTTATTAGTCTCATTTTACATTACTATAAAATAAAATATTAAGAGAATACATATATGTATATATATATAATTCATAGTAGGTACTTTTTAACAAGATATTCTAATTTCTGAATGTCAGTTGGTTTAGAGATACGTTCTTTCATACCACATTAACTCGCTATAAGAACATCTTCATCCCCAGAATATGCTGAATACATAGTGATTGTACAACTTTCATTTAAATTTTGTTCCTTCAGTAATTAAGTTATCTAAATAAGAAAATTACTTACTTCTTAAGAAGCTTAAAATCCATTTTTGCCTGGCATTTCTATGTCCATAAACACTAATCTGTATGTCTTGCAACATTTTTACTATAGTTTTACTTTTACCATATCAATAGCTGAATTCCCATTATAAGCACTATCAGTTGTTAATTTGAATTTTTTAAGTAGAACTTATAATGCAAAATGATTGCAACCGATATCATCAACTATCAAAATCTTGCTACAATCACATTCAGATACTTAAGAGAATTAATGTTTGTCAATTTCAAATTCATTTGAAAAATTCTATATCTGATTAGATAATCTAAAACTCACTTTTGTATACTACTCATATACAGAATCTATTTCAAAGAATTATTCTTTATAAAGATATTTGGCTAATTATTATGAAATTCTTAAGCCTAGACCTAATTTGTTTGAATTATATTCTAAAGAATCTTGAAATAGCAATTCTGCTTACTCTTCAATTTTTTCTATTATTTCCTCTGTAATTCCTTGTCCATCATCTTCTATTTATAACTTATAATAAAGTTGATTTATTTCAGTTGATAATTTAATGGTTCCACCTTAATTAGTAAATTTAACTGAATTATCTAATAAATTGATGAAAATTCTAGTTAATCTTTCTTTATCTGTATATATCGATATATGATTTGCTTAATCAATAATGAGTTTTATATTTTTCTATACACATTCAAAATTAAATAATTCATAAAGTTATTAAAAGACTTCCTATAATTTGAAACAGGATTTATTTAAAATTAAAGATGAACATTAAATTTAAGCATAATCTAAAATATCATTCAATTAAAATTGTAACCTCTTTGCTGATACAATTGCTGGATCTAAATGAGATTCAATTAAACTTTATGATAATTGATTCTTCAATGCATATAATTAAGATACAGTTCCATTAATTGGTGTTCTTAGTTCATGACATAAAGAATTAAGTAAAGCTTATTAGAACTTATATTTATGATTCAATAATTTATATTCTTCCCTTTTCGTAATGTTCTCTAAAAAGAATAAATAAACCACTGATTCCCATTAAACAAAACCTTCCAATTAAAATATTTTAAGCTTCAAACTCTTATATTTGATTTTACCATTAGATTAATTCATATTATCCATTCTGATTATATATTGAAAGTTGTCTCTAGACAAAGATGTTAATTGGCTCTAATGAATTTTTTTAAAATTCTAAAAAATAGATTTTAGATTTTTCCCTATATTACCATCACTGTCTCCTTTAAATTATGATGTGTTATTGTTGTATTAAGACAATACATCAGGAATATGCTCATCTAAGTATTTTTTTTATGGACTAATTGATGGTTATTTTTAGAATGTCCGTTTACTAAGCGATTTTTAAGGTTTTCTTACTTTTTTTGATGATCGGAATTCACAAAAATCTCCGCTTTTATAATCAATTTGAGATACCTCTATATAGCTTTATCTAAAAAAGAAATTATGTCATCAGAATTAGATAGACCTAATAATTATGTTACTCTTTGGTTAAAATCTAAAACTTTTAAGGATTAATCTACAAACAGGATACCAAATGGTAGATTATTCATTATCGATACTATTTCTGAATATTTAGTACTAGGATTTTTCTCAATTTTTAATGGTTCCATATTATAAATGGAATCTGATATAACCGTTGCTGGTAAATTATTCGGTTATTTTTTTACAATGATTCTTTAGTCCATACCATCTTTATTATTTCCAATATATTTATGTTCTTGTTGAGGAGATTCTATTTCTCCATTTAATGCTTTAAGAATAATGCTCTCATTTATATCATATTTGATAAAATCTCTTTTGCTCTCGCTTGATAATAATTAATCTTATTCAAACTAAGTTTACCTAAATTTGAACTCTTGCTAAGCAAAGGTTTAAGTTTATTGTGAACATTTTGCCTATTGTATATATTTCATAATATAATGATTGATTGGTTATAAAAACATGATAATCAAAATCGGATGTAATTCATAATTTGATTATGTAAATATAACTCTTATGGTTATGTAGAGTAATTAAAAATGAACAACAAGTCTAGTTGATAAGGTTTATGAATAAATCTTTAATAAAAGTAGAGCAGAGTATGCTAAATAAGCTACATTGGCAAAGTTAATTCTTTATTAAAATGGAATTTCAGAATTAATTACACACAATCCCGTGATGCCTACTTTTAAATAAATGATTGAAAATTTCCAATAATCAAGAATTAAAAGTATGATCGCAATAGTGAGAGAGATTACATTCAAACAAAAGGTTATTAAATTACTATCTTTCCAAATAAATGCTATATCAACTAAGTCCTTAATTATTAATTAGAGTATCAATAATTTTATAAGTATTTCCATTTGTTAATAAATATAATCATAATAAATATTTATCAAGTAATTGTTTAAGTTGTTTTTACTCTATTGGTTTAGGTAATATCTCTTTGATACCACAATTTTTCATATTGTTATTATTTTCATTTCCATTATAGGCAGAACACATTACTATAGAACATTATTCATATAAATTTTCTTTTATCAAAATTTCAGTTATCTATACAAATGAATTTGTAATTTCTTACATCTTTTGAAGCTTAATAACCATTTTTTACAGGCATTTCAATGTCCATAAAAATCAATTTGTAAGTTTTACAACAAGGAGAATTTAATTTTTCCTTTATTTTCTCAATAGCTTGTTAACCATTATAAGCACTATCCATTTTAACTTTATGTTATTATAAAAGTGCTTCTATGGCACTATGGTTAAATCTTACATCATCCACATTTAATATTTAAATACAGGTACAACTAATTGTAATATTACATCCTTAATATGATGGTAGTTTTTATTGGCTGGTCTACTTTTTATGATTTTCTATTTTGAATGTTATTTTTGTATAAACATTCTCAGTACTATCTATTATTAACTTATTATTAACACATAGAAATTTAGCTATTTATTAAGAGATCTTTAATCCTAAACCTAATTTAGTTTATTAGAATAAATATGAATCATAAAATTACATATCAAAATTATTTCTAATTTACTCTAGAGTCTTTTCAGACATACCAACCCCATTATCCTCTACTGTAAAAATTATACAGGATTTATTTTCATCCACATTTACAATAATTGAACCGCATTAATTTGTAAACTTTATTGAATTATCAATTAAATTAACCAAAATTCTAAGTATTCTTTCTTTATCACTATTTATTATATAATTAAAATTTGTATTAAGTTAAAAATCTAATTGTTTTTCTTTGCATTCCTAATCAAACAATTCTTTTAAAACTTCAAAGATTTCATTTAAATCAAACTGAGATATATTCAATTTAAAATTCTTACAATCAATTTAAGCATAATCTAAAATATCATTCAATTAAAACATTAGTTTTTTAGCTGAAATTATTGCTGGCTACAAATTTTTATCTCTAATATTAGGTTAAATTAATGTAGATAATGCATTTAATTATGATAATGTACTATTCATTGGAGTTCTCAACTCATGACATAATGAATTTAGTAATGCTTATTGATACTTGTATCTAATGTTTAATTATCTTAATTCTTCTTTATTAGTTATGTTTTCAATCAAAAATAGATAATTTACTTTATTATTTATTTCAATTTCATAAACTTTAATCCTCAAATAACATTTCATTTCCCCTACTTCTTAAACAATCTTTATTATCTATATATTTTATCCTATTGATTAAACAGAATAATCTGCATTATTTGTCATAGAAGGAGACTTTTAAGCGAATTTCTTGAACAACAAATTCAAGTTTCTAAATCTTGTCTTTATTGTCATCACTTCATCTCTTATTTAATTATTTGTATTTTGACAATAAGTGATATTATTATTTATATTTGTATTGGTACCTCCCTCTGGATTTATTGAGCTCTATTCAATTAAACTTTTTGATATTATAGACAACTATTGACCTCTTAAGATTCTTTTACTCTAACGATTGCTTTAATTTGAACCTACCTATTTTATTGATTTACTTTCCCAAGATTCACAACTTATTTTATTATTAAATTTTACCTTTCTAATAATGAATCTAAACTCAAAATGATATTTCTTACATCATTGTCTGACACTTTTAAAAACTATAATAATTTTTAATTATTTATCACCATCTCAAATAGATTATTCATCAATCCTATTCCAAATGGTAACAAATCCCATATTTAAGGTATATCTAAATTAGTTGTAGATCTCTATGATCCTAATTCTTTATCTGAATATGTGTTCTTTGAACTTTCCTTGTACTATTCAAAAGGATTCTTGAGGTTTATTTACTTTAACTCTCTCAAATTATTTTAGATTTTTAAACTCCTACAAACACTGCTGCATTATTCATCTTATTCAGATTAATCTTTCATAAGTTATGGAATTTATTCAATATGATATTTCGTTATATCTAAAGATTGTTTCTTAAATGCCATCTGATCATCTTCTTTCTTCAAATGCAACATCCAATGATTCAATGGTTACCATAAAAAGCATGTCAATAATTCAGTTATGTATAATTATTCCTTATATTATATGAGGGTTCTGATAAAAAAATACAACAATATCGAATGCTTCATAAATTTATGCCATTTTTATGCATCTTCAAATTATGTAATCAGAATCACTATGAAGATCCCTAATTAAAGTGTATTGATTTAAGCAATATCTTGGTATATGAACTCTATGTTAAGTACACATAATATTGATGCTCCTATGTTATTTGCATAAATATTTTATTTTTTAAGGGTCTCCATAACCAATAATAAAACTGAAATTGCTAAAGAAATCGAGTTAATTATAATGTATTTCAGTGAGCTTTCTCCATTTATGATTATCTCTATGAGAAAAAAAGTGTTTCTTAGTAAAAATTGCACATATAGGTAACTTGTGTAAATTAGCATTTTAAATAAATATATCATAATCTTGCAATCTCTTTAGTAGAAAATATATAATCTTCTCAAAAATTTTAGAACAATTATCTACTACTAGAGCTTAATTATTTTAATTTAATATTTCTACATGCCTTCCAACTGTTGACATTTTTAGCTAGTATTAATTAAAAGTTTATTTAATATTTTTTTACTACGACTCTTAATTTAGAAAAATTATTTGCTCTTAATCTATGAAAAAAACCTTTAAGATTGTCAATAATATATATTGACTAAATTTAGAGTTAATTTTATTTGCAGTTAGAATAGGAAAGAAATTTTTTAAATTGTAGAAGATCATTATAATATTTTAATTTTATGGTTGAAAATTAATCTAAGTTATTATTAATTACAGCAGTTTATAAACCTTTTGAAATAAATGAAAAATTTAATAATTAATAGATTATAAATCAAGTCTTTATTGACTTTTTATCTTAGGTAATTCTGATGATTATATTTGATATTCGATAGATATACTAAATTATAAAATGATTGATATATCTTAATTTTGTTAATTTTTAACTAGACATTAATTTATAATCTTTTTTTAAGAACAAAAATAAGGTTTTTTCTAATTTTGAAACACTTTGAGTATGAAGTAATTAGTGTATTTGACATATTGAAACATTCTTTTTTTTTTAAGGGAATCGTATTAAGATTTAAATTAGTACTGAAGTAATAATTAATAGATTAATAAAATTGAATTTACTTAAATTATTTATGGTTGAGAGAAAGCAAAATTATGATAATAAGATTGAAAATATTGATTGAATAATTTAAGAATTTGATTATTAGAGAAATAACAATAGATTAAAGAGTAATTTTGAGTTGAAAATGAATAATATGGATTCTATAATAAAAATGAATATAGGTGTAATAAGTGTGTCTATGTGCAAACATGTAATGAAAGCAGCCGATAAATTAAGGATATTCAATAGAACAAAAGAAAAGTCAGAGCCGTTAATAGAAGTAGGAGCAGAGTTTATTGAATCAAGAGAATTGTCAGAAAAAAGGGATGCTGTGTTTTTAATGTTCGGCTATCCAAAAGATGTAGAATAGGTATTATTGAGAGTTTAAGGAATATTACAGTAAGACAAAAGTATGATAAAAAGAATTAACAAGAAAATAAAATTTATATGTAGAAGGGGACATAGTTAATTGATCATACAACTTCATTACCCGAATTAGTAGAAAGGATATTTAAGGAGGTAAGTAAGAGAGGAATAGATTCAATAGATGGTTCAGTAAGTGGAGGAGATGTAGGAGGAGCTCATGAAGGATAATTGGTAATAATGTGTGGAGGTTAATAGAAGGCTTTGGATAGAATAATCGAGGCATTAAAAGTACATAGTTGAGATATCTAATTGATGGGTAATGCTGGATTAGTTAACATACAAAGATGGTGAATTAAATGGTCATAACAGGTACTATGATTGGAACAGTAGAGGGTTTATTATATGGACATAAATGTAGATTAAACTTGGAATAATTATTAAATATAATTAAAAGTGGAGCAGCAAATTCTACAGTAGGGAGTTATTTGGGATTGAGAATGATTAAGGGAGATTTAAGCCAGAATTTTATGTTGAACATTTTATTAAAAATTTGAACATAGCTATAAAGGAAGCGAATAGAATGAATTTAAGTTTACCAGAATTAGCTTTGGTTATATAATTGTATCATGCTTTGTTTGTTCAAGATGGAAGAAGAAATGGAACTTAAGCATTACTTTTAGCATTAGAAACATCGAATTATCATAAGATTAGATAATCATTTATTTTAATATAAATTATAAATTCTGTTATGCCAAAACTCTATACATTCAAGGACCCTAATTTCAATCCTCTTTAGAATTATGTGGTTGACAAAACTTTAGGATAAGGAACTTTTGGAAAAGTGAAGTTGGGTATTCACAAATGCACAAATGAAAAAGTATGAAATCACTTCAATTTACAAAGGTAGCAATAAAGATTCTAGAGAAAGAGAAAATAGAAAATGAGGCTGATTATGTTAGAATTCAACGTGAAATTCACATTCTGCGTAAAATTCGTCATCCAAACATCATTTAATTGTATGAGGTATATAAATAAGTTATAAGAGATAATCGAAAGTGAAATAAAGTTATATTTAATAACTGAATATGCACCAGGAGGAGAGTTATTTGAACATATTGTTTCTAAATCTCGACTTGAAGAGCGTGAAGCTGGTCGTATATTCTTTTAACTTCTTAATGCTATTGAATATATTCATCAATTAGGAATAGTACACAGAGATCTTAAACCTGAAAACATACTCCTTGATTCCAATAAATAAGTTAAAGTTGTAGATTTTGGATTATCAAATCTCTATTAAACTAATTAAAAATTGCATACCCCATGTGGTAGTCCTTGCTATGCTGCCCCTGAGATGGTTAGTGGATTACCTTATGAAGGATTAAAAACTGACATCTGGTCATGTGGAATAATATTGTATGCAATGATTTGTGGGTTTCTTTATATTCTTATTTTAGTTGTGTCCCATTTGAAGATCAAAATACTAAATAACTTTATGAAAAAATTAAACATTCAGATTACAAACTTCCTAAAAGTGTATCTCCTTAAGCTGCTGATCTTCTTCGTAGAATTCTTCAGAAGGATCCTTCCAAAAGAATTTCTATACCTGAAATTCGTCAACACGATTTCATCCTTTTCGCTGGCAAAATGACTATCCCTCAAGGAGTAAACACTAAGTATTATCAATAGAGTATCTAGATCCGATAATTTTAAAATAGATGTCGATTATACTATTTTATCACTATTACTATAATATAACGTCTCTGAGGAAGAAGCTGTCTAAATGATCAAAAATAATAAACACAATTGTATTACTACTTGTTACTATCTTCTCAAACTTAAACAACAAAGAGAAAAGCAGATCAAACCAGATATACCCCCTAAAACTATTTCTATTGAAAAATAGAATTTATTTAATAAAACTCAATAAATCGAATAACAGAAATCCTCTCCTTTAGTCAAACAAAAACTTTACTCCTAATAGTAACCAACTTAACCTTATAGTTAAGATGTCTAACAATAAATTTTATTACATCTCCTATAAAATCAATAACAATAATAATAATAACAATAACAATAATAACAATAATAATAATAACAATAACAATAATCTAAAGAAATTAAATAACCATAGGTTTCAAAAGTTGCTGAAACTGGTGGATCTTCATCAATGGAAATGTTTCTAAATAAAGCATTTTCTGATCGAAATCAAAATAAATCATAAACGTATTAATTTATTTAATATACTCTATAGAAAAGGTAAAACGAAATCTTAAGATCCAGTTCCTCATAGAGAAACGTCTGCTCCTAAAAAAACTTGTTTGCCCTCAAAAAATCATAAATCTATTTCCCAAAAACCTTCTAGTTAATCAAAAGGTTAATTAGCTTAATTACTTGCTGTTAAACAATCCAAATATTTAGGCAATACGTATCAATCTATTTCTATTTTTAGAGATTCAACTACTTATGTAAGACATAAAAGTAATTTGAAATTCAAACAAGGAAGCACTGAAAGATCAGATCGACATAGCAGCAATAGTTAAAGATCTGAAATAACTTATCTAAAAAGAAGTGTTGAAAATAGAAGTAGCTAGCATATAAAAAATGATCGCAAAACAAGAATGATTAGTACTTATGCATACAATGATACTTAAAAACCAATCTAAACCTAACCTAATGAAAGAATAAATGTAATTTAAAACTATGAATTTAGACTGATCTTAGCAAAGAATAATCAAATGTACTTCAATCTTAGTAATAGAGATTGACCCATATGGATAACTTGGCTCTAGGCATTTAAATATATAAGCACAATATTCAAAACAGATTTCTAATTAAATAGTAGTAAAAAAGAAAAAGCAAATAATAATAATGAAATTATCAATTTTTAGACTTATTTTACTTTTTCAGCTTTTCATCATTTTATTTATGTTAAAGCTGAAAATAAGAAGTTATTATTGTTATAATAATTTTAATTTTTCTTTTTTGTTTAAAAATATCATACTTTGATATGTGTAGCTACTGCATTGTCTAATTTTTCAAAGAACTCCTATGAATCATATTATAAATGTTCTTCATTTATTTCATATTCAAGATATGCACCCTAATCAATTCATTAGATATTATACTTTCTATTAAAAATAATTGGCAACTTCTGCATTTACTTAATCAGCTGGGGCAGAACTTTATTCTAAAGCACATTTACTTGGAGTTTAACACTAGATTTATTTGTTTTTTCACTTACATTATTCTAATATCCAGGATGAGTTGGAGTTACAAATGGTAAACTTGTATTAAATACCTTTCCACATGATTAACATGATAAATATGATCCTGCTATTTTCTATGCCAATGATTCAGATAATTTGAATCTGATAGCCAAATTAACACCATCTAATAAACGATCTAGTCTAAGAATTTTTCTATTAAATATTACTTTTCAGCATCAACAGCGCTATTAGGGAATCCAAATAACAATGCACCATTTTTTTGAGTTGATTACAATTGAACCTATTCAGCCAATCTAGCAACACTATCCTAACAATTATTTAATCATTTACTTCTCCACTTGTCTTCTAAGCATCTACAATAGAATATTGAACAAATTGTCTAAAAGAATATAAAATTCAATACTTCTCCACTAAATTTCTTATAAATGGATTTGATTGCAAAAATACAATCTTTGGATATTAAGGCATTTTAGCTGTATATTTAAATTAGTCATATATAACTGACTCTGTGAAGAATAAGTGAAGTTATTGAGCTCTTTGGATTGCCAACCTTGAATTGCCAAAAAATTATTGATTCATTATTATTATTAATAAAATTATATTATATCATATAATCTCTAAATATTCATTATTTTTCAATTATTAATCAAAATCTTTAACTAGTAATATTCTAAATATCATAATCCTTAATCATAAAGAGTTATTTTTAATTTAACACAAAATTTTTGATGGAATTGTTATAATATTGTTATTCTAGAAATATTGCGATTCATTTTTACAATTTCTGTCTACCAAAGAATTTCATTTAAAATTTATTCAGAATAGTATAATAAGATATATTAATAAGAACTTTTTTCTATTTCAAATACTTATAAAACAATCAATTAAGTAAAAATTATATAAATGTATTTTCTAATACATGCCTTATCTAAAGACTTAAAAAAATTTAATAATCCAAGAAATTCTGTAAATAAAAACTAATATATATTAAAATGAATTAAAAATGAATTAATATTGTCATTGATAAGATAGAAATAAATCATATTTTGAATGGATTTTCATTTAAAAATATTTTTACTCTCTAAAAAATGCTTTATCAAATTTATTTGATTTTTTTGGAACAAAAGATAATTGAAGCAATTATTTAATCTTAGACTTTAATGTCAATTTTAGATTATAAACCCTGTAATAATTTATTTAATATTAAGTCTTTTACAAAAGGTAATTTAATAATCGACCTTATATTATTCCTTACTTGTATATATAGGATTTTTGGCAAATATGGAAGTGAATAATTCATTAGATTGTAATTAAGTGTTTTATAAAGAAAGAGTAATTTAAGAATTATTTAAATATAACATTCGAATTGAATATCTAATACATTATTTTTATTATTCTCAAATTATGAATTATAAGGTCTCGACCTCTTTTTTAAATAGTTGTTTTCGCTCAAATTTAGGAAAATTTAAAATGAGAACCTAGATATTAATTATTAACGGCATAATATTGGCAATAATAATTCCTTCAATCATTTTGACCTATACGATAAATTTATATTATGTTTAGAATATATTGAGCAACTCTGAAAAGGACAGTATGCTAAAATAAATGTTTAATCATTTAACTAATTCAGCAGATTCAATAGATGGATAACTTAATTCATTATTTAGAAGAAGTATAATTTCATAAATCATATAAGCTTAAATTACCCTTACTAATCTGAATTAATTGTATTGGTTTTAATTAAGAAATAATATCTGGATCAATAAACCTATCACTCGTCTTTGTGACTATAATTCTACCCATATACCTCCTGATCATTCTTATTCTATCCCTTGTTATTAGTATTTTGCTCTTAATTAAAATGATGTTGAACCTTTGGAAGATTAAACATAATAAATTTTTAGAAATCATACATTTTTAATAAGTTCAATTATTTTAAGTATGATGGGACTTGATGATCCTTTTATTCCTAACTAATTTTATTTTGTATCTTCTATTGACTTTTATGAATTCAGCTACGTCTACCCTTAATATATAAAGTTGGAAAATTTCCATCCTTCAGATAGAATTTGGTTTCAATAACATTTCTAAAATTTAAAAAAAGATAAAAGCAATAATACTTAATTAAGCGATGTTTATAAATATTTTGGAGATGAACCTACTTATTCAATGACTATGACGTAATCAATGTTAAATTTAAATTGGGATGTTGAAGGAATATTTTGTTCTGACATAATTTTTTAGAATAGCATGATTAGAGTTGAGACCATTAACATTATGATAGCTGATCAAAAAGGACAATTATTATTGACAAATTATAAAAATAAAATAGTAGCCAATTCATCCCAACTTAAACACTTTGCAGACTCAGAAATAACTGGATTTAATTAAGAAGACTGGAATTCTCTTATTAATTATTACTAAAACAATACTGTTTAGTCTACTTGCCATTTAACTACTCATAATATTTTATGTAGATATAATACAGTTTATGAAAAAGATGTCGTCATATTTATTTAAAAGCTTAGAAATATTAATTATTATTTGATTCTCTTTTATGATTTGTAAATTGAAAATGATATTGCTAAATAAATGAAACATTTAAATTAAATATTGAATAAAGAAATTTAATAGATGGCATTAATTGTAATATTGATTTCAATATTTTTAATTTTTGTCTCTATTATTATGATTTATTTAATTTTTTTACCCATTTATTAAGTGATTAATTAATCATCTTTATTTCTCAAAAAAAACAAGTAATTTAATAAAACTCAATCATTTGATTTTAAAAATTTAATTTAAAATAAAATTTTAAAAAGAAGAGATGAGCGATATACTAATAGTAATTTATCTGATAAATTTAGGTAATTCTTTAATTTAATTTAAAATTCTATTCGATTCATTGTTTGATAGAGTTTTATCATAAACAATGACAATAAACCCATAATGTAAAATACTTTAATAATTTAAATACCCTCGAAAGAATACACTTAATATTTTGAAAATACAAAAACTGCTAAAGGAAGGTTTAATTAAAGATAATTTCTATGAAGAAAATAATAAGGATAGAAAAACGAAATTGATTTTAATGGAGATCTTTTAGTTTTAAAATTGAATCAAATTGATTTTCAATTCTTTTACATAAAATAATATTAAATCTAATAAAATGTTTTATTGTATAATAAATTTTATTCACATCAAACCCTTGATTGATTCATATGAACCAAATATGATTGCTAAGGCTGTAAATATTGACATAAAAAAATATTCTAGTTTCAATCTCCAGCTTGCTTCTTAATCCTTGAAGCAAATCCAATGTGCTAATAAGGGGATCAAAAACTATTAAAATTTTTATTTACCTTACTTAACAAAATGAACCAAAGAAACTTCCAATTAAATTAATAAATTATGATAGATCTGGTATTTTGTATGATATAAAATAAATTATTAACATTAAAAGCCCTCTGATAATTAACGACATTTTATCTACTACAAATACACTTTCATCTTAATTTTCAGATTGGTCAAATTCTTTGTAAGTAAATGATGAGAATTGTTCTTCAATAATTTATACAGCTGGAAATAATTAAAGTGCATATGTCATTAATATACAAATTCCATAAGCAATCATGGTTACTGATCTTAGATAAAGGTTTTGAATATTGAAAATGATAATTTAATTTATATTATCTTTGTAACCCCAAATAGCAAAAGTTGTTATAAAAATTGCAATAAAAAAGCATAAATATAATGATAGTTCTTAATATCTTTAAAAAGGTTGCTTATTGGTCATATCATTTCTGATTGGTAGAATAGTCAAATTGCACTAAAGTGTTAAACAGGCTATCCCAATAAATTAAAATGTATCTAAATTAATTTCGATATTACTTTATAAATTAATACTAGGTCCATATGAAATGCCATCACGATATATTAAATTCAAAGAATCAGAAAATACTATAATGAAAGTAAGTAAATTAACATAAAATCCCAGTTTACTTACATAATGAAAGTATTTCATCCTTCTGATCAATGATAAAGGAATAATCAGAATCAAGGTTAATAAAAAAATTGTTATTTTTGACAAAGGAATATTAATTTAATTTAAAACTGCATCAGTTGATTGATATAAAAATATTAGATAGGCACAACAAACTCCAATTTAGGACAGAATAATCATTATATTAGTTATCTATGGCCAAACCCATTTCAAAGTTAATTGAACTACATCTCCAAAAAGTAATTTTCTGTTTGAGTAATAATCTGCCACCTCAATTAAAAATGTATTAGATCATAAATGTAAATAAAAATACTTAATAGTGCAAAAAAGTACTGGAATTGTTATTAAAATAGAACCTAACCATCCTACTTTATTAGCTGCAAAAGGAAATGAAATTGCTCCTATTCCGATTATTGATTTAATAAAATTAAAAAAGGCTTATTTTTCATCTTAAACATATGGAATTGATGGTTTTTGTTCAATTGGTTCAATATCCATATTTCTATCACTAATATTCATTTTATTTGTTATATAAATTATAATTTTTATTGATTTCAAATATATATAAGATATAAATTATTAATTATTCTTTATTAGACATTTTATTAGATAATATTTAATTAGATAATACTTATTTATTCTTCATTTGTTTTAAAACGAATTCTCTAAGTATTTTTTATTGTTCATAATTAATAAATGGAAAACAACATTAGAAATACAGAAATAAAATAGTGAATATCTTTTAATAAATAATTATATTTCTTAATAAATGGCACGAAGAGGATAGTAACCACCACCATAATAAGCTCCACCTGCTTAAAAGAATCAATCAGGTAAATTCAATCCAGCTGAATTTGTTAAACCTGGTTTGACAGAAGAAGAAGTCTTGGAAATCAAAGAAGCATTTGACTTATTTGATACAGATGGGTAATTTTTTATAACAAAATTAGCGGTTAATCAATTGATCCAAAAGAATTAAAAGCCGCAATGACTTCTTTAGGATTTGAAGCAAAAAATCAAACTATTTACTAAATGATTAGTGATTTAGATACAGATGGAAGCGGTTAAATTGATTTTGCAGAGTTTTTGAAATTAATGACTGCTAGAATTAGTGAGAGAGATTCTAGAGCTGATATCTAAGTAAAATATACCTTAAATTATATAAGAAAGTCTTCAATTTGTTTGATTCAGAAAGAGCAGGAGTTATAACCTTAAAAGATCTAAGAAAGGTAGCTAAAGAATTAGGAGAAACTATGGATGACTCAGAATTATAAGAAATGATTGATAGAGCTGATTCAGATGGAGATGCTTAAGTCACATTTGATGATTTCTATAATATTATGACAAAAAAGACCTTTGCATGAATTCATTATTACATAAAAAACATATTCAATATAAAGTATTATCAGTCAGGTTTCAATCAACTTATTTGTCTCAATTTTAGAAAACTTACCTTACTTCTAAATTTATAAAAAGAACTGATTTTTATTAGTTTCTAGTTTTAAATTTAAAATTTCTTATATTAGATACAATTATCCTAATCTTTTCTCTAAAGAAAAATGCATTACAAATTATCAATAAAATTCAAACTTTTATTCTTAGACTTTTAATAAAGGATAGAAAATTTAGAATCAGAAATTCATTTATATTATATCCAAATTTAAATTAAATATGAAATATATATTCGATCTTCAAGACAAATAAAATTTATTCATCAATGAATTACTAATCATTTTCTCTGGTTCTTAGGCTGCAGCCCAATAATTACTTATAGCTGGTATTAGAAGCATAGGGTTATCAATTTTATTACTATTTAGAGAGTGGATAAACATATCATTTTAAACAAATGATTGAAAGTATAATTTTGATTCCTCATCAGTTTGGCATACCTATTATAAATCTTGTATTTTTATTTCTGATTATCTTGTTTTTAATCGTTTATCTATCAGAATTTGAATTCCTCGTGGTACTTTTTCTTTCTTTCCTATTTTTTTAACTAAAGTATTTCCAAGTAATTTTGGAAAATTTTTGAAAGAGAACTTTTACTTTTTCGGGTTAATAATTTGACTAATTGTTTAAGTTTTAGTTACTAATTGTTCTGGCATTAACTAAAATTTATAATATATTATTTTTTACAATTTCATACTCCAATGGATATTAATTGAATCCTTGGTCTTATTAAAGAACATATTGGTCCAAAATTTGTTCTTCCTCTACATCAGAAGGTATTTACATCTTTTTATATATTTAATAAATTAAAAACAAAAATGTATAAATAATCAAGTAAATTCTATTAACTAATCCTATAAAATTATTTTTTTATAGTATTTTTTTTTTGAATTAATAATGTGACTGCTAATCATCTTCTCCGGTTCATCAGCTGTAGCAAAATAAGTACTAATTCCATCAATATATTTTAATGGATTTTCTATTTTTGAACTGTGGATTAAATCGATTATAAATTATTTTTTCATGTATTTTTTGAAAATTCTTTTTGACTAAAAGTCAGTTCTGCAAATTTCTCGTAAATCAGATATTTTTGTAGATATTTACTATTCTTTTTTTTATTTTTTTTCTTTATTTTTTTCTTTTTTTACATTTCTTTTCATTAAAAATTTTTCTAAACCTTAAGTTAATGGTATTTGATTTTTATTTTACTCAATATATTTTTTAAAATTGTTTCCAATCAATTTAGGTAAATTTTTATAATCTAATCTCTCATCTTATTCTTCTAATTATATTTAATAGATTTTGCTTTATTTTAACAAGTCTTAATATAATATTTTGTTATCAGGTTCCTTTAAGTATCCATTGTGTTCAAATTGATTATTGCTAACCCCATAGTCATTAATTTAAACTTATGGTTCATTCATTTATGTGTATTAGGTATCATCGTAAAAAACAAATCCTTCCTACATTTGAAATCAATCAAATCAATCAATAATAATAATAATGATTAAAAATTTCTTATTCTATTATTAAACATTATATTAAATTATAGATAGTAAAGTAGTTTTTAAAGTTATAATTGATTTATATAAAAATTATACTTCTAATTTTAAATTACAAATTATCTAATATGCTCATTCCTAAAACTCTTTAAATTATCTAATAAGTTNCTTTTTCGGGTTAATAATTTGACTAATTGTTTAAGTTTTAGTTACTAATTGTTCTGGCATTAACTAAAATTTATAATATATTATTTTTTACAATTTCATACTCCAATGGATATTAATTGAATCCTTGGTCTTATTAAAGAACATATTGGTCCAAAATTTGTTCTTCCTCTACATCAGAAGGTATTTACATCTTTTTATATATTTAATAAATTAAAAACAAAAATGTATAAATAATCAAGTAAATTCTATTAACTAATCCTATAAAATTATTTTTTTATAGTATTTTTTTTTTGAATTAATAATGTGACTGCTAATCATCTTCTCCGGTTCATCAGCTGTAGCAAAATAAGTACTAATTCCATCAATATATTTTAATGGATTTTCTATTTTTGAACTGTGGATTAAATCGATTATAAATTATTTTTTCATGTATTTTTTGAAAATTCTTTTTGACTAAAAGTCAGTTCTGCAAATTTCTCGTAAATCAGATATTTTTGTAGATATTTACTATTCTTTTTTTTATTTTTTTTCTTTATTTTTTTCTTTTTTTACATTTCTTTTCATTAAAAATTTTTCTAAACCTTAAGTTAATGGTATTTGATTTTTATTTTACTCAATATATTTTTTAAAATTGTTTCCAATCAATTTAGGTAAATTTTTATAATCTAATCTCTCATCTTATTCTTCTAATTATATTTAATAGATTTTGCTTTATTTTAACAAGTCTTAATATAATATTTTGTTATCAGGTTCCTTTAAGTATCCATTGTGTTCAAATTGATTATTGCTAACCCCATAGTCATTAATTTAAACTTATGGTTCATTCATTTATGTGTATTAGGTATCATCGTAAAAAACAAATCCTTCCTACATTTGAAATCAATCAAATCAATCAATAATAATAATAATGATTAAAAATTTCTTATTCTATTATTAAACATTATATTAAATTATAGATAGTAAAGTAGTTTTTAAAGTTATAATTGATTTATATAAAAATTATACTTCTAATTTTAAATTACAAATTATCTAATATGCTCATTCCTAAAACTCTTTAAATTATCTAATAAGTTTTAACTAATAAATTCGAATTTAAAAAGGAGTGCTTATTAAATTAAAATTTCATTTCATCTAATAATCAACTCCAATAATAATCTAATAGTTTCATTGTATTGAGAGTCAAATCGATATTCTATATATAATAACTAAATATTTATTATGAATAATCAAGTATGAATATTAATTTAATAAATATTATTATTGATTAAGATGAGCACCAACGTACTTAGAAATTGTAAACACAATAATTATAATAGCTCTTGCGAAAATTGATATTTTTGGACAAAATATTACATTAAATATGAATAAGAATTCTAGTTATACAACAGCTTTTGGTGGAATTTCATCCATTTTGATTATTTTATTGCTTAGTCTAATATTCTTCTCAAACATTGTATAATTTTTTGGAAAAGACAATGTTTTCTATGATAGTGAAATATCCTTTTCAAATGATCCAGAATTGATGGATATGAATGATAATAATTCTATGTTTGCTCTGGCTATTGATTAAGCTAATTTCACTACAAATCCATTTTTTAATATTACTGTAGAGTAAAAGTATGTAATTAAATAATAATTAAGGATTTATTTTAGAAATAAAAATGGATCTCTAACAAAAGAAACCATAGAAGTTCCTATGTAGCCATGTACATTAGAGAGATTTAATAATATATTTCAATAGCAAGGAATAAATTTTACTGATTAGTTTAATTTTTTAGGAATGAGCAAAATGTTATGTCCAAAGTATTTAATAACCTTAGTTAAATTTAAGATCTAACTTTACTTTTTAAATGGAAGGAACTTATTCAAGTGAAACTTTTAAATTTCTAAAAATTACAGTTAAAAATTGTAAGACATCAGATGCAACAAGTGATAGTTTATGGAATCCAACTTGTAGTTCTTAAGAAGATAAAGCAAAATATCTTACTTCAAATGCTTAGTTTAAATTATAAATCTTCTAAATTAATACTGTAGTTAATCCATTAAAGCCAAGAAATTACAAAAGTGTGTTTATTGATGGTGATATGTATTTTTCATTTGTTCCTTATAAACTGGCTAGATTAGCAAATGTTTTTTATAGATAATTTATTGTTAATAATGATTAAAGCATAATGCCATATTAGTATTATAATATATGAATTAATTTTTAGAGATGTTGAACAAGAGAAAGTTATTGTTAGAAAAGCTGAAGATTTTAGAGATCTTACTGAACTTGGTAGAGATAAAGATGATAGTTTTGCAGTGGTTTATTTAAGAAGAAGTCCTTTTACAGAAACAATAAATAGAAAATTCTAAAAATTAGGTGAGTTGCTTTCTTATCTAGGAGGATTTATGTAGATAATGAAATTAATATTCGGATTTGCTATTGCATTTTATAATCGAACATCTATGTTAATTGAATTAGCAAATAAACTCTATGATTTTGAAGATACTTAACATTTAAAAAAGTTTAACACATTAAAAACATTAAAGTACACTGAATAAATTGGATCACCTATAGGTAAATAAGAATCTAATTCAGTTAATCCTTTTATTATCTCTCAAGAGTTTTAGAAAGTTTAATGGAAATAGTATATAAAAGAATTAGTTAAAAAATCAAAACCAATTACCTTCAATTTTAGAATATTTATAAATTAATTAACTTTTGGTTATTTGTTAAAAAATAAAAATTCAGAATTTTTAGAAAAAGCTATGTAAGTTTCTTTTATTATTTTAGAAATAAAATCAATAATGAATTAGACTTGCATAGCATTTTATATTAATTACAGGAAATTAATAAACTTAAATCAGTTTTATTAAGAAAATCTTAGATTATTTTATTTAATTTCTCTCCTAAACCTGTTGTTACATTAGGTTAAGATTAGGTAGTTCCATCTCGTTATGCAGTTGAAGATTTGGAGACTGGCAAATCATATATTAAGAGCAAAGATGTTATTTATAATGAAGAACTATTTCTTAAACTAGAAGAAGTAAATCTTTTTTGATATATATAAAGGCTTATAAAGAAATAGCAGAGGAAGTAGAAAAAACACACTAAAATATTTGTTAAATGAATATTAATTTAAAACTTACTTAACTTATAGGATCTGATGTAAGAAGTATTCTAAGACCTATTTAATAATAACTTTTAAATGGAGTTAAATCTACTGAAATCCAAAACATTAATAATAACTAGGATGATTACAACTAAAGTGATTGAATTTACACTGATACATAATCTCAGAAGTTTTTATATATTATTAATTTATTAAAGTAAAAATAATTTCAAATAAAACTTAATTAAAATCTAATTATAATATTAATACTTTTTTTTTTTATTTTAAATGGAATTTAAACTGAATTTCCTGCAAATTAAAGTTTGTTTCTTTAATTAAATAAATAAATAAATAATTAATGATAAACTCTTTATAGAAAGGTTTAGAAAAAATAGATATTTTTGGATAAACAATTACGTTAAATATGAATAAGAATGCTAACTACACAACCTCATTTGGTGGCTTCTCCTCTATCCTTATTATTTGCCTTTTAAGCATTATATTTTTTTCGAACATCTCAGATTTTTTTAGCAGAGAAAATGTATTCTATGACACATAGACTACTTTTTCTAATGACCCCCATGAAATGGTAATGAATGATTCAAATGCAATGTTTGCACTATCAATTGATCAAAGCAATTTTACAACTAACCCTTTTTTCAACATATCAGTAGAATAAAGGTAAGAATATATTGATTTAGAATATATACAAGATCATTAGATGGATCCCTAAATAAAACTACAATTTAAATACCTCTTTAACCTTGCATGTTGGATAGGTTTAATAATGTTGTATTAAATTAAGGAATAGATCTTGATTTTAATGATGAGTTTAACTATTTGGGAATGAATAAATGGTTATGCCCAGCGTAAAATATATTTATTTCATAGTCAAAATTATAAATTCTAACTAGAAGGTACATATTCAAGTGAAATATTCAAATTTATTAAGATTGTGGTGACAGGATGTAAAAACAATTCAAACTCATCATATTGGAATCCAAAATGTGCCGATGAATTACAGAAAAACAATTATTTAAAAAGCGAAGGATAGTTTAAATTATAAGTATTTTAAATTAACACTATGATCAATCCACAATAAGCAAGAAACTATAAGACTATGTATTTAGATAGTGATATGTACTTTTCTTTTGTACCTTACAAATTAGCAAGGTTGGCTAATGTTTATTATAGATAATATTTAGTGAACAATGATCAGAGTTTACTACCTTATTAGTATTGAAATTTATTTTCTATTTATAGAGATATTAAGACAGAAGAAGTAATTATAAGAAAAGCAGAAGATTTTAGAGATTTAACTGAACTTGGCAGAGATACTGATAATAATTTTGCCACTTTATATTTAAGAAGAAGTCCATTTACTGAAATAATTAATAGGAATTATTAAAAAGTTGGAGATCTCTTATCATATCTTGGAGGATTTATGCAAATATTAAAAGTAATCTTTGGTTTCTTTATCGCTTTTTATAATCGAACATCTATGTTAATTGAATTATCAAATAAACTTTATGATTTTAAAGAAGTTACAAATAGATCTTTTTTGAGAAAAGTGGCACTATCTTAGAAAACTGAGTAAAGAGGATCTATTCCCGATGAAATAAGCAATAAACTTTAAAATTTACAAAACACTGATTTAGAAAAGGCAGAATGGAAATAATTTATTGATAAATTATTAGAAAGATCATAACCTATAAGGTTAAATATAAAAATATTAATTAATTAAATGAGTTGTGGATACTTTTTTAATAATAATAATTCTGAATTTTTTACTAAAGCAATGTAAATTAAATTTAATTTATTAAAGGTTAAAAATTAATAGTGAATTAGATTTGCATAATATTCTGCATTAACTTTAAGAAATAACAAAATTAAAGTCTGTTTTATTATAGAAACCTCAAATAATTCTATTCAATTTTACTCCAAAACCAATAATTACTTTAGGATAAGATCATACTGTTCCAACAAGATTAGAAGTGGCAGAAGATTTGAATAAATAATCATACATTAAAGCAAGTGCTAATCAATTAAATGAAGAACTTTTTGCATCTCTTTAAGAAGTACAAAAAAACAATTTATTATAGGCATATAAGATGGTGACTGAAGAAATGGAAGATAGTCCTAATATAAATCCTTGTTAAAGAACCATAAATTTTAAATTAACCAAATAGATAGATTCTGAATTAGGAAAGCTACTTAAAAATGTTAGACTTAGTTCTTATAAAATAAATGAATCTAACAATAATAATGAAATTTAAGAGGATCATACATGAATTGAAATTAGATATATATATAAATTACTTGCTGATAAGTTTTTATATTGATTCAGTTATCTACGATTTATTGAAGCTTTCTCTATCGAATCTTTCTCAAATCTTCCTATTACATTATTTTAAATTCTGTTTTTCTTCTTTCATATTCCTAACGTTCTCTACTGATGTATGATTATTAATTTTTCAACTCTTATCTTGTTGTTACATATTACTATCCTGTAATTTAATCAATCAAAATAACTTTTTTGTTATTTGCAAATAGATCTAAAAATTCTGAAAAAATAAAAACAGATGCTGCCATCATAAATATCAATAAATATCTGGTAGTTTAATTTGGATTTGAATAATTATCCTAATAAAATAAATTGTGAATAAATAATTACAAATTAATCATCTTTCATATACTTGCTATATGATTTGAATGGATCTTAATAATCATATCTTGAACTTGAATAAAAATGATATTATTTATATGCTTATTGTTTCTTATATTCATCATACATTTTTCTAAATTATTCTTCATTTATATCATATTCCTTATAAGCTAAAACTCCAATATTTTATTACAATTTTATTAATAATATTGTCTCTCATATTTTTACTTCTAATATTTTATAGGATTAGATTAAATTTCATCATATTCCTTTTTTGTGATAGGATTTTTAAGCACTTCATATGCTTCATTAATTGCCTTAAATAGTTCAACTGAATTAGGATTCTTATCTGGATGATGTAATTTAGCCAAATTGTAAAAAGCACTTTTAATTTCATCTTAAGTTGCTTTGTTTGTGAGATTAAGTGTCTGATAGTAATTCTTATTTGGATTGAATTTCAATTAAGAAAAGAAGAATTTTAATTTATAAAACATAATTTTAATATTTTTAGAAAACAGAATTTTCTAATTTCAATACTTTTATTTCACATATTTTAGTTCTTTCATGAATATAATTAAAATTAGTTAGTTAGTTACATTTTAAGATTGATTAAGAAATAGTAGAATATTAAATTCTTAATTATTAAAAATAAAAGTATCATTACAAAAGAAGAAAAAATTAATATAAAACAAATAATCAACTACGAAAGAAACAACATCCCAAAGGTTTAGAATCATTTTTAAAGTAACAAGGATTAGATCTGTATAGAACAGTATTTTATTTTTTGATACCCTCAATCATTAAAAATTCATAATCTGGAACTCTTCCAGTTTATGAGCAAGGCAAAGACGTTATCAATTCTCCATATACTTTTAACTAATTTAGAACTAAATGAATACTCTTTTAAAATCTTTTATCATATCACATGGTAAAGTAGATTTAAGCATATTTAATGCTACAAATAATGGAACAAAACTTAGATCAACTAGAGATAATTCATTTCCATTTATAAATTTCTTATCTTTTAACCATTCTTCAATCCATTTAAAATGCTTTATTAACCATTCTTTTTATTTCACAAATTTCTACAATTTTAGAATTAGAATTACTTCTTATTCAGTAGAGAAAATGAAAGAATAAAGATTCCGAATTATCTCATTTGAAAATTCAAGTTTAGCTCTATCTATTGCTTTTTATAGTGGATCTTCTGGCATCAATTTAGGAGGAGTAATTTCATCAATATATTCCATAATTGCTGCTGATTCTGATAAAACGACTAATTATTATTTATAAATAATACCTTCTTCACCAATTATTAAAATAGGTACATTTCCAAGGGGACTGATTCTCAGAAACCATTCAGGTTTATTATGAATTTCAATGAACTTAATTTCAAATTTAACATTCTTATGACGCATTACTGTAAGGACTTTCATGCTGTATGGGCATATTTTATGTGCAACTAATGTATGTTTGAATCTTTTATCCATCAATAGATTTAAAGTATTTATTCTAATATTTTATTAATAAATTTTTAGATAATTCTTAATTCTTTAAATTTCCAAAAACTAAATATCTTCAGTTATTTATAATAGATTAAGAAATTTTTGTTATTAAAATAATACTTTATATAAATTTTAGAATTATTTAAATCATTATGGATAAAGTATTAGAACTTTGAATATTATATTAAAAAAAAGTCTGATAATATAAAATTGATTAAAATATTTAATTATAAGAGATTTTGAAAATATAAATTTAAGTTGTTTAATATATATCGTAGTTTTATTAGAATTTAAGCAATTTATACTCAAATTAGAAATATTAGTATGTGTAAGGAAACCAAATTAATTTTTTATAAGTTATTATATAAATACAATGTCTTAATTACAAACAAAATGATTAAAAATGACTTTTATGATAATATTTTTAAAAGGATTTTTATTTATAAGTCATTAAAAGAGTGGAAGAAAATTTAGATGGAGAAGAATAATGATATAGAAATTTATTATTTAAACAGAGAATGCTTTTAAGTGTTTGGTGATAACTTAATTGTATATATAAAAAATTAATTTTTGTTAAATGAATAGATTCAAAAGAGTATTTAAAGATAACTTGGCAATGATTATTGTGACTCTTTTGGTAATGTTTTAAAATATCTTTGGAAATGGTACAAATTTAATAGCAGGATTAATAGTACTAATACAGGTTTTAAGAATTATATTATGTTTCATCACTTAAATCAAAGAATATATTCAATATTTTGATTTGATTTAACAATGGAGTTTACTTTTAGCCATTTATTTAGGATCTAATAATAGTACTATGTCTATATTAGCCTTATGTAATGCTAAAGAGTTCTTCAATACAAAAATGAATTTATAAACGATATAACTTAAGAAGCTGCTAATTATTCATCATATAGGTTCTGATATTCTTCTAATTACATTATGTTCAATTTACAGTTTAAAAGAAATTCATCTATCTTTAATAGCTATTTTACTTCATTGGCTAATTTTAATTTATAATTCTAAGCCTAAAAAGTTAAAGAAGAACACAGATAGTTATACTTAAGGAGAAATACATGATAAAATTGTGATAGATAGTGCAGGTCATACAAATAATCATTCTAGAGTCAAATTCTAAGATAAACCAAGTAATAATGATAGTCCAAGGGATAATAAATTAGAGATCTTAAATATATTTCCTTAAGGAATAGCATTATTTAAAGTATGTGAAAATTAATTAGATTTGGAATATCATAATCAAAATATGTTGAAATTATCTTCAGCATAAACTTCTGATGGAATTCTATAAACAATTTTTAATTTAGAACAATAACAAATAAGCGATATTCAATAAAAGTAATAATAAGATTAAAAAAATTCAATGAGTTCTTTTTCTACTTTTCAATAAACTCCAATTCCATGTAATTTTATAAATAATGTTTTTCGAAATTAAAAACGATCATAAACAAATTCATTGTAAGCATCTTAAAAAGTAGAACTTTGTAGATAGAATTCTGTTTTGAGTTCTCTTGAAAATAGAGGGGTTTTATTAAAGAAATGTGATACTTTATATGAAGAATCAGTATAAAATATTAATATTTTTAGCTTTTGGAATAAGAGATCAGATTATTAGTATAACAGATGCACAAATCTGAATTTCAAAATTAAATGAAGTGTTAAAATGAATTAATTTAAGAACATGTAGTTGTCTATGGATATCAAAAAGCATAAGATGGTAATAGGAAAAGAACTATTGAGGTTAAATTATACAATGCATTAATTAATGATAATCCTTACATTTTAATGTTGATTCGAGACATAACTCATAGAGATTATATATAAGCTTTGTAAGAATATAGTAAATAAAAATCAAAAACGTTGTCTTTTGTTAGCCACGAATACAGAACTCCTTTGAATTGTATAATAGAAATGTTGGAATTTGGTATAGATGAAGAATAAAAGCATTAATCACAAACGGTAATAATGGAAAAAGAATGTCGAAGAATTATGAAAGCTAATTATCCAATAAAAATTACTAAATAAATAAAGATTGCTTTAGATAATGCAAAGTATTTATTAAATTTAAGTGATGATCTATTAGATTTAGCTTAAATAAAAGTTGGAAAATTTAAGATTAACAAAGCTAAATTTAATTTTAATTTATTACTTGAAAGCTGTGCAGAACTTTTTTAGGTTACAGCTGAAAAGAAATCTATAAAGTTATTTATAAATTATGAAAGTAAGGCTCCAAGATTTATTTATTCTGATTCTAGCAGATTAAAATAAATTATGATAAATCTTTTAGGAAATGCTTTTAAATTTACAGATGATGGATCTGTGACAATAAAAGTTTCATTAATAAATAAAAAATTGGATGTTTAAGTAATTGATACAGGTATTGGTATCACAGAAGAAGATTAAGCTAAAATATTCTAAGCTTTTGGAAAAGGAAATAGTGAAGAACATAAAAAGATGAATAAATCAGGAGTTGGTTTAGGATTATTAATAAGCAATCAAATACTTTAAAATTTGAACTAAGATTTATAAAGTGGTCTTAAATTCAAATCATAATATAAGAAAGGTATTTTGATAAATAAGATTTAGGTTCTATTTTTTATTTTCAAATAGGGTATTAAGATTTAAATGAGATTTAATCATTAAATAGTTTGGAGGAACGAAATTAAGATAGTGAAGAATCAATAATTATGTAATCATTATAAGAGGAAAGTATACATAAAGTATATGTTCACAATCATATTTCAATATTTAAAAGATCAACTAAAGCTATAATGACTTTTTAGATATTGATTGTAGATGATACTTGCATGAATATAGAAATGATGAGATTGAAACTTGATAGATTGTAAATTATAAATCATATTATAAGAGGATTTGATTAAGTAGATTCAGCATGTAATGGTTATTCTGCAATAGAAAAGTGTGAAAAAAAATGGTAAATAAATCATGATTTCTATAAATTAATTTTTATGGATTTAGAAATGCCTAGCATAAATGGAATTTAAACAACTTAAAAATTATTAGAGTTATCCTAAAAATTCGGAATTAATGTCACAATTATAGGATGTTCTGCTTATGAAAGTAATGAATAGAAAACTGAATGTTTATAAGCAGGTATGAAAGATTACTTAACAAAACCAATTTAATTAAATGATCTCTAAAGAATATTGTAGTAGTATTTATGATATTATTATTCACTTTGTTATATATATATATATTTATATATTTACATACAAAAAATTATCAATATTCATCTTCCTCTGATATTTGAGATAAATTATTTTTAGAGACATTATCCAATTTATCAAATAACTACCATCATAAAAACATTTCTTACATTCTTCCATTCTAACATCTCTCTTAATTTTGCTTATTTTTATTCCTCACAAATAGTGTCTATTTATTTTAAATCGCTTCTCATCTTTTCAAATCGAGTATTTAATTCGTCTGTCAAAGCAGTTAAATCTATTCTCTATAGATTATTAAATCAATACTTATCTTTCAGATCTTTATTCACAAATTTATGAAAGTAGCTATTCCTACTCTCTCATTGAATTTATTTAACTCGTCATTTCTTCATTCTATTAAACTAATTTCTTAATTTAAGTTTCCATTCTAAAAATTTACTTCTCAACTTTTTTCTTCTAAGCTACACAACCCATTATTATTAAAATATTAATTTATTTTTGACAGTTTTTGATAATTTGCGTTCTTAAACATCAAACTGAATCTCATTTACTTCCCATCAACTTATTTCTTTAATTCATCGTTTTTTTCATTTCATGATTGCATATTCATATAATATAACAAGTATTTCACATATTCTTTAGAACTTAATTTATAATAAAGATAAAACAACAATATTCTTTAAATTATAGTAAATTTTTACATGTTAAAACAATAAAATAGCCATTACTGAATTCTTTTTTATTTTCAAAAAAAAAATATAATAAATAATGAATAAACCTATTTATAGGGAGTATCAAAATCATTAAGGTGACAATGAGGATCCCAATAATACAAAAATGGTTCAAATTACAGACGGTAACAGTTTAAATAGAATTAATGATACTCTAAAAGATTCTATTAATGATTTCAATAAATACTAAGTACAAAATATATTTTCACCATCCAATAACATGAATGATAGAAAAGAATTAAAAGATGACTCTTCCTAAGATTCAAAACATATATAATTAGTTATTTAAAATATCACTGAATCGGATAAATTAATTGAAATCAATACCACAGATCACGGAGAAAAAGAGGAGAATTCTAAGATTTAAAGAGGCATGTTAAGTTCATAGACTATTAAATATTAGAAAAAAAGAATTTAATTTAGAAATCCTTATTATGAATAAAAATAAAGACCTAAAAAAGGATTTAATTGGAATACAGAAGTTATGAAGAAATGGAAAATGACTCTCATTATTGTTCTATTTTTATTGAGTTTAAAAAGAGGATTGAAAAATAAGAGATAAGAGAATAAAATTACATAAACACAAGATATAGAGAGAAATAAAAATGTTAAGTCTAATTTTAGGTTAAGAAATATTGGACTTACAATTCTTAAGTTAATTTTCGGCATTTCTTTAGCATTACTAATAAGTGTTTTACTTTTCCCTTTCATTTTAATATCAGATTTATTTTTAAGGATTTACACATATAACAATTTATATGTGAGATATGCTCTATCTCATGAGAATTTGTTTTATAAATTCATTTTATTGATACAATTATATATGTATGTGATTGCAACAGGTATTGCTGTATTTACTAATTTTTATCAATCAATTATCACAACAGTAGAATTGATATACAATATAATTGGAACGTTATAAAATAATATTTCAGATCTCTCTAGATTATTATTTTAAACTATATAAAATCCATTCTCAAAACAAAAATGAGTATAATTTGTTTTATTTACCTCAAAATATACAAAATCTCAAAAAATTAGACATCTTTTATATTTATAATAATAAATTTTAACTGAAATATAAATAATTTAAATTTGAAATGAGTAGATAATAAATTATAATATCATAAAATCAATCTTTTTCTAATTGTTATCTCAATTTTTAATCTTAATTTTCCCTATTTTTTTGAGCAATAGGCAGAATATTATGTTTTACATGTTAAAGCCAATCAGAAATAGCTTCTCCTTTATTAAAATTCTGAAGAATCCAAGGATGACTTAATAATTCAATAGCTGAAGCTCTCATTGATATTTTTTTCTATAAACAACGAGTCAGAAAATCTTTCAATTCTATAGAAAATTGATTTCCTGAGAGTTCTGGTTGTGCTTCATTTACAACAGCATCTAGCATTTCAAAATAAGTTTTAGCACTAGAAAATGGATACTTTCCCATAGCTAATTCATATAAAACAATTCCAAAACTCCAAATGTCACTTAAATGATTATATTTTTTGGCTCCAATTCTTTCAGGGCTCATATAAGCTTATGTACCACAATTAGTAGTGCAGAAAGCTGATTATTCAAGATCTCTTGAAATACCAAAATCAGTTAATTTAACATAGCCTTATGAATTCAAGAGGATATTATCTGGTTTGATATCTCTGTGAATTTGATTAGAAATTAGATGTAAGTAACTTAATCCATTCAAAATTTGTTGGCTAATTTTAGCTAGTATAGGTTCACTTATGATAGGGCCATTAATTTAAGCAGCTCTATAAATTCTTAATATATCTCCTAAGGAACCAGCATCCATTAATTCTAAAACAACTTTAACACTGCCTTCATCAAAATAAGCTCCATATAAATTAACTAAAAATTAACAATAATAGCCTGAATTGTTTTCAGCATTCATTTTATTTTGTAAGAGTATCTTAATATCATTCATCAATTAGTATCTTTTCTCTCGATCATAAGCATTGATAGACTTTCATAGGAATTAAAATTACTTTAATAGCAACTCTAATGCCAAGTGGTTTATAAATAGCTTCACTAACAGTTCCTGCTGCACCTCTTCCTAAATGTTTATTGACAATTTGAATATAATCAGCATTGATTGGTTGAAGTTATTGTTATCCTTGAACTTGAAGACCATCTTTTGAAACTTTGATGTTTTCTTTTAGAAATCTCAATCCATCAGGTCCAATTTCTGAATAAACACTACCTGCTTAAACAGAATCTTCATCTGTATCAAGACAGAGGTTCTTCTTTTGGAATGTCTTTTTCTTCATTAGAGTATGAATGTTTGAAATAAATAAATAAATTAATTTAAAAATAAATTTAAATAATGGACCAAGATTTATTGAGACCTTAATATGAAAGTGAAAAGAGAAAGCATAAATTAAAGAGATTGATTTAAGCACCAAATTCATATTTCATGGATGTAAAATGCCCATAATGCTCAACCAATAACACTGTATTTTCCCATGCTAGAGGAATTGTTACATGCATGTATAGAATCTTTATAATATATTAGCAAATGTTCAAGTCAATTAGGTAGATCAACAGGAGGAAAATTATAACTTGTTCTTGGAGCAAAATACAAAACAAAAAAATGATAGTATATGATAGTATAATAAATAACACATTAGCACATTTCGATATTCTAATAAGAATGTTGCTCAACTTTTTTTTATCTAAGCTATTTATTATATGGTTAATTCTCAAATAACTATAAATATAAGATGTAATTTCTTATATAGTATTTTAATAATTGTAATAATAATTATTATTATTATTAATATTATTAAAAATCAGTATTAGAAAATATGTAAGCAGATAAAAAAGAATGGCCTGAAACAGTTGGAAAGAATGTAGATGAAGCTAAGTAATTAATCTTGGCAGATGATGCAAATATCTAAGTGCAAGTATTGATTGAAGGATCTATGACAACAAGAGATTTCAGAATTAATAGAGTGAGAATCTTTCATAATGATTAAAATATCGTTGTATCAATTCCAAGAAGAGGATGATATTTATATAATTAGAATAAATAATCTACAATACTTTGTAAATAATATATATATGAATTGTCATGCTGTATAGAAATATAGACAATTGAGGCAAGCAATAGCAACAAGATTTTAAGTCTAACACATACTAATTTTCTAGACTTTTCGATTAAAATCATATTATGATCCTAAATTCTCGAAATATTTAGGTGGGATTTATCTAACAATAGTCTTCTTGTTGAAATTTAATTCATATTATGAATTGCATTCACCTATAATTATATAAACAAATTTGAATACCTAATCTATCAACAATATGAAATGTACTATTAAAATTACCAGTTACAAAACTATTTGAATCAAGTGAGGATTATATGGAAAATTTGTCAAAGATGCATTCATTCTCATATAAATCACATAATTTTGATTTAAGTGGTTCAAATACTTGAACAGTAGCAACTGGTTTATTAGTCATAGCAATATCCCACACTTTTACTGTTAAGAAATCTCTTGAAAATATATATTTTCCATTTCGACTAAAACAGGCATCTGAAATAGATGTAACTATTTCAGTAAAGAAATTCTTTTTTGATGGATCCTCTGTTTCTGCCATTGTAATAGCTGTATTATCACATATTCCTGATTTTCTCATATCACATAATTTAATTATTCCTTTGCTAGTTGTATATAAAAATTAATTATCCAATGTCGGATGAAATGTTGAAGATGTTATTACTTCACTTAATTCATCTAAATTCTCAGGTTTGAGATCTACTGCTACAAATGCTTTTGATGGTTATTCTACACTCCATAAATATACTTTTAAATCATCTGATGTTAAAACAAATTCTTCATTATTTGATGCTGTTAATGAATTTATATGATAATTATGCAAATTTGGAAATACTTTTCTTACACTTTATAATTAATAATTATTTTTTTTACCTTGGAATCAATCCACTTTCAACAACTTATAATTTAGGCATTGCTAAATCTTTTCCACTCTATTTGATAACCTTAGTTACGTTTTTTTCACTGATCTTCCACAACTTCACCGTTTTATCATTTGTTGTCAATACATACATATTCTTCCCTTATGATCTTAACCACTAAATTTGATTTATCTTCTCTTCTATATCAGTACTCTTTAAAAAATCAAATTCCCTTGTATGTGATTATAATTCTGTCAAATATCTAATTTATCATCTAAATTCATACTAATATTCAGCCTTATCTTTCTTCTTACTTTATGGTACCTCAAATACTATTAATCGCCCAGCCCTGTCTCCTAATCCTAAAAATCTACCAGTCCTCTCAAATTAAACTGCAGATATGATATCTTCATCACTCACATTATCTGAGGATGCCTTATCCCCAAATACCTACATGAATTTCCAATCTTATTTCTTCATTTTTAATTTATATATATAAACTTTATTTTATCACTGTTCTATTCTTCCTAATTTAAAATTCATTATTAACTATCACGTTATTTCTATCTATTTTTTTCAACTTAAACTTTATTCATTCCATTTTTAACTATTCATTATTTTTACCATTCTGAAATCTATTTTTTTTAATTCTTATCAATTCTGAAGATAACATTAAACAATCTTATCATATAATATATAATTATTAACTATGTAGCTATCATTTATATAATCAAAATTAATATATTTTATTCTTATAATGCAAGAGAGAACATGTTTTAATTTATTATACAAAATATTAATCATTTTACANCTTGAAAATATATATTTTCCATTTCGACTAAAACAGGCATCTGAAATAGATGTAACTATTTCAGTAAAGAAATTCTTTTTTGATGGATCCTCTGTTTCTGCCATTGTAATAGCTGTATTATCACATATTCCTGATTTTCTCATATCACATAATTTAATTATTCCTTTGCTAGTTGTATATAAAAATTAATTATCCAATGTCGGATGAAATGTTGAAGATGTTATTACTTCACTTAATTCATCTAAATTCTCAGGTTTGAGATCTACTGCTACAAATGCTTTTGATGGTTATTCTACACTCCATAAATATACTTTTAAATCATCTGATGTTAAAACAAATTCTTCATTATTTGATGCTGTTAATGAATTTATATGATAATTATGCAAATTTGGAAATACTTTTCTTACACTTTATAATTAATAATTATTTTTTTTACCTTGGAATCAATCCACTTTCAACAACTTATAATTTAGGCATTGCTAAATCTTTTCCACTCTATTTGATAACCTTAGTTACGTTTTTTTCACTGATCTTCCACAACTTCACCGTTTTATCATTTGTTGTCAATACATACATATTCTTCCCTTATGATCTTAACCACTAAATTTGATTTATCTTCTCTTCTATATCAGTACTCTTTAAAAAATCAAATTCCCTTGTATGTGATTATAATTCTGTCAAATATCTAATTTATCATCTAAATTCATACTAATATTCAGCCTTATCTTTCTTCTTACTTTATGGTACCTCAAATACTATTAATCGCCCAGCCCTGTCTCCTAATCCTAAAAATCTACCAGTCCTCTCAAATTAAACTGCAGATATGATATCTTCATCACTCACATTATCTGAGGATGCCTTATCCCCAAATACCTACATGAATTTCCAATCTTATTTCTTCATTTTTAATTTATATATATAAACTTTATTTTATCACTGTTCTATTCTTCCTAATTTAAAATTCATTATTAACTATCACGTTATTTCTATCTATTTTTTTCAACTTAAACTTTATTCATTCCATTTTTAACTATTCATTATTTTTACCATTCTGAAATCTATTTTTTTTAATTCTTATCAATTCTGAAGATAACATTAAACAATCTTATCATATAATATATAATTATTAACTATGTAGCTATCATTTATATAATCAAAATTAATATATTTTATTCTTATAATGCAAGAGAGAACATGTTTTAATTTATTATACAAAATATTAATCATTTTACATTAAAATTTCTATTCATTTGACCTATATGTTCATAAATATTCACTACACTTAAGTAGATACTCTTTAGTAATATCTATTTCCAAAATAGAGCAAAAAAACTATCAAAAAAATTGCAATTAGGGGTAGAATTAATAATAAAAATAAATTATTTACGGCATAAAAATATAACCCAATTAATATGGAAATTAAGCTAGATGTTATTTCCATTCTAACTATCAAAATTTTTGTGTTAACTTAAATTGTGGAAATTAGAATTTAATTTAATAAAAAGAGTTTGTATAATTAAAATCGTAATAATATCACTAATATGATAGTAAATAAATGATGCTTATCTTTTACACAATTTAAAATTTAAAACTGTATTCAGACATTCTAATAAAGGATGAAGCTCATTTAAAAAGAAATACTTTATTTATATAGAATTAGTGAAATTTGACTTTTTTATGTTCAAATATCCATAATATTAATCACCATTTTTCTCTATGTATACTCTATTTTAAAAGAAATTAATACAAACTTTAAAGAGAAAAATTTTATTTTAGTTCTTAAAACATTTATCAGAAATATGTGAATCAATTTGAGTGACTTTTTATATAATGTTTCTTTTTACGAAACCTCTTAAAGCTTTAAGCACACCAATATCAAATAAAATAGATAAATTTATTTATTCATCAAATTTAAATTTTAGCATTAATGTTAACTTAATAATCAATTTTTAGTTGTTTTATAAAATTGGATGGATTTGTTGAAATTCTTTAGTTTTCCATTTATAAAATTTTATATAAAATATATTCTTTCCTTGAAAGATAATAATAATATTTAGATTTTACTGTTGAATTCTAAGTTGTATGTAAAATTTTTTATTTATATTAAAAATATTTAAAGTAAATAAGATTTTTGATTCTTTTCTTGAATCTCCAAATTTAAATAAGGTTTAAATTTAAAATATTATTAATCTTATAATTAATATTAAAAGAAAAAGAGTTTTAAAAGAAAACTTTTAAATTGTTTTAATATGAATATTTGTTTTGAAATAATATTAAATATTTATATATCGTAATGGAAACAATATATCAATGTAAATATAGATTGATACTAGAATGAGACTTAAGAGTTTGCGATATCTTTGCTTAGTCCCCTAGCCTTGGAATGAATCACAAATCTACTTATTAATCATCATTTGGTGGTTTTACTTCAATAGCAACAATCTTTCTTGTGTTTATATTTTTTTCAACCAATTTTATCGATTATTTGGCTGGAAAAAATATAATAACTAAGCAAACGTAAGTTTATGATAACAACCTTTCGAATCTGTAATTAGATGACTAAGATTTTATGATGGCATTAGGAATTGAACAAAATAACTTTATAAATCAAGCATATTTTACAATAAATTTATAGTAGAGGTACTAAATTAGAAGATTATGTAGAGAGTATCAAAGACTTCCTAATGGTACATTTATAAAAAAAATTACATAACTTCCTTTAGTTCCATGTACTTTAGAGCGTTTCTAGTCAATTTATTAGCGCTATGGAAAAAATTTTACAGAAGACTTTGATAGACTTTAACTAAAGAACTTGTTTTGTCCTTAGTATTTATAATTAATATGATATAGAAATTAAGTAAGAATGAATATTGGAGGAACATTTACATGTAACAAAGTGTTATTATTTAAGCTAATAATTTTAACTTTCTTAAAATCGAAGTTACTCCTTGCAAATAAAGTACATAAACAGATAATAATTGTGCATCAGATGATGATATAAAAGAATAGTTAAAAGAGAATGGAAATTTCAAAGTATAGGTATATCTAATAAATAAAGTAAATTGTTAATTATCAATTAAAAATAGGTAATCAATCCTAATAAAATTGGATCTGATTACATATCTGTATACTTAGATGATCAAAGTTACCTAACTTTTGTTCCAAAATAAATAAACAAATATGCAAACATATACTTCAGATAATATTAGTTCTAAAATAGTTTCGATTTTTATCCATTTAAGTATGAACATCATTGTGAATTTGAAGTGAGGATCAAAATTTGAATTTCATATCAATAGATAATACAGAGACCAAAGAAATAACTGATTTAGGAAGAGATTCTGATACTATTTATGCAGCATTCTATATTCGTAAAAGTCCGATTACAATTTTGGTTGAAAGAAAGAATTAAAGTATAACTGATTTGCTATCTAAATTGGGTGGTTTACTATAGATATCTTTAATTGTTATGGGATTCATAATAACAGCGTATAATAAAATAACAAGTTAGTGTTTGTTATAAATTACGTAGTGCTTGTTGAATTATCAAATAAGATTTATGAGTTTAGTCCTGATATTGAAGAGTAGAATAAATAGCATTAATAAAATCTAAAACTTATAGATAATGCTTATGAAGATAAATAATTCAGACAAGAATATTATGTAAATAGGGAAGGCTAATAACAACAAGTTCCTAATAGTGAAATCAAACATAAAAGCAAAATTCTACGTCTTTTTGGAAAAAGTTAGCCTGATAAACATATTATGTTGATCGATCGACCAACAACTGAAAATAATGAGTATGCAAATTAAGGTTAAAATGAAAATGAAGATAAGAGTAATTAAATTACATAGTAGGCAATAAAGGATCACAATATTTTAGCTTAAAAGCTTAATTGTATAAGTGGATTAGATTACTTCAAAAAGTAAATTAATCTTATCTTAAATCGATCGTAACCATTGAGGTTTAATTTTAAGATATTTTTAAATCAATTGTGTTTGAGAAAGGCCTTCTCAAATTCACTTTCGGTTCTATTTTATAATTAAGCAGTGTATAAATTTTCATTTAATAAAAGTGACAAAATAAATGAATAATTAGATGTTTTTAACATTTTGACAAAAATGAGTGAAATAGATAAATTAAAAGATATTCTTCTAACAAATTCTTAATAATTACTATTTGATTTTGCATCAAAACCAATTATTTCAATGATGGAGGAAAAAGAAATGCCTTTTTCTAGAACTTTTTTGGAAGAGAGAGCTAGAAGCACGTAAATATTTAATAATAATAATAATAAAGAAACGGGACTATTAAAAAAAAAAGAACCCGAAAAAGTTAGATAGTTTAATAAAATTAAAAATCCTTCTTTCGAAGTTAAAGTCTAGATCGAGACAACAGAATATATAATAGAATCTATAGAGTAATTTAACAAATAAAATAGGCATATGATTTGATATTATAATAAAGTGCTGATTAGCATCCTTAACATGAAGTAAATAGAAAATTGATCAAGAAATTAGGAGATGAAATGTAAGCCATTTTTAAATTGTCTAAATTACTTGATTTTGATGGAATCAGAAGATTGAGAGCTAATTCAAATATTGATTAAATTTGTAGGAATACTTAAAATGCTCCTGAAGAGATAATGAGCAAGTGATTGATCTTTAATTTTATAATATTAAAAAACATAACTAAAATCATGAAGTTATCTTAAATTTAAGATTAAAAAGTTTAGATGAATTTTGCTAAATTCTATTATATTTCTTTTTTATAAATAAATAAGCTGATTATTTTTAATAATCAATTTTTATGATAAAAGTATAAAAAGAATTGTATCACCTCATAAATTTAAAGATGTAGTCTAATCAATATTATCAAAAAAATTCCATTTCATAAATGTTTTTAAAATATAGTATAATTTTAATATGTATGGTAAATGAATATGAATATAATATAATAATGCATGTTAATTTAAAAATTAAAGTGGCCAGGTTAATTTGAAATTAGATAATAAATAAAGGTTTCACCTTTTTAAATTTAATGATGATATAAAAGTTATATAAGAAAATACTATATAGTTGTTTTATGGTTAACCAAATAAAATATACACAATTATAATCTTAGTTCTAATAGATTCTAATTCACTTTCTATTGATTTTTTAGAAAATGTTGGTATTTAGTGCTAAAAAGGATGAATATTTCAAAATCAAGCAAGGAAACGATCAAATAAAATTAGATCTTTACAATTAAATTGTTTCGCGATCATTTTAAAATGAGAGAAAAGATATATTAATGAATAATAACTTTGTAAATAAATATTTTGGAAGTTGAATGAATAATTGAAAGGTTATAGAAACAATTTGTAATAATAAATAACTCTATTATGTTTCAGAAGAACCATCAAGACATTTTTATTGAGCAGATAGTTAAGACTTTTGAAACAATTTAAAAGATTCCTTATTTATTGTAATAAATGAATAGATTTCTAAAAATAATTAAATATTATGATGAGATATTAAAATATAGAGATAATATATATTAAAATAAATAATTGATTCAAAAATTTGGACCTTGTTTATAAATAGTTTTCAAATAGTTAAGATTGATAGATAGTCAAGCTAAAATTGATAATAAAGAGGAATTCTTACAAGGATAAGATTTTGATGTAAAAATATTTTATTATAATAGGGAAAATAGTTTAAAAATAAATAATTTATATATTAATCATTATTAAAATATCTATGGAACAGGTTTACCGCTAGTGATTTTACAACCAGCACAATGAAGTAAGGCTACTGCAGGATAAATAGGTCCTTATTTTAATCTTTCATCTTTATAAGCACATCCCATAAATTCTCCATTCAAACTAAACATTAAAGTACCTTAGTTCATATTTAAACAGATTCCTAAAGTACCTTCTTTTTTAAATCTCTTACCAAATGATGGACCAGTTGCATTACTATTATGTCTTAACTATTTTATATAATTAAAATAAATACTTATGCTAATCCATAATATGCCCAACCATATTCAAAATCACAAAAGGCTGAATTATAATTGAAATCTCTTTGTGTAGTTACACCTATTTTTAATTCATTTTCAGTTCTATCATCTGCTTCAATTTCCCAATATACAATACCAGATTCAAAACCAAAATTAGCTATAATTGTTCTAAACATGTAGGCTTATTCCTTTAAAAAAACCTTTTAATCTCCATCTGTAAGTTCCATACCTGCTCCCATTCTATTTCTATCCCATTTTATAGATTAATTTTATATTATAGGTGCAGATGAATTTACAATCTGTAAAACTCTATCAATTTGATAATTATCTGGTCTTTATCCATTTGTTTATACAAATTATTTTATATGCCAATAAATTTCAGATTTTGACTTGTCATTTTTCACTTGACTAAATAATAAACAGACAGAATCACAAACCTTTGCTATTTAATTATGATAGAATACTTTCTCATTATTTTCTATTAATAAATTATTTCCACATTAATCATAATTTTTACATTTTATCGATTTGCAACCAATTTCATGATTTTCAAATTAATTTATTTTTATTCCTTTTAAACAATTAGAACCTTTAAATATTATTTGTAAAATTACATTTTAATTCTAGATCATCATAAATTTTTTTCAAAGCCCTTGATATAGGATTTATTGATAGCTTTTAAGGACAACGAAATATACATTCACCACTAAGAAATTAATAAAATCACATTACCCAGATTTTTTTAACCAATTATCAATACAATATCCACAAAAAATTCCCCCACATTAATTACATTCTTTAGGATTACGAGCAACACATGAACAAATTGCACAGTCAAAAGAATCTGAATTGTAATTTATAAATTTAGATCGATCATAGCCTTCTTCACTGTTCATGCTTCACTTATTTTGTTGAAATATAATTATAAATAAATAATGTCTAATATTAAATAATTTATTAATTCATATATCATTAAAATATCTATCAAATCATACTCTTTCTGTATATTTTAGTATATTAAATTATAACTTTTCACATATAATCAGTATATTAATAAAAAATACTCATTTTCTTTTTAAATTTTTATGTTTATTATCTAAAAATTCTTAATAATTCCAAATAATGTTTAATCTCAAAATAATGAGATTAAGCTTGAATCAAATGTTTCAATTACCTTATGAAATATACATTAATGAAGTAATTTAAAATGTCTCAATTTTTAATGATAACATTTAAAATCTAATAGAAATAAAAATTTAATGTATTATTTTTTAAATAAAATCATTAAAAAAAAAATATTCTTGAATTATAAATCATCAATAGATATTATCTCAGATAATATTTTACTTAATAGCTTTTTGGACATTATTAACTAAAACTTTTGTTGGGAGAAAGAATCAAAATTTTTTTTATCTGATTTACTCCTTCTATTTTAATTTTTAAATATTTAATGAAGTATCCTAAGCGAATATAATTTTTAGTTATTAATTTATTTATAAAGTATGTTTAATATTGAATTTGATTAAGATGTTGAATTAAGAGCTGTCTAAAATGAAGATTTTGAATAATAATATCTTGATAATTGTTTAAGGGAATCTAGAAAAGAGCCGAATACAACTTACCCTCACATAAGCAGATCAATTAGTTCAAAAAGTATTGAAGCTGAATATCTTCATAAAACCCCGGATACACCATTCGATGAGGTTGTTACTTCTGCTTAAAGTTTTGAACTTCTTGGTCGCAAGATTGTTTAACAATAAGATAGAAGAGGTAGTATTCCTAGTGCAGGAACAAGTTTGATGTGTAGTTTTTATATTAGAAGATTCATCGAAAAAATCTCTTCAAGTCGAAAAAGAATATTAAATATGAATGAAACTCATTTTAATTTAATAGAAGATAGAGCAGCTGATATGTATATTTTATTTTAATGTAGGTAAAATTTATTTAATTACTAACATCAATGTAAAAAACAAGGATCTTCCTCTGGAAGAATGAGAGCCTTTTTAAGGAAAGATACTGGTTTAAGGAATCAAACTCTTATAGAATAAATAAAAGCAAGATTAAAAATAATGAAGAAAAACATTTTAGACATCATTACTACTGTAGTCAATAAAATTCCTATCATTTAACCTGAATCACGTTTTAAGATGATTTGGGACTTCTTTGCTTCTTTTTTTAGAATTATTTTAGTCTTGCTTATCCCTTTAGAAATAGCATTCAATCCTGGTATATTATTTTTAAATTATATTTATTTGACTGCTCTAATAATTGTAATATTATAAATTGACTTTCTAATAAGAATTAACACATTATAATATAGAAATGGAGCTGCAATTTAAAATAGGTGGGATTTATTAATTCATTAATTAAAATAAGAATTTATGACTGATTTTTCAACTTCATCTGTACTTATAATTTTTATGATTGAACCTGAACTCAATAACAATATAAATTTATTTTTGCTTGTTGTATTAGCATAATATAGATATATTTATGAGACATTTGCAAAGAGTGATTAAATTTCTTATTTAACAAGACCATTAAGAGGAGTTATAAGTTTAATTAAATTGGTATTAACATTATTGTTTATACTCCATCTTTTTAGTTGTATATGGTTTTGGTTTAGTTAAATAAGTTTAGATGATTCTTGGATAAAATTTAATGGTTTAGATTTAAAAGCATGGGAGTTGCAATATTTAGAATCATTATATTTTGCTGTAGTTACAATGTTAACTATTGGTTATGGAGATAATGTTCCTAAAAATTCAATAGAAAAAATGGTGACAATAATGTTTATTTTATGGGCATGTAAGATTTCTCATTAAATTTTAGGTTTATGGCTTTCTTATAGTGTAAATTTTATAGGTGGAATCATTGATGATATTACTTAGAACTAGATAGAAAGAAATAGAAAAATGAGAGTTATTAATAAATATATGGATCAAAGAAAAATTCCATTTAATATGAAACATAAGTAAATATTATATTAAATTGTTTTAGAATAAAAGAGTACTTAACATTTAGATGGAAAGAAGATGATGAAGTTGATTTAGAAATTGAATAAACTCTATTAGAATAATTATCAGATGAACTCAAGGAAGAATTAGATAAGGAAGTTCACAAAATCTTCATTAAAAAATCAGCTTTTCTTTAAAATTTTGGCGAAGATTTAAAGGATGCCCTATCAAAATCTATTAAAAGAAAAATCATTCCTCCATAAAATACATTTTCAATTGATTTTGATGGCTAAATGCATTTATGTTTTGTAGAATAAGGAATTCTGCTTTATTAACATCCTGATAGAAAACAGAGATCAAAAATGAATTCATAAATTAAATAAGAATAATTCTTTTGTGTTAGAGAATTCATTATTTAAAGTCCTAATATTGAATATTTTAAATCAAATGGTTATGTAAGTTTACTAATACTTTCTAAAAAGGAATTTTTAGATACAATAAAGAATTATCCTGAGGATTATCAAAAGTTTTGTGAAATAAGAGAATAAATGAATTTAAATATGTATCCTCCTTAAATAGAAAATGGAGTATTTTGTCCAGCTTGTCTTTAATTTAATCATAATTTAAAAAGCTGCCCATAAATTCAATACACACCTGATAAAGAAGTTATTTTAAAAAGATATTTATTAACAAAAGAATAGAAACGGAAATATAAATAGAGAAATAATTCTAAAAGATTTTAAAGTGAGTAAACCATAAAAAATGCAAGATCAGAAAAGGATTTGATTTAGTAATTTGCATAAGTATTTTAATCTGAAAATATTTAATTAATTTAAGAATAATAAAAGATTCAATTAATTTATGAATAAGAATCAATGACTTCAAGTGCAGATGTTAGTCCTTGTTTTAAAGTTTAAAATGATGGTAGATTTTAAGCAGCTGTTTAAAAATCAAAAAAAATAATAAATGATTAACAACCCTAAGGAATTAATACTTCTAAACTTGTAGATGTTAGAGCAAATCTTCATTAAGCATTGTAAAATAGAAAATAATCAATATTTAATTTAAATATCTCATCAGGTATAGGAAGAAGTCCAAAAGGCATGATTATCTACTAAGAAGATTATATAAAAGAAGGTAATGAAAGTGATGAGAATAGCGATAGTAATGATGAAAGTTAAAAATCAGAAAAAAAATACGATAAAAAATTAATTACAATAACAGATTTTAATGATAATATGATAGAAAACATAACTAATTTATATCATTAGCTCTAAAGAGAATTAGAACTTAATGAAAATGATCAAACTATTTAAAAGGCTTACTGTTAAATTGAACCTCTTTATTGGTAATTTAATCAACAAAGATTGTACGATTTTGAAGTCATGGCTTCATATGAGAGTTTCTTTAAAAATGGAAACTTTAATGAAATCATTAAAAATAATAATCAAAATCATTTCGATTGGCAACTATAATTTCTTCAAAAATTACAAAAATATATGCTTTATCCATTTATTTTTATTTAAAAATACTTAAATAAGAAAAGAAATCTTATAAATCTATAATAAATTAAGCATAATCCATTCAAAAGATTAAATAGTAGACTAAAAACTTTAAAAAATAGTTTGAAACTAAAAAAAAAAACAGTATTACTTAAACCAATTTAAAAACTTGGGTAAGTCGTACCAGAAATATGATTTCTAATTTTGAATTTAATAATTAATTGATTTTATTATGTAATTCTAAAAATTTTATTTACAATTTCATCAAATGGCAGATTTTAATTTAACTTACTATCATTTTTCTGTGAAAATTAAAGCTTATAATGTAATAGATGATTTTTTAATTAAATTCATTTAATTTTAATGAAAAATCTCAAACCAGAAGATAATTATAGTAACAGTTTAGATAGAGAATTAAGAGCTGAACAAAATGAAGACTTTGAACAATAATATTTAGAATTTTGTTTAAAGGAATCACGACCTAGTAGTATTTTTTAGAATGCAATGTTTTCATTGAGTAGAACAGATAAAACACCAGATATCACATATACACCAAAACCAGAAAATGATTTTCTTTAAAATGATGTTATTTCATTATCTGAGATGCAGACTTAAATTAATAAAACATCAAAAGATACTGGTTCTAGTCTTATGGCTTTTTTTTTCATTAGAAGGTTTTTAGAGAAAGTTGGATAAAAAAGACGATAGTTAGAAACTCTAAATTGGAGTATTTTAAATTTAATAAGTGATAAAGCATCTGAAAAGTATAATTTTCAATAATTATAGTACAAATGTGATGGCCTATGCCAAGTAATTTTAGCGTAAGGAACTTTCTTTTTTATCAGTATAAAGAATATTAACTTAATAAATTATTAAAAAACGAACTCTTGAGAAATTGAAAGAAACTCTTCACTATATGTAAAGGTAAGCTTTTAAATATTTCTTATTGACTCTTTCTTTTATACCATTAATTTAACCAGAGAGTATATTTAAGATGTATTGGGATTTTTTTGTCACATTTATTAGAGGAATACTGGTATGTTTAGTACCTTTAGAAATATCTTTTAATTCTTAAATTTTATTATCTGAAGATAGAATTTTTTCAATGTTGATATTTATTGTTTTGTGGTTGGATTATTTTATTAATATTAATACAATAACTTATAAATCTGGCAAAGCATTAGTAGATCATTGGGAAATTATCAAAGCTTAAACAAATAACTCAATATTAATTGATCAAAGTATAACCTTTATATTAATAATTAACATTTATTTACCTTCAGGAAATTATGATTTAATTTTGATTCTTCTTTTAGGTTAATTGAAACACATCTATGATACATTTTTAAAAGTAGATTAGATATCGTATCTTACTAGACCTTTGAGAGGAAGAATAAGTTTAGTAAAATTTTTGGTATCATTAATATATGTAGCTCATTTATTTAGTTGTATATGGTTTTGGTTCAGCAGTATAGATTAAAATGATTCTTGGATAATTACAAAAAGATTAGGAAATCTTAAATGGCCATCTCAATATTTAGAAGCATTTTATTTTGCAATAGTAACAATGTTAACTATTGGTTATGGAGATAATGTACCATAAAATTAAATAGAAAAAATAGTTACAATAATATTTATTCTTTGTGCATGTTTGTGGTTCTCTTATAGTGTAAACTTTATTGGTGGTATAATTGATGATATTACTCAAAATTAAGTTGAAAGAAATAAAAAAATGAGGGTTATAAATAAATATATGAGAGAAAGAGAGATTCCATTTGCTTTATAATATTAGTAAATGAAATAATTAACTAAATAATAGAATTAAAGAATACCTGACATATCGTTGGAAAGAAGATGATGAAATAGATTTGGAAATGGAGTAAACATTACTTGGATAATTATCAGATGAATTAAAAGAAGAATTAGATAAATAAGCTTATAAAATGTTTATATTGAAATGTGAATTTTTATAGAAATTTTTTAGTCTTGAATTTCGAAATGCTCTTTTTAAGTCAATTAAAAGAAAGATCATTCAACCTTAAAATACATTTTCAATTGAATTTAATGGAGAACATCATTTATGTTATATAGAATAAGGAACATTATTATATCAACATGTAGATGGAAAACAACGATCTAAAATTAATTCTCATATTGATCATGGAAGATTTATATGTGTGAAAGAATTTCTATTAAATAGTTAAGAAAGAGAATTATTTAAAGCTGCTGGATATGTTAGTTTATTGATATTATCAAAGTAAGATTTTTTAGAAACCTTAAAAGATTTCCCTGAAGATTTTTAAAAATATTGTTAATTAAGAGATTAATTAACACTTAATTTAGATTAAGAACTTATTAAAGAAGGATAATTTTGTCCTGTCTGTAATAAAATTGATCATCAATTAAATAAATGTCCTTAAGTATAATTGATTCCAAATAAAGAAATAGTAATTAAGAGACACAACTTTCATCATACTTAAGAAAGAAGACATCATAAAAGAAGATTTATTGATAAACCAATTATGACAAGAGCAGAAATGCTTTTTGTTTAAGAATGTGCTAGAATATTTGCTTAGGATAATCCTCAATTTATTTAAAATTAATAAAAGTGTTAACATATAGTTGAATAAGAACTAGAACCTAATATAATATTTATTGCAACTGAAGAATAACCTTCTGTTAAAGTATTTCCTGTATCTGAAGAATTTCTTGTTACTTCTGGTCATCAAGCAGCTAAAAGATGTATTGATTTAGAAATCTAATCTGATATTAGAATTGATAAACAAAATAAACCTTAATAAAAGTATAATTCAAAAAGAATTTATAAAGTTGGATCTATATATGATCATTAATTCTTAAGATAAAATACAAAAAGTCCTTCTCTTCTATCCAGTTTAAATGAACCATCTATTGAATAAAATAATAATGAAGCTTTTATTAATAATGAAGTTGATGCTTTTAGAAAATAAATTAAAGATTTTTAATAAATGCATGCTGAAAATATCAAAATAGTTTATCATCAATTATAAAAATTTAGTGATGATCCTTAACTTACTAAATAAGTAAAAGAAATCACTTATCTTTATATACAGCAATATAATCAATCTGAACCTAATTTAGATTTAATATATAATTATGATTTCTATTTTCCATCTCACAATATCACTTCAATTATTGAGTAAATTAATAAAAACAAATAAAGCTGGCAACAATTAATTTTAAATAGATTTTAAGTTTATATGCTTTATCCCTTTTAATTTATACTCAAATTTATGAAATACAAAAGAACTAAAAATTATGTTTCAATTATAAATAAATTTGAAAATATTTAAAGGGTAAAACGTAAAATTATGTTTCTAAGAGCTCCGTAAAGTCAAATTAAAAGAAATAAAGTGTTGCCAGAAGTTTAAGTTAAAAATAGTAAATTGTAAAAAAAAATATGAAATTTTTCTACATTTTTTTTAATATATTTATAATTTCATTTCAATAAAATTGAATTGATTCATAGAAATATGTTTTTTATTTAAAAAAATAAATTTTTCTACATATCATCTTCTAAGTTAATTTATAAAGATTCTAAATTTGTCTAAAATAGAGTTTTTTATTCTTTCTTTGAAAAAATTATAACATATTTTTTGAGAAAAATTTACAAACCTTGAAGGATAAAAAAAATGACTTAATAATAAAAATTATAAAATAACTAAGAAAGCTTATGTTATAGGAAATTAAGAAAATATTTATTAATGTAAATATGATGATATATTTAAATAAGATTATAAAAATAAAGATGTAGAAATGTAAATAAAAACAATATAGATTTGATTAAGTAATTTTATATAAAAAAATAAATATGATAGTTTATTTAAGATCTCATATGAGATAAGAATCAAAAGTGAATTATTAATGATTTATAAATATATAAAGAAAATAAAAGAAAAAATTATAAATAAAAATGAATACAACAATTAAATAACTATTTCAAAGAGATTAGCGATAATTGGATAAGGAATACTAAAATAAGTTGTAAATAGCTAAATATACAAATCTATCTGATATTGAAAAGAGCAATTTTATATAATGTTCAAGTATTTTAGTTTTTAGAGTGTATGTTTAGGTCTAAAAAATTTATGCTTTTTGTTTAATGGAAATAAATAACAAGAATTTGATAACAATAGGATTGAATTTCACATTATAAATTTCTTAGATAATAAAATAAATCAAAAGTATTTAATTACAATATTATTAGTTCTTATAATATCGTTTATATAGTAGCATAAAAACAAGGAGATAAGGAATTGATTAGATTTTAAAAAATAATAAAATAATTTCCTAGCAAATATATTACTCATTTAATATAGTTTTACATATATTAAGCAAGTTGGAAGATCAAAACAAAATTATGGATAAATCATTTTAAGTTAGGAAATTTATTATGGAAAAAAACTAAATGTATTGATGAGTATGCTTAAATTTATTTTAAGAATAGAAGATCTAATAAAAATTCCTAATTTTTAAGTCAGTTGGATTAATTTGGAGCTAAAACAAATTTCATTTAGAGAATAAAATGAGACAAATCAATTAATTTAATAATAGATAAGACCTTTTGGTTTAAACTTGATAAATTAAAAATTAAATCAATTTGGAATTCCAATAATAGTTGATTGTCTGCTATCTTATTTTTTAGTAAATCCTGACAGATTCTTAAGACCTCATATTTTTAGAAAATAAGGTTCAATAGACGAAGAGGAATAATTATATACATTATTAAATAATTAGAATTATGAATGTTTGAATGTTGTAGAGGATGTACGAATAGTATGCAGTATGATTAAGCGATTTTTTATTGAGTTACCAGATCCTTTAATTCCATAAGACATTTTAAAACTTATATATACTTAATTATAATGTAAGTTGCTATTAAAAAATAATTAGAAGTAACATCTTAAACAGAGATTATATTATTAGAGGAGGTTTTTGGAAAATTATCTAGATTAAATAGAATATTATTGAAAATGATGATAAGTTTTCTTTAATGTGTTGGAAATAATTCTGAATTTAATTATATGAATGTGAATAATTTGGCAATAATATTTGCTCCTTGTTTTATGAGGATATAAACAAATGATATTTCATCATAAGAATAAATTTAATAATCTGTGAGATTTTTAAAAATTTTGTTTGATAATTTTGATAAGTTGTTTCCAAATTTTACCTTTAAATAATTTTTGCAATAAAAATAAAATTAGTTTTGCTTATCAACAAATAGCAACAGTTCAACAGGTACAGAAAATATGTTTAAAAATCAAATTGTGTTATCATAAGAAGATGATATAATTTTTTAATTCTAATAAAAGTAGCAATGATTTTATGATAAATAATAAAATATACAACTTTTAAATTCATTTATTATTTGTTTATTTTTAAAATAAAATAAAATTTCAAAAAAAACTTAAGGTCATACCAGGACTCGAACCTGGGTCACTGGATTCAAAGTCCAAGGTGCTAACCACTACACCATACGACCTAAGCTAATGAATAAAAGTTAAGAATATTTATAACACGTATGCTATAAATAAAAATTACATCTAGCCGCGCTTTAAATAATATTTTAAATCAAATGATCTATGTGAAAAGATTAGTTGAGAAAGCAATCCTACCAAAAAAGGGGTCATTAAAAGCAGCTGGCTATGATTTATTTAGTGCTGAAGATACTATTGTTCCAGCAAAAGGAAAATAAGTAATAAAGACTGGTATATCAATGGCTTTAATTGAAGGCACTTATGGTAGAATAGGTATGTTTAATCTTTATAGTTATAGCTCCTCGTTCAGGATTAGCAGCTAAGAATTTTATAGATGTAGGAGCAGGAGTGATTGATGAAGATTATAGAGGAGAAATCTGTGTTTTATTATTTAACTTTGGAGAAAATGATTTTAAAGTTAATTATGGAGATAGGATTGCTTAAATGATTATTGAATATGTTGTACAAACTGATATTTAAGAAACAGATAATCTGACTCAAACTTAAAGAGGAGAAGGAGGTTTTGGATCAACAGGAGTCAAATTAATTTAAAATACAAATAACCAATACTAATAATTAAAGGACAAGTTATCAAATCTTCAGCAATTAAATCATGATTAACCAGAACCTTGGCAAGAATTAACCATCTTAGATTTATATAGTTTATTCTCAAATGGACAAATTAATAGTAAATAAAAGTAGCGATTGGGTGAACTAACAATGAAAGGAGATAAAAAGGTCTATGAATTATTTAAAAAGAATGAAGGAAAAAATGAATAAATCATAATTTAATAGTTACTTAATTTAATTGAAGAATGATGATAATTATATAGTTAAATTATTAATAGTCTAAAATTATTATTAAATACATTTCCGAATTCACTTTTTTATTATTATTGATTTAGAACCATAAAATTTAACAGTTTTGGTTTAGCTTCTTTCTCTTCTAATTAAGTGATTAATTAATTCTAAATTAATTATCAGTTTTAAATATCCTACCTTAGAATTTGATTCTATTTTTTTAATTCATTAATTTAATTATCCTTAAATAGGAATATGTATTCATACTTTTATTTCTTGTTCTAAGTTGATAATTGGTTTTGTGATTTAATTTTCTTTTATTGGCAATTTAAATAATCTAGTTGGTATTAAAAGAGATGAATTTATGGATGATCTAATTTTTTAGTAGGTTTTGTTTAACTTATATTACGAATATTTTCTAAGTATAATTGAATTTAATTTAAATTATCTTAGAAATCTCTATCTTATTGAATTTTCTTTTCAATTTTAATTTATGAGATGCATTATTTGATAATGTCTTATACNGTGCTGAAGATACTATTGTTCCAGCAAAAGGAAAATAAGTAATAAAGACTGGTATATCAATGGCTTTAATTGAAGGCACTTATGGTAGAATAGGTATGTTTAATCTTTATAGTTATAGCTCCTCGTTCAGGATTAGCAGCTAAGAATTTTATAGATGTAGGAGCAGGAGTGATTGATGAAGATTATAGAGGAGAAATCTGTGTTTTATTATTTAACTTTGGAGAAAATGATTTTAAAGTTAATTATGGAGATAGGATTGCTTAAATGATTATTGAATATGTTGTACAAACTGATATTTAAGAAACAGATAATCTGACTCAAACTTAAAGAGGAGAAGGAGGTTTTGGATCAACAGGAGTCAAATTAATTTAAAATACAAATAACCAATACTAATAATTAAAGGACAAGTTATCAAATCTTCAGCAATTAAATCATGATTAACCAGAACCTTGGCAAGAATTAACCATCTTAGATTTATATAGTTTATTCTCAAATGGACAAATTAATAGTAAATAAAAGTAGCGATTGGGTGAACTAACAATGAAAGGAGATAAAAAGGTCTATGAATTATTTAAAAAGAATGAAGGAAAAAATGAATAAATCATAATTTAATAGTTACTTAATTTAATTGAAGAATGATGATAATTATATAGTTAAATTATTAATAGTCTAAAATTATTATTAAATACATTTCCGAATTCACTTTTTTATTATTATTGATTTAGAACCATAAAATTTAACAGTTTTGGTTTAGCTTCTTTCTCTTCTAATTAAGTGATTAATTAATTCTAAATTAATTATCAGTTTTAAATATCCTACCTTAGAATTTGATTCTATTTTTTTAATTCATTAATTTAATTATCCTTAAATAGGAATATGTATTCATACTTTTATTTCTTGTTCTAAGTTGATAATTGGTTTTGTGATTTAATTTTCTTTTATTGGCAATTTAAATAATCTAGTTGGTATTAAAAGAGATGAATTTATGGATGATCTAATTTTTTAGTAGGTTTTGTTTAACTTATATTACGAATATTTTCTAAGTATAATTGAATTTAATTTAAATTATCTTAGAAATCTCTATCTTATTGAATTTTCTTTTCAATTTTAATTTATGAGATGCATTATTTGATAATGTCTTATACATTTATTTTAATTTGTTCATTTTCAGTCTAACATGTTGCATCTTACGAGAGATATTTAGATTAGATTTGATCTTGAGATAAGGTTTATCTAAACATGGGTTATTAATATTTTATGATAGGTTGTTGAGATGTAAATGTAATGGTTTCTTAATTTAGAGAATGTATTCATCCATTTATATTTCGATAGACTCTTGAGGCATAATTTTAATATTCTATTCGTTAAAAATATTTATAAATTTTGTCATATTTCATATACTTCAGAATTGAATATAATTTATACAGAGAGAATAATGATTGATAATTTTAGTTGAATGTTTTAATTGAATTAGTAATTTATAACAATATTTTGTCAATATTATTTATTAAATGATATTGGGGACAGAAGTAAATGAGTTTGTGACTAATCGTCAATAGTCTAAAATACATTATTTGTCTTAGGAGAACAAACTTCTCTAAGATTATATTAGTGATTTAGAGAATGCACTAAAATTAAATAAATAGGCAATGTCATTAGCATTAGATAACAGGAAATGTCAAGTAATAATTTATATTTAATAATTAGTTATAGCAAACAAAAGATGGAAGTACTATTTCAAATGAGTAAAGTTCATTTTCCGATTTGATCAAACATTTGAATGAGGAAAACAAGAAATTGATGGAGGCTTTGACAAAGTAATAAAAAGTGAGTAGTCAGTTGCAAACTAAGATACTTCTACAAGAATAGATAGCTGAAGAATAATCTAATTATTATAAAGATTTGATTAGTGATTTGGAATATAAGTTAATTGAGTTGAAACGCAACATTCACGATAAGGAGTACGCAATCCAAGAGTTAGAACGAATGAAGCCAATTTAAGAAAAAGAAGGATAATTAGTTAAACTGATAGAAGTGGTAACACCTTCAGAATAGAATTTAAAATTACATGAAGAATTAGAAAATGTAAGAGGGGTTTTGCAGAAAATCACAGCTGAAGCTTAAAGCATATCAGAAAGCAATAATGCTTTAAGAGAAGTCAATTATCATTTGAAAAGAGAAATATTTAAAATGAGAATAGTACTGAGAAGTTAAGTGAACTATTAGAATATGAAAGGTAAATATTATTAATATTTCAAGATTTCGTATTTAACGAATATCTTGAGAAAACAGATAATAATCTTGATTTAAACAGGGAGTTATAAAATCATAGAGGAAGACTAGAATAAATGCATTAAGACTTGTATGGTACAAGCAGTTTAGGCTATGGATTTTCTCCTGAACCATAACAATTGAAATATTTGAGCAAAAATGAAAGGATGATTTATCAAGAAAAATTACATAAGATGGAAATGATGGTAAAAGGATTCAAGGAATTGTTTGAGAAAGAAAAAAACAGCAATCTGAATATTAGCAAATTATATAATGAATTAGTTAAGAAGTATGATCAAATTTAAGATACTAATGAATTATTGATCCGTTCTAATCAACTCAAAGATTAAAAAAATGAATAATTGATGGCAGAATTACAATTTTATAAAAAATAGAATCAAAATTTTATGGAACAACTTAAAACTAGAAAATAATTCAATTCTATTACTTTAAATCAAGAATAAGACATAGCTGTTGGTATATTCAGTCCAAGATTTAATTAAAATAATGAGCGAGTCAATACCTAACCATCTTATTTTGTTAGACAATCTTAATAACTATCAAATGCTGATGTGAAACTTGATGATACAGAACCAAAAGAAAATATATCTCTCTAACTAAATAATTCTAATTAAAAGTAACCCTAAAAAGCTGTTCCTTAATTTAAGATGAAGAAACTTTAATTAAAAGAATTATAAATCAATAATGATGAAAATTTTGAATAAGCTCCTTATTGTTAAACTGCAAGAGCTGATTCTAAACCACTTGTTAAAAATTAAATTGAATTCAAGAAAGCCTAATATTATGATATGACTAGAGAAGAATGTGTCAATTTCATTATGTCTATGTCTAGTGAATTCTTCTAACATTTTGATGTATGATATTATCTAAATTTTAGATAAGTAACATAAAAAAAAAATAGTTAATTAAACAAATGGAGGATCCTCTTTCATAAATAAAAAGACCAAAAAGATCTTACAGTAATCCATTTTCTTACTTTTCAAATGAGAGTCAGGTCGCATTTTCGAAACCTCCCAAATAATCAGTTGTTGCTATTGTAATTATTTATCATATTAAACTTAAGACAAAAAATGAAATCTAGCAATTATTAGTTGAATTAACATGCAAAAAAAAATAATAATCTGAACAGTTTGATTTATTCAGTGTTGACGTATCTTAAATTGATGGTAATAAGAACAAGAAATAAATGCTTGATTAAGATATTAGTTTTATTTCAAATATCGATTAACAAGATTGAGTATTCTTTGTTTCTATGTTTGTATGAATAAAAATCATTTTAATATAAATTTTTATCTAAATAAATGTTCAAAAAATAGAAAGTAGGCAAACTAAAATTCCATTTTACATTGATTTAAAATAATACTCTTTTCTCATTCCTTTTTATAGTAAATGAAAAAGAAATATTATGAAGTAATAATAATATTTTATCGGATATTTTTTTTTGAATTAAAGTTTTAGGTCGATAAATTTTGATAAGATTATCAAATATCCAATATTATGAATTGAAATTTTTTGAGATGGTAAAAAAGATTTTAAACAATATGAAAAAGGAATAATCATGGGAAGTTTAGATTTTCTACTTCTTGTAAAAGAATTTCAACAATAAAAAGAGAAAATTAAATTTCGAATTAGAATTTATTTATTCTAGTCAAAATTTCTCTTTAGCAGATTACTCATGTTATTAAGATGATATCCTTTATCATATTTAATAATTAGAACTAATTTTAATTAGAATAATTTGAATTGATTGTTTAAAATAACTAAAGGAAATTTTTTAATCATAAAATCTTCTTTAGAAAGTAAGGTCAACTTTAGTTAATTATAAAGAGAATAAAAGCTGAAGGAATAAATGCTTTGTTGCATGCAGCATTGGACCTTTATTCTATTCATGATGTAGCAAAATAGCAGTAAATAAAAGTAATCATTTTCGAATAGTAGTTTTATGTGATGGAGAAGATAATTTGAATAAACACTATCTTATGAGTAATGAATATGTTTACTAGTCAAAACCATAGATAATTTAATTGGTATCGGTATAATTTAAATTTGAAGCCTAATTATCTTGAAGAATTATAGTATTTATGCTGATGCATTTAAAAAGGATATTTTTATTGAATCTGTATAAATTGAAGATCAAACTATTACATCCTAATGAATCAGCAATCTAATATTTGGAACTTCAAGTATTTATGATGAGGGATTGAATTGATTTATTTCATATTAAATAAAATATGATTATATTAATTATTTCATATTGTTAAGGCACTTACTTAAGTATGCTATTCATTGCTCACTATTATATTATATATAGACAAAAATAGTTTTATATAATGATTTCCCAACCAAAACATGAATTTTAAATAATTTTTAGTAGCTATTGAAAATTTTCTAACAATTTTAAAATCTTTTATATATTTTTATTATAATAAAAACTTGGTGTTAAAAGGAGAGTAATGTAAACCAAGGTATTTTGACTTCTATTGTTGGGAATAGCTATTTTAGTCTAAGATAATCATTTTTAATAGAGAATTGAGTGTTGGAGATGTGTTAAATAAATAATGGATTTTTTGATCAATAATTTCATAATTTATTTGTAGAAAGGATTAATGTGATTAGAGATTGATAAAATTAGTAAGAATCACAATTGAATTTTGTAATCTGAAAATCTTGTAAAATTGTCAACTATATAAATACAATTTTGAAAGAATTAAATTTTATTTAGATAATAAAAATTCTGAAGGATTCTTATAGAATTAAGGATAATATAGGTTGTAAACTGTATAGGAATAAATCTATTATATTATAATAAGAAAATAATTAAGTCAGTATGAAATAAGTAAATAATTTTGGAAGAAGAATAGAAAAATAATAATAAAAAAAGTATCTTATAAAGGCCCATAATTTATAATACACTTTTATAATGTACAATTATAAGTGAAATAAAATCTTTTTAAATGAGTCTAAGTATATTTAGTGCTAAGACAAGTTACTATAAGAATGGTATATGGTGGTTCACAAAAATGGCTGTACGTGTAGTAGGAGAAGAGAGATGGGATTCTATGAGAATGTTTAGAAGAATCTATGCTAACAAATTTTATTATGGAAGATAATAAGTCTTATTTGATATCTTCTATGATTGGCCAGCCTTAGCTAATATGATTGGTATATACCCAAAAGTATGATGATTTTTATAGTTTATAGATTGATACTTCTCATGGATTTCTTCATTGGTCAACTTATGAAGCTTATAGAGATTGGTAAGAACATACATTGAACTCAGATGTAAAAAATAAGTAATTCTTAGGGTGCATTTGCAATGTGGATTTACTTAATGTGTGGAATTTATATTGGACATTTTGTTTATTCATATATGGTTCCTTATTATTGGACGTATCTTATTATGACTATAAAATAGAAATCTATTCCCTGCCAAAAATGAAGAATTCGTTAGACTAAGAATGAAGGATGCTATAGCTTCAACTGTTCATGAAGAATTATTCGGAAATCAATTTGCAGAATTTGGTTGGGCTCCTCATGATTTCCATTATAATAGACGTAGATGCATGGCAGGTTACAGTCATCCTGATGATCCTCGTACTATGCATATGGGCAGTTTTAATAGTAATCTATTTTCAATTATTCAAAAGGAAAACATAAATATAAGGAACACTATATTAAGAGAGTTGGATAGCAAAGTAGAATGACTGATCTATGAAACAAAAATATATAACAATAATAATAATTATCTTTCTTTATTTACTCTACATCTCATCATATTTTTATCTTATAAGCATTCTTTTTTATTCTAATTAATAAGTAACAATATTTTTCATTCTCCTGAAGTTCTTTATTATTATTATTTAATAAAAATATAATCAAGAAATTATTAATTGCCACGTTATAGAAATTGCTAATTACTAAATAACTCATTTCACTTAATCATTTCTATCTAAAATACATTTATAATAACTATTACAATCAAAAAAGAATAAAAAACTTATATTTCCTTTCTTAACTTAATTATAATTTCTATATATAATTTCATTTTTCAAAGAATATTTATTTTAATCTACTTAACCCTTATATTAAAATCTATTATTTCCTAAGTAAAAAATGATATTTGCCAAATTCATAACTATCTAAATCAATTTTTTTAAATTAATTAGACAATTATTTATATCAATCAATATTTAATTTTGTTCAAACTAATACAATAAAAACATCTCATCCATTTAACAAACTATTTTATCTATACCATTTAATCAAATTAGGTATAGTTTAATTACTTTAAAAATCAAATTATAAGAAGAATAAAAAAAATTGAATGAATGAAGATAAATTAATCAAGAAAAATTTTTATCAAAAATATTTAAAAGTTAAATGAAATTGAAGAAGATAATAATGTTTGACCAAAAATTAAAATGAGGAAAAATTAGTTTCCTAACAGAAAATTGATGTTTATTTCAAATGGTTGGAACTATGGTAATAATCAAATAAACTTTGATTCAAAGAATTGATAAATATATGCCGATGAAACTTCATTGGGTATTAATAAGGGACTTCACAACTATTAAATCACATAAATTAATAAGTTCATACAAAGGTAAAATATTTAAAAGTTGTTCTAATTTTATTTATTTTTGCTTTTATTACATTCTATTTATTTTATGAATTAAATACATATAATTGAGCAAATTAAAATTTAATTATATAATTCTATCTCACTTTTTAAGAAAATGTTTAATTTTATAAATTAATCAATAAAATAAATTACAGATGTTTATCAAAAATATTTATTTTTTAAATTATTTTACAGATCAGAAAATTTTCTTTAAATCTATTAAAAACTAAAGATCAAAAAAATTTCAACCAAACAACTTTCAAATGATGATATAATTAAAATTTTAGTCTATTTTCTTAATTATCAATTTATATAAAAATTTGTAATATGTTGAAATTTAAAATTTCCGAATTCATCTATTTATCATTTAAAAAAAAACAACCGTTTTTTAGAGATATTTTAAAAGATTTCCTAAAAAAAAGGGAAAAATGAAATTCAAAATTTAATGTTAAAGATAGAAAGAATACAAAAATTATAGGTTAAAAGAAAGAAAAAATATAACAAAGTTATGAGGATTATAGGTTTGCAAATATATTATTAATACAATAAAAAATAAATAAATTGATTTGGTTGTAAATATTTGCTAATATTAAATTTCATTATATTGAGGTATTTTGATCAAAACGTTGTTCAAATCATACATTCATACTATCTGATTAGATCATATTTCTACTTAATTTTAAAATTATTTGAAGTTGACTTTCATTTATTAATTGTACCACGTTTATTGAAATTAAAAGGACTTACTAAAGATATTACTTTTTTTTAGAATAAAATAAAGAATCTCAAAAATTTTAACCTATTAATAATAATTGAGCTTTCAGTTTTTGATAGAATACTTATGATTATTTTTATTCTTAATTTTAGAAATAATTGTTTTAAATAAAATAATTAATACAATTTAAAGATAATAAAGATCTTTCAAATAAAAGTTAAATGAAAAATAATTGATTCTTAAAATGTATTAAAAGAAGGAGAAAGAGAAATAGATTTAATAAATTAGATTGAAATTTTATTTCTGAAATATAAAATAATTAATAGAGTTAAAATAAAAAATTGAGATAGTTTAAATGATTCTTCCACATAATTTAGATAAGGCAAGTATTAGTTTATTTTAAAATAAAATATTTATTTAATAAAAGAATTCTTATAGATATTTATTAATATAATGTTTATGGTCTTTTTGTTTTTAATTTAAAATAAAGATTTAAAATATTTATCATAATGGCAGAGGTTGAATAATTATCAGAAGAGCTCACAACTTTAAAAAGAGTTGTTTAGACATCATTGCATAGAGGTTAATTATCTAAGGGTGTACATGAAGTATGCAAAGCCATTGAAAGCAAATAAGTTTTAATTTTCATACTATGCATTTATAGGCTAAGTTTGTTGTTTTAGCTGATGATTGCACTGAAGAATCATATAAAAAATTAGTTGTTGCTTTAGCTAAATAATTCTAAATTCCAATCTGGAGAATAGAAAAAGGTGCATTACTTGGTGAATGGATTGGAATTTCTAAGTTTTTGACTAAAACTAAGAAAATCAAATCAAGAAAATGCTCATCTGTTGCAGTTAAAGATTTTGCAATTGAAGTTAGCGAAGCTGAAAAACAATTTATCGAAAATAAAATCAAAGGATTATGAGAATATTTATCTGTACAACATATAAAAAGTATAATAATAATTGATAATTAAAAATACTTCTTATTGTATTTCTATTTAATAGGTTAATAATAGNACAATAAAAAATAAATAAATTGATTTGGTTGTAAATATTTGCTAATATTAAATTTCATTATATTGAGGTATTTTGATCAAAACGTTGTTCAAATCATACATTCATACTATCTGATTAGATCATATTTCTACTTAATTTTAAAATTATTTGAAGTTGACTTTCATTTATTAATTGTACCACGTTTATTGAAATTAAAAGGACTTACTAAAGATATTACTTTTTTTTAGAATAAAATAAAGAATCTCAAAAATTTTAACCTATTAATAATAATTGAGCTTTCAGTTTTTGATAGAATACTTATGATTATTTTTATTCTTAATTTTAGAAATAATTGTTTTAAATAAAATAATTAATACAATTTAAAGATAATAAAGATCTTTCAAATAAAAGTTAAATGAAAAATAATTGATTCTTAAAATGTATTAAAAGAAGGAGAAAGAGAAATAGATTTAATAAATTAGATTGAAATTTTATTTCTGAAATATAAAATAATTAATAGAGTTAAAATAAAAAATTGAGATAGTTTAAATGATTCTTCCACATAATTTAGATAAGGCAAGTATTAGTTTATTTTAAAATAAAATATTTATTTAATAAAAGAATTCTTATAGATATTTATTAATATAATGTTTATGGTCTTTTTGTTTTTAATTTAAAATAAAGATTTAAAATATTTATCATAATGGCAGAGGTTGAATAATTATCAGAAGAGCTCACAACTTTAAAAAGAGTTGTTTAGACATCATTGCATAGAGGTTAATTATCTAAGGGTGTACATGAAGTATGCAAAGCCATTGAAAGCAAATAAGTTTTAATTTTCATACTATGCATTTATAGGCTAAGTTTGTTGTTTTAGCTGATGATTGCACTGAAGAATCATATAAAAAATTAGTTGTTGCTTTAGCTAAATAATTCTAAATTCCAATCTGGAGAATAGAAAAAGGTGCATTACTTGGTGAATGGATTGGAATTTCTAAGTTTTTGACTAAAACTAAGAAAATCAAATCAAGAAAATGCTCATCTGTTGCAGTTAAAGATTTTGCAATTGAAGTTAGCGAAGCTGAAAAACAATTTATCGAAAATAAAATCAAAGGATTATGAGAATATTTATCTGTACAACATATAAAAAGTATAATAATAATTGATAATTAAAAATACTTCTTATTGTATTTCTATTTAATAGGTTAATAATAGATACTCTACATTATTTATATTGATTAATGAATAATACTTTCAGAATAAAACACCCTTCTCTTAGATATTAAGTGGTCTAGCTGAATTTGGATTTGTATATCTTCTAATAAAATCTTACAAAATCAATTCAGAATCTTTAAAATCTGTAGCAGCATGATCATTGGCTTATCTATGAACTCTACACAATGTTTCTTTATAATCTTCATACCACCATACAAATCTCTTGATATCTTTTATATCAATAAAATTCATTAATACCTTCATGTTCCAATAAATATTCATTCTCTCTTACCAATTCCTAAGCTCTTAATTAAACATATTCATCAAACAAATTAACTTTAGTTAATTCAGATTTATATTCAAAGTATATTTTTCCAAATATCACACATTAAACAACAGGAAATAAATATCTAAATGTTCTAAATCTAATGTTTTGTGTAATTACATTGTAATTATAAGCATAAAGGAACTATTATAAATTAATTACATCTTTATACTAAGTTAATTCCAAAAGCAACAGCTTAATATCCAAACTTATTATATTCAATCACTGGATAAGTCATATCATCTTCCCATTCAGCTAAAGTATAATAAACATAATAAATATACGATCTTAAGAACTTAAACAAAAAGCATTGTATGGAATTTTTGGCTATGTCCAACCAGCTGTTTCTATCAACTCAACCATCTTCTTTATAGATCTATATCTCTTCAAACGAGCTTCTCTTTAATAATATTTATCATTTCAAACCTGAAAGGAGGAAGATTTTAGTTTCTCAATCCAAGTAAACTAATGATTGTGAAATAATTATCCATTTAATTTATTATTCAAAATTAACATAAATTTTATGTAATTCTCACATATCATATCTCTATTTTCAAATCAAAATATTATTCTTTTATTCTATACATTTATATGTATATCATGATTGTTGTAAAAATATATACATTAATTTATTTTTAATATGAATATTATATATATTTTTATTTTAGCTATTCTTGGCTATTATTACTTTCATTACTTTCACCTTTATAATTACGAAGTTATATTGATAGGTAAAATCCTATATATCAACACTCAAATTAAAAATAAGTAATTCATACATTAGCTGATTCAAAGTTTTGCTATATGTTTCTCAGCTGATTTACTATTCAGATCAATCATTTTTGAATATTAAGATAAGGACTTACCAAAACTAATCAATTCTATTATAGCTCATTTCCTTATCACAATCTTTTAATGGAAATATGAATTTAGTTTTAAATACGATATATTTTTTAATTTGAGTCAAGCCAAAATACTTACATGGGCATTTAAAAACTAATATTTATATTCACAAGAATAAGATGAAATCAAACTATTTATTCAATTATTGTCAGCCTCAATTTATTAAAATTTGCTTCTTGGATCACAGAAAAATGTTATAACAACATTTATTTCACTTTTATCCAATTATTATTATCAACCATATTTTTACCAATATTAACCTACCAATTATGGTCTAACTGCATATAGAAATAAGCATTATTTATCCTAATTTGTATTTTATAGTATGAAATTATTTTGAGATATCATTATTAAAAATATAAATTATTTGTTATTAATTCCATTTCGATCTTCTATAATTTAAAAATTTTTAGCTATTTGTTAGAAGTGTAATCATATCTAAATTTCTAAAAATTATTATCATTTATGATCATAAATTTTTCACTTTTGATTAGATAAAATAATAGAAAAGTTTTTTTAACAATGAAAAAATACTAAATACATGTATATATAAATGATATAAAAAATAAGTGAAATCTTCAAACAGGATTCTGAATTTTTACGTTTTTTAAAGAAAAGTAGCCTTTCAAAAGATAATTAAGTTTATAATGAGGAAGAAATAGAGTTTTTATCATAATTCATGATTAAGGAGAAAAATCTCAAAGATTTCTTTGACTTTTATTAAAATTTTGAGATGCAAACTTATAATGTTAAAATGAAAATGCTCATTATCACTCAATAGTTTATTCATTCAAACGAAGATTTCTCGAAAATGTTTTCTTCTTTAAGACTAACTAATTTTTTTTTACTCAAACACACTCATAGAAATTATGAAACTTGGTTACTTTTAAATATATAAATTCCATTTATATCTTATTTATAAAAGTTAGCTATCAACTTCAAAGAAATAAAAAGTTACAAAACCTGTATTTTTATAAAACAAAATTGCTTGAAGTAATTATTATATATAATTCTAGCTTAATGATCGATAGTTTTAAAATGGTGAATATTATCAATATGGCTCTTTTTCTTGTGCCTAATTTGCAAACAGCCTTAATAAACTATCCATAAGATCTATTATTATAAAGATTAACATTAAGAATTTATTAAGAAGTTTAAGGATACTAATAGAATTTAATAGATTCTATGGTATCAATATTCAATGATAATCCATAGAATTAAAGTGTTGAATTTTATGAACTTTTAAGAGAAGTAATTATTTAGTATATAATAGATAAAAACTATTGAATAGAAGATGATACTCTTTTATAAATTTCGTAGTCTTTTTGACCAAAAAGAAATTACTAAATCTCCATTGTAGATATTGATATAATTCAAAGATTAGAGTAAATCCCCGATATCATAAAATATTTGTAGAAATTAGAAAAAAAGAGAATATCTTTAATTATCATCAAGAAAAAGATAATCAACAGGTGGAGAAGCTAATACACCAAAGAGTTCAAGGTTTTTCAATTATTTTGAAAATCAATACTCATCTTGTGCACAGCTTTTAATAAAAAATTAGGAAAAGGTGATCAAAGAAGTGTCAGAAACATAGATTGATTAAACTTTATAACCATGAATATTCTTATTAAAATAATTATTATTATTTCTTTATTGAATAAATTTGATTTTTGTTTATATGAATTTGATTGATGCTTATAAATGAGCAGAAATAAGGATACTAAACGTATTTAGAAAATTTGTTTAAGATTTTTTCAATTGAGAAAAATAAATATTTAAGTGTAATCACTATTTCATATAAAAATATGTTGGAGCTAATAAAAAATTTATTTTTCAAAGATCATGTTTAATTTTTGATTTTTCATCTTCGAATTTAACTTCAAGATAATTTTGATTTTATTGAGGTTTATAAGTAATTTACAAAATCTCATGTTAGAAGAAAGAAAAGATTATAAATATTGGCATTTTTTGAAGTTGCTTTGATTTAATTCAGTTTCTATTTCTAAGTTTTAATTAATAATTGATATTATCTTAAAAGTTGTTGTTAATATGGAATTGAGCCAAAATCTGTAAGAAGATGAGCAATATTTAAAAGATTGTTTTAAATTTATGAATAACAAAATACGATTAAGACTCATATAAAATCTATTCTATTTTTTATATAAAATGATATGAATTCATAAGGAATAATTAAACAGGTAGAGAATCTTAAATTTAAAGAAACATAAATTAATTTAACTGATTAAATTTTTCAAAAGATANTAATTATTTAGTATATAATAGATAAAAACTATTGAATAGAAGATGATACTCTTTTATAAATTTCGTAGTCTTTTTGACCAAAAAGAAATTACTAAATCTCCATTGTAGATATTGATATAATTCAAAGATTAGAGTAAATCCCCGATATCATAAAATATTTGTAGAAATTAGAAAAAAAGAGAATATCTTTAATTATCATCAAGAAAAAGATAATCAACAGGTGGAGAAGCTAATACACCAAAGAGTTCAAGGTTTTTCAATTATTTTGAAAATCAATACTCATCTTGTGCACAGCTTTTAATAAAAAATTAGGAAAAGGTGATCAAAGAAGTGTCAGAAACATAGATTGATTAAACTTTATAACCATGAATATTCTTATTAAAATAATTATTATTATTTCTTTATTGAATAAATTTGATTTTTGTTTATATGAATTTGATTGATGCTTATAAATGAGCAGAAATAAGGATACTAAACGTATTTAGAAAATTTGTTTAAGATTTTTTCAATTGAGAAAAATAAATATTTAAGTGTAATCACTATTTCATATAAAAATATGTTGGAGCTAATAAAAAATTTATTTTTCAAAGATCATGTTTAATTTTTGATTTTTCATCTTCGAATTTAACTTCAAGATAATTTTGATTTTATTGAGGTTTATAAGTAATTTACAAAATCTCATGTTAGAAGAAAGAAAAGATTATAAATATTGGCATTTTTTGAAGTTGCTTTGATTTAATTCAGTTTCTATTTCTAAGTTTTAATTAATAATTGATATTATCTTAAAAGTTGTTGTTAATATGGAATTGAGCCAAAATCTGTAAGAAGATGAGCAATATTTAAAAGATTGTTTTAAATTTATGAATAACAAAATACGATTAAGACTCATATAAAATCTATTCTATTTTTTATATAAAATGATATGAATTCATAAGGAATAATTAAACAGGTAGAGAATCTTAAATTTAAAGAAACATAAATTAATTTAACTGATTAAATTTTTCAAAAGATATTGTTTTCATCATTAAATTATTTACTTTTTTAATAATTTGTGAAATTTTAAAAAAGACTTGATGATGATCAAATATATTTTTTTTTAAATTAAAACATAATTAGAAAATTTTATGTAATAATAAAAGAAATTAAGAAAAGCTATAATCCAAACTTTGTCAAAAGTTCAACAAAATGCTACAATAATTTTGATTATTTATAATCTTATTCATATAATTAAATACTTCTCATTAGATTAATCGAGCTTAATATTGAGATTTTAAGTTCATTCATCAAGATCTTTTGTGAATATAATTTTTTAATTATACCAGCAAATTTTGATAATTTTTGAGAAAACTTATAAATTACATAACAAAATAATTTTATAATTGAACACCTATCACCATAATTCTTATCAATAAATTTTAATTTATCATATCCAAAAATATTTTAAATTTTAGATTGGTTTATAGAAATTTTTATTAAATAAACTATTTAATTATTTTAACATTCATTTTAAACTTTACTTTCTCATTTTTTGTTGATAAGGTAAAACGAATTTTTCTAAGATGTTATTCTCTAAAAATTTGATTTCATGTTATGCTATATTTGAATTACAAAAAAATACATTTTCCAGTATATATTATATGGATATCCTTTGATTCCTATCTTCTAGTTTTATCGACTAAATTATATTTAATAAATTGATTTTTGCGAATATTTAGATATTCAACTTTCATGAACAATTTTAATCAATTTAAATGAACCAATTAAGTAATGAAGTAGATAAATATTCTACATTAATTAATCAATCTTAAATTGTAAAAAACTACAAAGAAAATCTTCAAATTTAAAGAAATAGTTTGTACAAATAAGAAATTAATATCTTAAGATGAGATTTGGTTTATAATATAAGGAACAAAATAGCAATTTACAAATAAAACAACAAAATTAAAAATATATATTGACTTCTTTATTTTTCAGAAAATTAGATTAACAATAATATAAATAAAATAATAGGATTATTTTTAAAATAGTTAAATAGTTCGAAATTTCAGATAAATATAAATTTGAATATTAAATTTTTATAAGCTAAACAATCTTAAAAACTGATCAATTATTATTTGATCTTGATTTTGTGTATATTTAGAGTCAGATTTAATTAAATATATATTTTTTAATTGTAAATATTATATTTTTTGTTTAATGTCTTAATTGTTGGATTAAGCTTTACGGCAACAAAAATAAAGGAAGTAAGAATTTTAAATATTAAGAGTCACACAGTTAAAGGAATTTTAAAATTTCGTTAAGACTTTACAATGGCACACTGCGATAACAATAGTGAAGACGCTTCTTTTGAGCCAAATATTTGTTCAAATAGAAAAATCGAATTATAGTTACCAGAAAAATAGTCTTTTAAAGGTGATTGTTTAAGTCCAGATCCTGATTAAGATGAAGAAAGTCGTAGTATGCTAAATGTAGAAACAAAACAAAAAGTAAATTTATGGGTACATGGTGGATTAAGAATAATGTTTTATATAACTAAATTTAGTAAACAAATGAAAACTTATTCAACAGAAGTAAAGTTTAAATCTTTGACCAACAATATTGTAAGTTTGATATCTGATGCTGCCAGTGATGCAGATATTTTATTTTTTTTTTCATAACATTTTTAATAAATTGATTTTTAAATTCAATTTTATAAAATTGAAATTATTTTATTAAATCATCTATATTGCATAAATTAAATAAAGTTGAGCAAGTAATGTAATCTCTTAGGTGGTTTATAAATCAAATTCCTGTACTTGATCCTGATTCTCTAATTAAAGTAATTTGGGATATCTTTGTTTTGACACAGATTATAATTAATATTTTCTATATTCCTATGAAATTAGGATTTGATTTTGAAAGAGAAGATTTATTAACTGGAATATTTTTGGAAAGTTTGCCTTCTTGGACATTTGTAATGGATATAATTTTGACATTTTTCACTGCATACTATAGTTAAGGATAAATTCATAGAGATAAATAATAAATTCTTAAACACTATGCAAATACAACATTGTTTTGGGATTTAATGATAGTAATACCATTTATATTATCATCTTATTCAGTACCTTATACAGAATATATTTTATTACTTAGAGTAACAAAAGTAAAATCCATGATTGAATCTATTGAAGAGGTTACAAATCCATCAAATAATGTGTAAACTATTTTAGAATTATTCAAATCAATATTTTTAGTTTTATTTGTATCACATTTTTGTGCTTGTTTATGGAATTTGATTGGAGAAATAGAAATAGATAAAGGATAAAATTCTTGGTTAAATACTAAAAATATTGTAGAGGCAGAATGGTCTACAAAATATATTCATGCTTTTTATTTTAGTACAATAACTACCTTAACAATTGGTTATGGTGATATAGTTCCATAAACTGATCTTGAAAGAATATATGTAATAATTATGGCAATGGTAATTTGTGGTTTATTTGGTTACACTATTTCTAGTATTGGAAACATACTTAAATAATTAACTGAAAAAGAATAATTATTTAAATAATAGATGATGCATATAAATAACTTTCTTAAAAAAAAATAAATAAATAAATAATTAATGTTATAAGTTAGAAAATATTTTGAATATTTTCTTAAAATGGAATAAGATTATAATGAATTTGGAGAGAAAATGATGAGCAATTTAGATAAAAAATTAAAAGAATAGGTTGCTATAGATATTTATTGTGATATGTTAAAAAAATCAAGACTAATTAAATAAACATTATCTTTAAAAAGTGTTTAAAAATTATGTTCTTTTGTTCATGAAATAAAAGTCCCTCCTGAAGAAATTATTGCATACTAAAATGAATAAGCTAATAAATTAATTTTCCTTTAGAATGGAGAGTTAAGTCTAATATGTATGTCTATCTATCTTAATTTATAGGTGATTAAAAACTTAGAGAAACTATTCTAACTAAAATAGAAAAAGGTAAATTTGTGGGAGAAAAGGAATTTATTACATAAGCACGATATGAATATACAATTAGATCAGTGAAATTTTGTTAAATAGCCTACATTAAGTAATTATCATAAGAATTTATAGTTATGAAGATTTCTTAAGAATTATAAGGGAAGATCCACTTGAAGAAGAAAATTATTGTATGCTTAGAGATTAAATGTTATTTACAGAAGAAAAATAAAATTATGGTGAAGTATGTTATATATGTAAATGGACACATCAATTTAAAAAGTTAAATTATATGTTTAATTAGATGTCCATTAGTTTTTGTCCATTTTAATTAAGATAGAATAAGAAAAAAGTTTATGATATCAGAAGATATGAATAGATTAAAATATGATAGGGATAGGACTAAAAGTAGATTCGAAAGAAATATAATTAGAGAGCATGCTTTAGCATTAATTGTGAATGATAATATAATAGCAATAGATGATTTGACAGATTAATATTTAGATACCCTTGGATTTAATATGGAGAATGGTGAAAATGAAAAATTAATAAAAACAATTAAAAGTTAAAAATCTAGTAAATCTGTTCTTAGAGGTCTTACAGGCTTTGAATAGTTTGATAGTGATTCAGATGGTTCAAATATTTCAGATATTTAATTAAATAAAACTAAAACACCTAAATCATCTAAATTTAATCGTTTATAAAGCATAGAATAAAAAAAAGTTAAATTTTAAGAAATTTCTGAACCTGAACCTAAAATATTAAGAGCATAAAATTCATTTAGAAGAAAAGCAGATAATAGACACAAAACATTTTAAAGATTAACTTAAATCTCAAATAATAGATTTACAAATAGTTCTTTAATTTCATAAGAATAAAATTTTCAAAGTCAATCTGTTTCAGGTTAGAATTCAAGTATGCATAAAATTAAAAAAAATAATACAAGTTCATATTCAAATATAGAAATAGAATTACCTAATAAAACTTAATCAAAATTAGAAATTATTAATTAATTGGATGATGTAATCTTACATAAGTAAAATGATTATCAAAATTAAAGAGTTGATTTTGAATTAGATCGGTATTTTATAACTACATACTATTTCATAAATTCAAATTTGGATTAAGTCCTATAAAAACTTAAGAGAACAAAGAAAAATTAAAGATCAGATCATATTTAAAGTATAATTAGAAAATCAAAATATAAACCAAGCCTTTATAGTCCTCCATCATAATGAAGATTTTTATTAATTTATTCTTATTTCTCATCCAAATTAATAGAATCAAATTAAACTTTAACTAAATTCTTTAAAAATTAAATATTATTGAATTATAATAACTTATTTAAATTTATTCTGATAATTATTCTTTTTCTTTTTAAAAATAATAAATGTAAGTCTATCCTTAAAAAATAAAGGAGGACCTTCAATAACTATAAAATTGGAGTAGTTAAAGATAATTGACTGATATGGGATCTTAAATAGGTGGATTTTAATCAAACAGTGCTCTATTATAACCTATTCAATCCTCCAAAAAGATTATTAGAGCTAAAACTGTAAAAAATTTGTAAGATTATCTTAATAATAATTAAGTATTTAATTGACAACTTTAAGTATGTCTCCCTTAAATGGAGAAAGATAGAATAAAAAGAATTAATTAAAGAAGATAATGAAAAAAATAAGAATAGCATTACAATTTATAAATTAACTTCAAAATTATGCTTAACAATTAAAGAGTTATAGAGCTAAATATTAATATAGAAAGAGAGGCATATTGCCATTATTTCCTGATGATATAATTTATATAGTCTGGGGATTGGGAATTAATTTATGTACAGATATAGCTGCACTTCTATATCCAATAGAAGTAGCTTTTGAATATGAAGTATATTTTAACAACAATAATAGAGGGAGTTGGCCATTAATTAACTTTTATTTTATAGATAATCTTTTGGGTTGATTTGTTGATGAATTTTATTATTTGTCATGTAAATAAGTAATTAGATTTAATACATAATTTGAAGGATATAGCACATTATTATATTACTACATGGTTTTTTTGTGATTTATTATCAATTTTACCTGATTTTGATTAATAAACTTTGAAACCAATAAAATTATTGAGATTATTAAGATTCTTTTTTTATGAAAGAAGAATAAATTATAATTAATCAATAGAGTTATTAAGAAAACAAAAATCTTTATAGGATGAGTTAATAGTAAGAAATGAATTCAATTTAGATCTAAGAATAAAAAAATTAATTAAAATATTTTTAGAGATGATTATTTTAAATCATTTATTTGCATGTTTATGGATATGGATATGTAAATTTAATTCAACTTAAAATTGGATGGAAACTTCAAATGTAAAATAAGCCAATGATTTTACTAAACTGATATATGCTTTTTTTTGGGCCTATTAGACAATTACAGTAATTGGATATGGTGATCTAGAAGCTCATAATAGTAATGAATATTTATTAAGTATAATTTGGATGTTAATTGGAGTAGGTTATTATTCTTTTACTATTGGTAATATAACATTTATATTAATTTAATCAAATCCAAATTAAGAGTTTGATGATTAATTATTGAATCTAGAAGATATTACTATGAATATGCCTGAAAGAATTTAAAATGATTGGATAAGATTTGCCAAATTTAATATATAAAGGAATCCTTTTTGGGCTGAGGATTCTAAAATTATTCTTTCAGAACTTCCTCAATAATTAGCTTTGTATACCGTAGCAGCTGTTCATAAAGAAATTTTAAGAATAATTCCCTTTATGTCAAATGATATTAATTTTTCAAGGTCTATACTCCCTCATAGTACTATAGTATGTTATTAAAAATATGAAGCTGTTTATCATATAGGATAAAATGCAAATGATTTTTTCTTTCTTATCAAAGGTGACATTCGATTATGTGACAACTATGGAGAAACTTTAGTTGGAGTAATGGAAGGTACTTGTTTTGGAGAAATTGAATGCATAGAATCTAGTTTAAGACGTTGGAGTGCTCATGCTATGTAAGAAAGTGTTGTTTTAATGTGCTCAGCTAATTTTTTTTCGTAATTTCTTGAAAATGAATCACCTTAATTTTTTGAATTATAATAAATGTATAAAAGAAGAAAAATACTTTTAATTCAATAAACTAGAATTAAAAGATGTAATTAATTCTTATTTATTTAATAGAAAGATAATAAAAATTAAAAAGAGGATCTGCTATCAATGATTTACATTCATATAATAAGAAAAGAGAATCTGTTTAATAATAAGAAGAATTAAGATTTAAAATTGATTTAAGAGAATTTTAAAGTGTATAATAAGATTTATTGCTTTAAATTGTTGGACATAAATAAGCCAGAAAGAAAATTATTAGAGAAAAGTTTATTAATGTATTTTATTGTATTTATTATAGGCCATTAATAAAATTAGATATTATGTTTAAAGAGTTTCAAAATTTAAAAGAATTTCTATACATGATCTTGATTATAAAATAATTCACAATTTAATTAATACAAGAATAAAAGATTGTGTTTGGGAAAAATAGATTAAAAGAAAGATGGGATAAAAATTATTAAAGAATTTTGATTAGGTTCATGAAGATGAAAATTTAATCAAAGCTTTTTTATTAAAAAGTAAATAAGAATCAAATTAAAGACTTGTAAGAAAAAAATTAATTCATATTATAAGAAATATTCTTACTATATAGAAAAAGGATAATTCAAAAATTAAAAAGATTGATATATTCTATAATGAATATCATTAAAAAATATATGAAACGGCTAAAAATGAAAAATTAGAAGAAAAAATAAAATAAAAACAAAAACTTGAAAGTATCAAAAGATGTTTTGTATTGAAAGATTAAATATAAAATTTAAGCTAAAATTTAAAAAAATTAATGAATCTCTAAACGTCAATGTCGATGGCTATGTTTGAAATAAATTAATAGGAATATGAGATTGATTGTTTGGTTTAAGATATTAAAAAAGCACTAATGTTAGTTAAAATAGAAGGTTGAAATTAATTGAATTTGATTAAATATTATTTAAAAAATCAATTTTTATGAAATTATTAGGTATAAATATTTAGATGTCGTTTAAATAAAAATTTAAAAAAAGTTATTTTTTCAAATATAAAAGTCATTTATACTTTTTATCTAACACCATATTTCTTAATATTTTTCTCTGATATCGCTGCCTGTATCTGTGTAAGTTTCTTTTAATATAATTGATTTATCGCGATTTTGATAAAAGATATTGACATTATTTATAGGAATAACTAAATGAATCCATTATTCATCCTAATATTTGACCTATATTTTACTAAATTATTGTATAATATTACTCCTAAGTTTGATTATCATATTTATAAACAGTTGGACAATAAAATGAGTCTACTTATCGTTTATGATAATTAAGTGGGGCTAATGCCTTACCATTATTTTACTTTGCCTTTTCTTTATTATAATTAATCATTTCATTAACAAAACTTTCTTTACTATTTAAGATAGCTCTATAAGTAGTATCATAAAATTTATGATTATATTCTGAATTATATTCCATTATATCTGTCATTCCTTTAATTCTACCAATTTAAATTTACTCTAAAATTTCATATTATTTATCTGTGTCATTTAATTATCTAATAAATACTTTATCTTATTTATTTTATAAAGAGGCACTCAAATTTTGAGATTAAGTATCGAATTTAAGATAGAAACAAGCAAAAATAGTCAAAATAACCATAAATGAATATCCTAATTTACCTAAACCTCTATTTTTAGAAACAGAAATAGGAGCTTCTTCTTCAAAAACAAATTATTTACTTCCACAATTAATACAAGTTAGATTAGATTATTAGGATTATAATATATTATTAAGTTTCTATGTTTCTTCTAAATGTTATTGTAAACAACTAATTTATTCTGTTAATTCTTGAATGTAATTCGACTATTTATTAAAATCATCTTCTAATTTTTAAAGATAAGCTTTCTTTCTATCTCTAGAATTTTATGCAGAAATTCTATTTCTAATCATTTATAAAGTTTTTTTATCTGTTGTATCTCTTATAAGTTTTTTTTCATCCAAATTTGCTTTATTAAGATTTTGATTCTTCTTCGTTTTCTTTATTTTTTTCCCCACGCCTTTTATACATAAAACGATATACCTTCAGAGGATTGACAAGATACAGAACCTGTAGAACCAGAAAAGAGAGCAGGAATAATATTAGATGATTCTGTAGAACTTTCTTATTCCACTTACTATTGATAAATTTTCTAGAATAAACTAGATTGGTCATTGTCTTCTTAATATTTCTATTACAATTCTACTATTAGTAATGAAAGTGGCTTTTCTTTGATTTATTTTAACATATTACAATAATATAATATTTATTAATGAACAAGCAAAAACAATAGATTCTTGTACGTGGTTATTTAAATATTCATTAAAATTAGAATATTTAAATTATTATAAAATATGAATAGATTAAAAAAGTTTGCATTTAGTAAAAAGTTAAATAAAATAATTCAAACAGAAGCTGAACGTGAGAGAATTAGGAAATAAGTAGGAGAATCAGGAACATTTGAAGAGAATGGCAAAGCTTATTACTATAGAGATGGTAAAATAAATAAACTTGATTACTTAAAGAGAGAAGAATTAAAAATGCAAGCAAAACTTGATTCATATATTGAAGATAAAGAGACTAAATAATAATTACCATTTATAATAATTAGTACAAGTAATAAAGTTTAATAAATTTAACTTTAGTTTTGGCAGTCTTTTTAGGATCTATATTTATAAGATCTTTAAAGAAACCTGAAAAAAAAAATGAAATAGAAGATAATTCAAATTATGAAGCAAATTATCAATAAGCAGTAAAAGAATAGGAAGAATATGATGAGAAAATAAAAGAAGAAAAGCTTAAAAAGTTTAGAGAGTAGGAAAATAGTGATATGGAAATCGACAAGAAAAAAAGAGATTTTAAATGAGTATATAATTTTATAATGAATGGGACTGATATAATATTTTCAGCTTTAAGTTCATAACCTGAGAATCTACAGATAGAATTATAGGCTGAATAGTAAAATGAATATGAAAAAGAATACTTGGAAGCAGATTTGTGTTCAAGAATACGAACAAGAAATCCAAGTTCCAACAATTTCACAATTAAATCAACAACAAACATTGACACTCGTAGAAATTGTGAAGTAATACTTTACACATTACAAAGCCATTAATTAACTAAGATGATGATAACAAGAAAAATATTTGTAAAAAGACAGGCACTAATCTAATGAAATATTTTTATTTGAAAAGATTTATTTAACGTATCAGAAACAATAGAACTAAGTTATAAAATGTCAATGAAAATCATATCAAATTAATTAACGATAATTCAAGTGATAGTTAATTCATGATGTAAATTCTTAAATTAAACAATCATCCTCATTTTTAAATACGCAACGTTACTAAATTATTTAGAGAAAATACTCTATCCTCACATGAACATGCATTCATTATTTGGATGAGAGAAAAGACTTAATAAAGTAGAAAATATATCTATGAAATTTTATCTAAAATACCTTAAATACATCCTGAATCACTTAAGAAGATAGTTTGGGATTATTGGACTATTCTTTTTCGATTACTTTTATTAATAATGATTCCATTAGAAATTGCATACCAACCATAATTTTTATTTGATAAGTCAATGGGACTTACTATTTCGATTATCTTTATTTTAATTATTGATAATATATTAAGATTTAATACTATATGTTACTTAAGTGGATAAGCAGTCTATGATAGATGGTAGATTACTTAAGTAAATTTAAATTTTTAAACTTTTTCTGACTTAGCTTTAATATTTTTATTAATATACTTTCTTTAAAATGAAGGAAATTAATTTTAATATTTAATGCTTTTAATATCTCTGACACAACACTACCAAATTAATTAAACGTTATAAAAAAGTGAAGAATCCCAATATTTTACAAAAAAATAAAAAGCGTTCATTAATTTATTCAAGTTACTAATTTATTTGATCTATGTTCTTCACTTGTTTTCTTGTATATGGTTTTTTAATAGTTCTTTAAATTATGGAAATTCTTGGATTATTTTAAAAGAATTAGATCATCAACAATGGCAACTTTAATATTTAGAAGCATTTTATTTTGCAATAGTTACTATGCTTACAATTGGATATGGTGATAATGTGCCGAAAACATGGAATGAAAAAATTGTAGCGATCTTTTTTATCTTGAGTGCTTGTTTATGGTTTTCATATAGTATAAATGCAATTGGAACTATAATTAAAGAAATAAATCTACATTTTATGGAAAGGAGCAAGAAAATTAGAGTTATCAATAGATATATGCATTAAAGAAATATACCTTTCTCTTTGTAATACAGAATAAGAGAGTATTTAACATTTAGATGGAAAGAAGAAGCTGAAATTGATTTATAATAAGAAGAAACTTTATTAAATGAATTATCTGAAGAATTAAAGTAAGATTTAAAAAAATAAGCAAATAATGTATTTTTCAAACATTGCGACTTTTTATTTAAAAATTTTAGTTTAGAATTATAGAATTCTCTCTCTCCTTTTATAAAAAGGAAAATAATTTAACCTTAGAATACATTTTCTATTTACACTCTAAGTGATTTTTATTAGCCACATTTGTGTTTTGTTGAATAAGGTCAATTGTAGTATCAAAATGTTTTAAATGTTTCTTTAAAAAGTGTTTAGAATTAAGGTTAATTTTTGGAAGTTTAAGAATTCATAGAAGAGAATGATAACTCATAAACATTTAAGGCCATAGGATATGTAAGTTTACTTGTTTTAAGCAAGGTAATGTTGTTGTTTAAAGCTTTTAGTCAGATTTTATATCTATTATACGTTAATATCCAAAAGATTACCAAAAATATTGCAATTTAAGAGATTAATTTATACTTCAAATTAATCGTTAACATTTAGTATTTGGATAATACTGTGCTGCTTGTAATACTAATAGTCATACCTTAAAGGAATGCCCAAATTTATCTATCAGTCTTGATAGAGAATTAATAATCAAAAGATATCAATATACATACGAATAATAAAGAAAATTCAGAAAGAGATCCAAAAAAAGGGGAAAGACATCTTTTTCAACAAGATGCGATAGAGAGATCATAGAATAATTTGCTATATATTTTTAAAATGAATAGCCAAAATTAGTTTAAAATTAGTTATCAAAATAATTAACTTATGAATAGGATTTTGATGATGCAAAATCAGATATTAATGAATAATCTCCAATAAATAAAACATTTCACTTTAAAAGATAGGAATCAATATAATTACCAAGATATTCTTTATAAAGTGGAGAGGCAATATCAATTTAAAAATAAAATAATATTAATGACTCTATTGCTTCGAGTGAAAATAACTCTATTTAAAATTTGAAATTGTCTACTAGATAATAATGTATGATAAGTACTAATAAATTTATGTCTGCAAAATTATCAAAATACAAAAAAATGTGCTCATAATAAAATCCTAAGATAGCTTTGATTGATACTGATGAATCATTAAAGATTGATATTTAAGATTGCATCTATTAGAATATTGAATAATTGTACAATAAAATCTTTAATGAAGAAGCAATGATACCTATAGATAGATCAATACAAGATTTATAAATTTTATACTTTTCATTGAAAGCCTAGTAAGGTATAGAATAATTCGAGATTGTAAAGAATTTTAGTTCTTATATGATTAATCATAATATCGAAAATATTATATTGTAAACAGAACAGAAATATCATAGTCTACTTTTGAAACCTATCAATCAATTAATAAGATTTATGTATTATCCATATGAGTTTATAATGAAATTTTAAAAGATTAAGACATAAAGATTGAAATTGTTGAATTTTTATAAGAAAAGATCATTTAAGAATTTGAAATAGAAATAATCAAAAATAAATGATTTGGTAAGGAAATGGGAGACTCCAAGGAAATCATATCGTTTTAGTGTAATAATTCCAAATGATGAGTGATAATATTGATTGATTAGTATTTGAAAAGTATTGAATAATATAAATTATAAATAAAATGTTATAAGGTAGAATGGATGATAACTAATGGATAAATGATGATCATATGGATTAGGTATAAATATATAAGTTAAAATATAAAGCCTGAAGATGTTGGATTTGATAAGGAAGAAATAAGAAGAGTTGATTTATTTGTGAATAAGCCATTTGATATTCCAAATTTTCCAAAGAATGAATAAATAAAGTAAGCAGGAATATCTTCAAAAATGTTTGTGATAATAACAAGATAGAATAATATATATAGATGGAGACCAGATAAGGATGATTATTGTGTATAAATGGAATTGCCAGAAGTTCAATAAGGTGGATTGACAGGGAAATTACTTGGAAGTAAAAAGAATGAGAGAAAGGATATAATATTGGAGAAATTATTTTTATTCGGACCACATGCTTTGATAGTGTCAGATAATGGAGAAAGTTTTTATATAAATGTAAGATCAGAGAAAATTAGATCAATGGAATAATTAAAGGGTAAATAGATTAAATGTATTGGTTGGGATGATTAATGTGATGAAACTGATACTCATGAAATTCTATTAGCTACAAAAGATTCAAAAATATATATATATAGAATTGATTGTAGATAAGGAGATGTAAGAGAAGAAGAAGCAAAGTTAATGGTTACCATTCCTAATGAAAGATAAATTAATTAAATTGAACAATTTACTGTGATGTATGATAATAACAAATACTCATGTGTAGTTGTATCAACTAATTTTAGTTTATTTTTCTTTTATGGATTAAATAGTCTTAGCATTTTATTTACTAAATACAAAGATCCTTAAAGTGTAGCAAGAGCAGAATCATAACCATCACGTTATCATACTAGTTTATTGGCTGTATCTTCAAAAAAGAATTCATTTCTCTTTACAAATGGAAAAGCATTAAATTTATTTACTCTTCCTGAAAAAGATTTAAATGAATCAATATTACAATAAGCTAAACAATTAAAAAGTGTGAACAATTATTCAGAAATGCCAGTACAGATTGGATTAACAGACTTTCATTACTTTATTCTTAGTGCTGATTCTTTGACCATTTTTAGTAAAATAACCTAGTAAGAAGTCTAAAAATATGAACTCAGAAGTATGGGTAGAATTATGGGTATGTAATATGAAAAGGATGATAAAGTATTTTGGATATTCTCTGAAAGAACTTTCTGTAAAATTGAAACTGAAGATGAAGACAAAGAAGCATGGAAGTTATTAATGGATTAAAAAATGTATGTAGCTGCATATGAAATATCTAATAAGTATAATTCAGAATATACTCAATATATTGCTGGATTATGTGGTGATCAATTATTTTCCTAAAAGAAATATAATGAAGCTGCTTAATACTATCAAAAGTCCTCAAAAAACTTTGAAGAGATTTTTTTGAAATTTTTAAATTGTGATGATATGAAAGCAAGAATTGGATTAGAATAATATCTCAAACATTTAATTAATAATTTGAAGGGAGAAACTGAAAGAACATTAGTTTTAGGATGGCTTTCAGAATTATTAATATATAGATTAAATGAATAAGAAAAGTTAATACATGAAACAAGATCATATGAAACTGATATTTAAAGAGATAAAGATATTAAAGAAAAGAAATAATAGTTAAATTAATTAAATGAAGATCTTGATAACTTTCTCAAAACATATAAAGCAGAATTAGATTAAAATTTAGTTTATTAAATAATGGTAAGTCATGGTAGATTATAAAATTGTGTTGAATATGCTAAACTAAATAATAATTATGAAATGATTATTTAACATTATATCAATGAAGAAAATTATAAGGAGGCAATTAAAAATTTGAATAATGTTAAAGAAAAGAGTTCAATGGAAATTATTTAGAAATACTCATTTATTCTTATGAGACATGAACCAGAATAAACATTAGATATTTTATAAAAGAATATAAAAAAATTTGATTAAACTAAAATAATAGGTGGTCTCATGAATATCCCTGTTGATAAAAGAGAATTCGGAATTAGATTCTTAGAGCATTCAATTAATAAATTAGATTGCGCTGATAAAAGTATACACAATATATTAATATTTTTCTTAACTTAACCTTTATAGAAAGAAAAGCTTAATTATTATTTATAGGAATAAGAGGCTTTATTAAAAAAAACAGAAAAAGTAAATTTTGATTTAGATTTTGCATTAAGATTATTTAAACAAGCAAGTTGTATAGATGCTCAAATCACTATATATGGAATGATGTCTCTTTATACTGAATCTGTTACTTTAGCTCTAGATTATGGAATGATAGAGAAAGCAAAAGAATATGCATAAAAACCTGAAGATGATGATGAGAAAAAGAAGAAATTATGGATGATGATAGCTGAAAGATTATTATCTTAAAATTAAGATATTGATAAGGTGATTGAACTTACAAAAAATAGTCAATTAATAAAAATTGAAGATCTTCTTCCTCATTTTAATGAAAATATTAAAATAGAATAATTTAAAGATGAGATTTGTAATTCTCTTAAAAAGTATAATGAAGAGATTGAGAAATTAAAAGATGAAATGAAAAAACTATCATCTAATTCTGATTAATTAAAGAATGAATTAAAAATGACAAAGAATAAATTTTTAATAATTGATACACAATAGAAATGTGATCATTGTGCTAAATAATTATTCAATGATACATTTTATATATTTCCATGTAATCATGGATTTCATAAAGTAAAATAATTTTATATAATTTAGGATTGTATAGTTACAAAGATTAAATCACTCCCTCAACATTAACCAAATATTCATTAAATAGAGACACATGATATGACAATGTAATCTATTTTAGTAAAATCTAATCCAAATTAGAATGCTAGTAAAAAATAATAAGGTAAAATATAAAATATATATAAATTGATTAGATGGTTAATCATTCTTTTAAATAATGAATATTTTTGGAGGAGCAAAATAAGAATAGAGACCATAATCAACATTAACTCCAGATGAAGAAAAGTTATTAAGAGAAACAAAAGAGAAATTCGATAAAATTGTTGCTAGTGAATGTATATTTTGTGGACCTAAAGTTGTTGATTCTATTCAATTTGGATTTGAATTGGATGCAAGAGAGAAAGATACATGGAGTATATGAATAAATTATATAATAAACAATATTAAAAATTAATTTTTATTGCATACTCAGAAATTAGGTAATCTACTTCCACCATCTAATCTAATTACTTCTCCTGTTAAATATGAACATTAACAAATTCCAATTACAGATTCAGCAAATTCAGAAGGTTAACCAAATCTTTCCAAAGCAGCAGATTTTCTTAAAGGAGCTAACACTTTTTCTGATAAATTATGCCCCATTGGAGTTTGAAATACCTTAAAATTATTATACAAAATATTACTCCTGGTGCCAAAGTCATTACTCTTATTCCATATTTTCCTAAATCTCTTGCCATGGGTAATGTCATTCCTATTACAGCACCTTTGCTTGCAGAATAAACTGTCTATCCTTTTTATCCTTCGATCCCTGCAAGACTGGCAACATTAATTATTACACCTCTTTCTTTAAATTCTCCTTATGGTTCTTATTTTATCATTTCTACAGCTGCATGCTTCGTTACATTAAAAGTTCCAACAACATTAATTTTTAAGACTCTCATCATTTCATCAACAGGAATAGTTCCTTTGGGTGTAACTAAGTATCCAGCAGAGATGACACCAGCTGAATTAACAACAATATGAATTGCTCCAAATTCATTTACTGTGTATTTGATTAATTGAATTACATTTTCTTCATTTGAAACATCAGTCTTAAAAAATTTTAAATTTGGTGTATTCTATTCCTATAGAATTTTATCTCCAGCTTCCTTATTAGAATAAGAATACAAATTTACTTAATTAAAATCAGCAATCATAACTTTACATCCTTTTGCTAATAAAGCTAAAACAGTAGCTAATCCTAAGCCAGAAGCTCCTCCTGTGACTAAGCAAACAGTATTCTGATCTAATTTCATTAATAATGACGTCTGATTTATTAATAATATTAATCATAAATGAGGCACGCGTAATCCTCCATCTAAACGTAATACACACCCCGTTAAATACTATGATTAGTATATCATTTCGACTAATTATGCAAATTCTTAAGCTGCTCCTAATCTTCCTAAAGCTACTTGTTATGACAATTATTCTTTAATTTTAGGTTAGATCATTTCAAACATAGGTGTATATATAATCTAATAAATATATGATAATAAAGTTTTACTCCTGGTGCTATAGTAACAACTCTGATTCCATGTTTACCCAAATCTCTTGCCATAGGTAATGTCATAGCAATCACCGCTCCTTTTGATGCTGAATAAATTACTTAACCTCTTTATCCTTCTATTCCAGCTAAGCTTGCAACATTCACTATAACTCCTTTAACTTAAGATTTGATCATATGTTAAGCTGCATATTTACAAACATTAAATGTGCCAATTACATTAATCTACAATAATATATTCATTTCAGATGTTGATGCAACACTTGATCTAGTTGCTGTCATTTAAGCAGATGGAATCCCAGCAGAATTCACTACTAAATTTATCTATCCAAATTCTTTCACTGTGAATTCTATTAATTTCTTTATTTCATCTTCATTTTGAACATCAACCTTAAAAAATTTTACATTCCCGTTCTCAAATCTCTTTATTAACTCTTAACCTTTCTCCTTATAAATTATTTTTATATTCTAACCTCATTAAAATCTGCTGCCACCACTTTACATTATTTTTAATTTAACAATTCAACTGTTGCCAATCCTAATCCTGATGCTCCACCTGTTACTATTGCCACCGTTTTACAATCAAGTTACATATTATTTTATTAAAATTAAAATAGAATACTTATACACAGAATTTTTTCATTTCTAAAAATAAATTATCACTTTTTTATATTATATTATAATAACATTCTTATATTAATTAACTTAGATTATATTTCAATTATATTTATGAATACCGAATAAATCCTTATATCCTTCTTCTTTATACATGCCTTACTGTCTATTGTTGTTTATTGCTTAGAACTAAATATTTTTAAACTAATAATTGAAGGATTACTTATGACTACCATAATATTATTTTTTATTTTTAGGAATAAAAAGAAACTAATTTTCATTATTTAAACTCTTTTGTCTCTCAATATATTCATAATTGGACTTATTTATATCAATTCGTCATACATATTTATACATTTTTTAGGTTGGTTCATTTTTACAAGAAAATTCTTAAAAACTCATAAAATTATACGATTACTTCATTGTATAATTATAATACTTACTTCTATATTTCAAATTTGGAGACTTTGGAAAAATGATACATATCAATCAATCATACATATGTAAGGAGTATTAAGTTTCACTGCTTGTTATTTTTATTATGAATACTAAAATCATATAAAATAGAACAACACAGAAATGTTTTAAAGCTCATAAAAAGTTATTAGTGAAGATTTTCATAGATTCTTAACAACAAGAAGATCAATGAATACTTTATGCTCTGATTTTGTTATTTTAGATATCATTCCTCATGGCGTAGTTTTACTTACTTGTAAATATGAATTCTAACACATAAATGAAAAAGCTTCAGATTAAATCTTTGGTTTAACTGGAATTAAACCTAATGAAGATAATATTGTTGATCTTATAAATTCAGTTTTAAAAGAGTAATCAATTTTATTCACTAATTAGTTTAATAAGCTAAAAAAATTCCCCTTTAAGCAAATCTGAAAAATAAGTTTCCAAATTGATTAATCCATAGAATTTAAAAAATCTTGATTAAAATCATGATATTTAATTAAGTCCTTTAGAACATATCATCAATAATCAAAAAGGATCCTCAATTATGACTGTAACATATTCATTTAAATTTATTAGAGTAAACTCATTACTAATTATTAATCTTAAGGAAAAATAAGAAGTGTCAAATTTTAAATTTAAAAATAAGAACTACCAAATATAATAATCATTTTAATCTTAGATGTTACATCTAAAATCTAAAAACAAAATTAAGAAAAACGATTCAGATTTCAACATTAATTACTGAATTCTTTTTCTCATGAATTAAGAACTCCTCTTAATTGTTCTCAATAATTATTAGAAAGTTTAATTGAAAAATAATAAAACGAAGAGCAGTTAAAGTGTTTATATTAGGTTTTTCATCAAAATGATTTACTTTTATGTTAAATTAATGATATTCTAGATTATGCTTCAATGGAAACTGATAATTTTTATTCTTTTTATTCAGTATTTACACTTGATCAACTCTTTAATCAATGTCTTGAAATGTATTAATAAGGATGTAAATTAAAAAATATCAATTTAAATATTAAAAACACTGTTTATTCTCCTATACGTAATGATTATATGAGAATCAAATAAGTTTTAGTTAATCTTATTAACAATTCAATAAAATTTTGTTCTTAAAAAGGAAATATAACCATTCAAGCCAAAGAAAAAATTTAAATTGATAAAAAATTGATAAAAATAAAAATTAAAGACAACGGCATAGGTTTCGCTTAAACATAATTATCATTAATAAATCATGTTCTTGATTAAAATAACGATTATTTTGATGCCACTACTTCAAAGTGTATTGGATTAGGTTTAAAAGTAGCTAATAAATAAGTTAGATCTTTCATTAAAGGATACAATAGAATAAAAATATCATCCATTTAAAATTAAAAAACGAATGTTTCGTTTTACATAGAAGATTAAATTGAGGAATAAGAAATAGATTGTCAATCAAGAGCGTCTAAAACTCTTCATTGTAATATCTCTACAATGACGAATTCAGAATATAAATTTATATCTGCTTTAAAATGTAAATGCCCTAAAATTTTGGTTGTTGATGATATTCCATTTAATCATTAAGCCTTATAAATCATGTTAAGTGCTTTTAATTAGTTATGTGATCATGCTTTTGATGGTTTAGAAGCATTTTAATGTGTAAACAAACGGCTTTAGAATAATAAATGTCATCCTTATTATTAATTAATTTTAATGGACATAGAAATGCCAAAAATGAATGGATTTGATTCTGCTATGAAAATTGCAGAATTACTTGAGAAAAATCAAAATTAAACTAAAATTGTTATGTGCACAGCATATGATAATTTGGAAAGTAGATTAATTGCTAAATAATGTATGATAGATGATTATTTACCAAAACCTATTTAGAGGAGTAATTTGCTTCATATTCTAAATATATTTATTAAATGAAATTGTATCATTATTTCTTATTTTTATAACAAAAAGCTTTGAATCATATCTATTTTCTGAATTAATTTAATTATTAATGATTAAACATAAATTAATAATAATTTAGATTATATGCAATTCTACAGCAGGAATAGTGATTAATGCAATTTTCAAAGAATACATATCCTTATCCATCTATGGTTCCATTTTATTATTTGCAATACTAATTTGTATTTTGAAATAAACTAAACTTTAGTAATTCATTCAATTTATACTAATACTTGTAATATAAGAAAACTCTTAATATAATAAAATGGAATTTTAACATTTTCATTATTAATTGAGTTGGATTTATTTGGCTTATCAATTGATTAAAAATAATTCCACTTTTGAATTACCAATTTTATTGGAATTACTATTTTCATCCATAATTAAGATAATTATTTCATTTGATGCTTACAATTCTAAATTTTACTTTGCAATTACAACTACATTTATCTATGCACTTAGCATCATTGCTTACTATTATATAAAGAGTAAAGAATAATTTACGAAGTCTTTAGATTTAGAATTGGTTACTCCAAAAATCAATGAATTTTAAAGAATATATACAAACAAAACATAAACATCAAGAAATAATGAAATACAAATTTTCGATCATTTACCAATTGGATTAGTTGTGTTAACATAAGATCATGATTTTTAATATATGAATAAAAGAGCAAGAGCTTTATTAGAAAGAGCTTCAAATACTCAAATTACAGAGGATAATGTTGTTATTATTATAAAAGAACTGTTGAAGAAGTAAGAATTTAAAATTTATTAAAAGATGTATTAACGACAAAATTACAAGTGTGGGAAATCTAACAAGACCCAGTTAAACTAGAATCCATTAATTATTATCCAAATTCAATTAGAAGTAGAGAGTGAGCTTACCACATTTAGATGATAACTTTCTTAAATAAATCGATCCTATCAATAGTATATTGCATCAGCAAAATGATTTTGTTCCATACTCATAATAATTAATGGATGTAATATAATATATATTCAAAAGAACAAATATAGAATCCAATTCAATTATAAAGGAAAAAAAAGATGCTTTCGATTTCATTTTACGAAGCATCATTATTAAATTTTAATTAATTTATTAGATGAAACTTCTAAAATAGGAAAATTAGATTAAAAAAGCAAGCATATTTTTTAGAATTAATTGTTAAATTCATTCTCTCATGAATTAAAAACACCCTTAAATTGTATACAACAATTATTGGAAGTTGTTATGTTGAAAGTGGATTCAGATCTATAAGAAAATATTTTAAAACCAATAAAATGGCAAACTGATTTATTGCTATGTTAAATTAATGACATACTTGATTATGCATCATTTGAGATAAATGATTTTAATTGGGATTTTTCATTATTTTATTTAGAAGATTTATTATAAGATTGTATTTCAATATATTTGTCAGCTTGTAAATAAAAAAAAATAGAATTAAAATTAGAAACAAATTCTTCAGAAGATAAACAAATGATAAATAATGATTACAAAAGATTGAAACAAGTAATTGTAAATCTTTTAAATAATTCAATCAAATTTACTTAATAATATGGAGAGATCGTCTTAAGAGTATCAGATATAAAAAATAATATGTATTTAATTTAAGTGATTGATACTGGATTAGGTTTATCATAAGAATAGCTAAGTTAGCTCTAAATGAATATTGAATAAGACAATTAAGAAAACGAATATAATCAATTTCATGTTGGATTAGGATTGAAAGTAGCAAATAGATTGATTTTAGGATTATCATCTTTAAAAAAAGGTTTAAAAATAAATTCAACTTTGAATAAAGGCACAATCATTTCCTTTACTATTGAAGACTTTTTGGAGGAAAATAAGAGTTAAGTATCAGAAATAAATTTAAAAGATGCTTAAATTAGTAGATAGTTAAGTTAATTGACAACAAGAGAATTTAAATTTATTAAATAAATAATTTGTAAATGTAATAAAATATTAATCGTTGATGATATACCTTTTAATCATCATGCTTTAAAAATGATTTTAAATGAATTGAATTGTCAAGCAGACAGTGCCTATGATGGATAATAAGCAATAGATCTTATTAAATCAAGAATTAAGAATAACAATTGTCATCCTTATTATTCATTAATTTTAATGGATATTGAAATGCCTAAATAAAATGGATTTGAAGCTTCTCTTAAAATTAAGTAGATTCTTGGAGACCAAAGTGATTAGACTACAATAGTAATGTGTTCAGCTTATGATAATTAAGAATGTGTTCAAATGAGTTAGAGATGCTTTATGAGTGATGTATTGCCAAAACCAATCACCAAAATGAGTTTACAGTACATCTTAGAAAAATATTTAAGGTGAAACATAAGTTAAAATATACTAGCATAAAATTGATTGTAAGATTCTGATTTTATGTAAATATTAAATATTAATAATCAGTTTAAAACAATTATGGATAATTCATTCTTAATATCAATTGCATTACTAATAAGTGGAATTCTAATCTTGATATAATTGATAGTTTTCAACTCAGACATGAATAAATTGCAATTGACTATAACTATTGGATAGATAATTGCAAGCAGTGTATTTTTAATTAAACCTTTTTTAAGAAGAAAAATAGTTTATCTTATTTCTTTTATCAATGCCCAATAAATTTTATAGTAAACAAATTTTGATTTCTTATTTCTGGTATTAACCCAGATTTTAAGTAGTGAATTAGATATAGAGATTAAACTAAATAAAGCTTTTAGAATTTTACTTATAATCTCTTAAGTCTTTAGAGTAATATTTAATTGGGAAAATGATATATTTGAAGCAGTTTAAAATATTTTTTCGCTCATTATTTCTTGTATGTTGTGGATGAAATAATATTTATAATCTAAAAAGAAGAAATCTAGTATTATCCAAAATTCAGATGCTAACAACAATAATCTATAGTATAATTCTTAGACAAACTTTATAGTATCATTAAAATTATTAGATAGTGAATTATCGATCCTAGATAATCTGCCTATCGGAATAATGCTCTTAGATTATTAATAAAGTATAAAATATTGTAATTAATTTGCAAAATAATATTTTAAAAATTTTGATTGTGAAACAAATGAAGAAATCAGCCTTTAGTTAAAAAATTAGTTAATTAAGTAATATTTTCAAATTCAAATAGGATATTACTGGATCATATTGGAGGACCTGAAGAAATAAATAATAATAATGATATGTAAAAATCAAATAGAGCTTTTTTATCAAGCATAAGGATAGATGATCCTATTTAAGCAATTTTTAATTAAAAGGAAGAATAATTTAATCTTATCTACAAATACAAAGAATTAAGCAAAAATGGGATATCTAAATCAAAAGTAGTAAAAATTTCTTTATTACAATAATTTTATAAATCTGAGTAAGTTACAATAGTTCTAATTTAAAATGTGTCAAGCAAAGAAAGAAAGAAAGAGTTAGCTTAATTTATCAAATTTTAAAATAGTATTTTAAATTCCTTTTCTCATGAATTAAGAACACCTTTAAATAGTTCATTATAGCTATTAGAAGTATTATCATCATAATTGAATGATAAAATGAATCATGAGTATGTTTATCCTGCTTTAAATTCAAATAAGTTATTACTATTTCAAATTAATGATATACTTGATTATGCAGCAATGCAATCCAATTCATTTGTACATCACTATTCCAAATTTAATATAAGAGAGATCGCAGATTATTTAAAGTAATTATACACAGCAGCATGTAAAAGTAAAGGAATACTTTTAACTTTTAAAACTAAATTAATAAATTAAATTGTGATAAATGATAAATAAAGAATAATCTAAGTTCTCATAAATTTATTAAATAATTCAATAAAGTTTTCTCCCTCAAATACTCACATTCGAGTTCAATTTAAAAATAAGTTTAAATTTTCTCATTAATACATTAAAATAAAAGTCAAGGATTAAGGTTTTGGGATATCGGAGTAAAAATTAAGTTTTATTTTTCGAGAATTGCATTCCGTTTCATCTGAAGAAAGTGGATATTGGATGACTCAAAATTAATTATCTTCAGGTATTGGATTGAAAATGTCAAATCGTTTAATTCAAGGCTTGGCAATAATTGAATCAAGAAAAAATTAATTTTCAATTAAATCTGCTCTCTAAAAATATACATATATTTCATTTTACATTTCAGATATGTTATTCATTAAAGATGATAATGAATCAATTTCAAATGCTTAAAGTGATGATATATTCTGTATATCAATGAATAAGAGTCTTGATTTTAAATTAATTCAAAATATAAGCCAAAAATCTTGTGATTGTTCAGCAATATTACTTGTTGATGATGTTCCATTTAATGTTTAAGCTTTAAAGACTATTTTATTGTAATATAAAATTAATAGTGATACTGCTTATAATGGTTTTGAGGCTATAGATTTAGTTATCTCAAAGTATTAACAAAAATAATGCCATCCTTTTTATTAATTGATATTGATGGATATAGAAATGCCATTGCTAAATGGTATACAAGCGACTTAAAAGGTATAAATAACATATAGAATAAGATAATATCATTTTTCAATTCAATCAATGTAAATCCTCCAGTAATTGTAGCTAATTCTGCTTATGATTCAAATAAAGAAGACTTGTCCATATTTTAGGATACGTTACCAAAACCTGTAGATTAATCGAAACTTAAATCTATTTTACAAAAGTATTTAACTAATTTTTTTTGATTAAATATGAATTTACTCAATACTGTAATGTAAAATGCAAAAATTGATTATTTTTTTATTTCAATTTTTTTATATAAATTGTATTCATTAAATGTGAAGAGGTAAATTTTTTAGTTTCTATAATTCTTTAAGAATAGTAAAATTTAATATTAAATATAACTAACTTTTATAATTTATTTAATTAATAATGGCATAACTTCCATAGTTAATTCCTTGTGAAGAAATTTATGATTTGGATACATTTCAATTAGAAGATATGTAATCTATGTTAAAATCCTTTGCTACTGATGATGCTTAATGGAATAAGAAGGCTAAAAAGATTTTAGATTTAATTGAAGTTGAACTTAAAGAAAGATAAGCAATAGAAAATTTTGCTTTTAATATACAAATTGAAGATTTCATTCAATAGCCTATTTATTAAAACAATGCCCTTTAAGCTATTTTAAATGATATCAAAAATAGACCAGCGAATTATTTAGATGTACAAATTTCAAAACCTCCTTTATAAAAAAATGAATAGACAAATCATGAAAAATCATAACAATAAACAAATCAATAACATTAACAATAATAAACTAAATAATAAGTCTAATAATACTCTTAAAAAGTTTTATAATAGTAATAAAATTAATCTGATGCATTATCAACAAGTACAACAACAGGAAGCAGTCATCTTTAAAATAAGATGTAATAAAAAAAATCGAATTAGTTGTAGGATTTCATGAAAGATGTTTTAAAAAAGACTGATGTTACAAATTAATAATTTATAATAGGAGCTACAGTAAATCATAGATATATTCCACCTCCTCCAAAACCATAATTAAATACTGTTGAAAAAATTAAATAAGAAAAACTTATGAGAAAAAAGAAAAAGAAAAAAGTAAGAACTGAAAGTTTAGGAAAAGCTGTTGAACATCTTCCAGCAATTGGTAAACAATCATCTTCTATTAAAACTTAATCTAAAATGGAATAATCAAATGTTCATTCCTAAAGTAGTACTACTAAACAGAATTTTGAAATTAAATAGAAATCATTAGATTGCAATATTAATCATTAAGAAAACAAGGAAGAATTAATTTATAAATCTGATATCAATTAATAGATTTAATCAAATAGTTTAACTTCAAATAATATATTAGATCAGCATGAAACCAATGATAAGATCAAAGAAAAATCAATCATTAAGAATTCAAATGAATTAAATGCAAAAAACAATTTTAATTTACCTGAAGAAGAATGTTAAACTAATAATAATGATAATAATAATTTTAAAGATTAAACTAGTATTTAAAAATGTTAGACAGAATCTAAAAGTTTTGGCAATGAAGGAGACAGTTATAATAAAATTTAAATTAATCTTGAAGAGAAATATTAGGAATGCAAAGATAAAAAGAATATCGCACTTTAAAATGAGATTCTTAATAGTTAAATTATTCATTAATAAAAGTAAGATTAAGCTTAAGATTAAATTTAAAGCTAAAATTTTGAACAATAAAATAATTTCTAGATTCCAAATTAAGAAAAACATTAAAATACTTTTTAATAAAGTGAATAAGAAAAGAAAACAGATATTAAGTTTGGAGAATAGAAAACAAATAAGAAAGAAGTTGAAGAGAAAGAATAGATTTAAAAAAGAGATTAAATGTTATAAGATCATTATAATTATGTCATAAATGAATATAGAAATAATGAAGAATTGACAGGAGATTTAAAAGATGATTATTTAAGATAAATTTAATAGTTATAAAATAAATAAATAGAAAAGGAAGAATTTGAAGATAATATAAATGATGAAGATGAAGTAGACAATGAAATAGAAGATTATAATGATCAATAATAAAAACAAAAATAGGGAAATAATAAATAAAAAAATAATGAAGATGAAAATGTTATTTCACTTAAAGTTTAAAAGACTTCAATATAAAAGAATTAATCAAAAAATTAATTTATTACAAAATAAAGTATAAGCCAATAATCTTAAAGAAGATAAGATCTAAAAAGTAAACCTGGTAGTTAATAACAGTTAAATCATAAAGGTAATATTCAAAAGTAATTAACAATGGAATCTAAAAAATAAAATGATGAAGGTATGTCTATTAATTATAATTGAATAGTTGATGATTTTAATGAAATAGAGAGTGATCATGAATAAATTGTAGATGAAAAATAAAAAAAACCTAAAGAATTAGGAGTAAAATAAAATGGAAAAGTAGATTCTAAACAGAAAGGAGGATTTGAAAATAAATAAAAGATTGTTTTAACTGATAAAGAAAAAATGGATGAAATTAATAATATCTGTAAAGAAATGGGATTAGATGAATTTAAGATTAAATAATAATAATAATAAGTCAATCAAACTTAAATAGTTAAAGCAATAACCCCAAGTACTAATAATCGTCCAAAAAATCCATAATCAAAATATATATAGAAAATGCTTTAATGTATAGATGATTCAAAACTAGAAGATTATTCAGATATTGTTCCTACATTTTAACATTTGTTTAGTGGATTTTTTAATAATAGCCCTCATTATAATAATTTAGATGTAATGAGAGATATATTTTCTATATTTTCATAACACATAGATAAAGTAGATAATGTTGAATCTCTGTTATGTAAGTACAAATAAAATCCTTTGGCAATAAATCCGAATGAACTTGTTTATATTAATGATCCACATAGATTAATTCAATATTCAACAAGAACAGGGGTTGATATTTAATAATATATATAAAGATAGATGGTTTTTAATAGGAGAATATAAAATGATTCAACAAATTAAGGAAAATAAGAAAGATATTTTAGAGTAGTGAAAAATAAAGAAGAGGTATATGGTAATAAATATATTAACAATAGATATAATAACTAGGTCATTTATGAGAAAATAAGGTTGGACTGAGTTACCTCATGGAATTGGACTTCGAACATCTTGGAATGTATTATGGACATGGTCTAAACCATAAATAGATTTAAATAAATTGCTTCTCTTTTAAAAAGTTAATCATTTTCCTTTTAATAAGAATTTAGGAAGAAAGGACTTATTAAAAAAGAATATAGAGAGATGTTAAAAATTAGGTACAAAAGCTTAATAAATATTTGACATAATTCCATCAACTTTTTTGTTACCTAAAGAGTATGTGTAATTTATGGAGAAATTTTATAAGGATTCTGAATCAGAAGGGTAATAAAATATCTGGATAATGAAACCAACTGGAAAATCTAGAGGTAGAGGCATAACTGTTTTAAATGATATATCAGATGTAATGTATGCTGAACCAGTTGTATTACAAAAATATCTAAAGAATCCTCTCTTATTAAAAGGACATAAATTTGATATGCGAATTTATGTATTAGTAACATCCTTTAATCCATTAGAAGTATTTCTATACAAAGAAGGATTTGCTCGATTAACTACATAACCTTTTACTCTGGATATTAATGATCTCAAAAATCAACTTGTTCATCTGACCAATTTTGCAGTTTAAAAAACTCATGTATAAATCTAAGATTTAGAATAATAATTAGGAGGTTGTAAAATATCTTTAAGATAATTAAGAGAAAAATTAATTGATAAAAATATTGATTGGAGTAAAATCTGGGAATAAGTGTAGGATATTGTTTTAAAATCTTTAGTTGCTTGTTAATCAGAAATACCAAATAATCCTAATAGTTTTGAATTATTTGGTTATGATATTATAATTGATACAAATTAGAAATGCTGGCTATTAGAAGTAAATGCTTCTCCATCTTTAGCTAGAGATTATATTTTAGATGAATTGATAAAATAATAGCTAATTGATGATATCTTTGATTTAATAGATAGTCCAAATTATGATCGATAGAGACTTTGTGAAGTTTTGGAAAGAAGAATTTAAGAAGAATAAGGTTGCAAATCAGTCATTAACACAATGAACAATTCTAAATTACAATTGTAGAGAGATTTAAATTATATTTTAAATGGTACTCATTTAAGGAGGTATGGAGAAATGCCAAAATAGATGGGAGGATTTATGAGATTGGCACCTTCTGAAAAATATGATAAATTAAAATCTTTAGTTTAAAGTTATAAAACTATTAATGGTAGAGGAACTATAGATTGAGTTTTATTAATTTATTTTATAACATACTTTATATTTTCAAAAAAAACAATAATTATTTTATTATTTAAATAAAAGAAATAAAATTATTGAGTTTTTTATGTTTTAATATGAAGATAAGTAGATTTAAATAAATAGATCAAAAAACTCTGAATTATGTCTAGATTAAAAGATTTCTTTATGTATTGAAATTTTAGAAAAGAATCAATAAAATCGAAAACTTGAAGATCTTTAAGTAATTGTAATGAATAATTAGATTATTGAAAAATTTGCAATAAGAAATAAGTTTTTCAAATAAATTTAAGAGGAGCGAGGAGAAAATATATTAAAAGAATGTTGCAAAAGAATAAATTTAGAAAGTTATGAAGAAGTAAAGTTTATAGTGATATAAAGAATTAAGTAGTTTTTGAATAAGGAGAAAGAGCTTATTCTTTTTTTATAATACTTGTAGGAAATGTTTAAGTATATGTATATAAGAATCCAAAGATTGATATTAAAGAAGAGGATCTAGATAGAGCAAGTTTAATAAAGAAAAAGTAAATGGTTAAAAAATATTAGAGAGATCATTCAATACAAATAAATTAATTCAAGGTTAAAGTTTTGGAGAGATGGCTTTGTTAAATGATAGTTTAAGATCAGCTAGTATTATTTGTGATACAAAATGTATATTTGGTGTTTTAAGTAAAAAGGATTACAAAGAAATCTTATAAAAAGCATAAGAAAATAAAATGAATTAATAACTTAAAGAGTTTCATGCATGTATGGAATATCATAATCTTTCTACAAAATTGTTGGACATCCTCTTTTTTGCTTTTCAAAGTTTCCATTATTAATTCAGATAAGGTGTCTATTATCAAGGTTAATAGAGTAAATAAGAAATATATCTAATTAAAAATGGAGAATTCATCATAACAGAGAACAACGACGATTATTATAATCCTAAAAGATGTGTGAAATATATTGCATTGTTATAAAAGGGATAATTCTTTGGAGATCATGAATGTTTTTTAAATTTAGAAAAACGTTAATAAAATGTTATTTGCAATTCTGAAAATGGAATAGTATTAAAAATATAATTAAGTAACTTAATTTAAAGATTGTAATCTACAAATTAGATGCATTTGTATGATTAATTAAAAAATGCTTGTTTATAGAGAGAATAAATAAGATTGGAACGAAAATCAAGACAAATAACTTTAAATGAAAACTATTTTATTGATATGAAATACGTTAAATAAAGAAATTTATCATATTAAGTAAAGAGTGTTCGCTCTGCAAGAAGAAATACTTTTAGTATTCGAAGTCCATTATAAATGGCTTAAGATGTTATTAAGAATAAAAAACAAGTTTATTTGCAATTATATAAAGAGGAAGATTATAGACCTTAAACTTAATAAAAATTAACAAACATTTTAAAATAAAACATTTAATAATTAAGAAAATAGACTTGGGAATAATTTTTAATAAATGATTAAAAGTATATCAATTGATACGAATTCCATTTTTCCATTCTCCATACGATATTTTTCCGTTCGGTAATTTTAGTAATGCTTTTCCATGTTATTTATCATTCTGCCATTCTCCTTCATATTATTTGCCATCTGGAAATTTCAAAATGCCTTAACCATGCTTTTAATCATTAACAAAATCTCCTTCATATACTTTTCCATCTGGCCATACATACTTTCCTTTTCCATTTCTATTTAATATTAAATTAAATACTTTTTATTGTTCTTCCAATATCCTTAATAATATTTGTTATCTGGCCATGTATATTTTCCATACCCATCAATATTATTACTTCTAAATTCCCCTTCATATGTAGCTCCATCAATCCATACAAATTTTCCTAATCCATCCTTCTTTCCATATTTATAGAATCCTTCAAAATAACTAAATTTACTTTTATTCACCATACCTTCCATCTGGCCATTTTTCACTTCCTTTCCCATGTTATAAATCATGTTCCCATTAACCAGTATATGTTGCCCCATCTTCATGTATATATGTACCTATTCCATGTGCTTCGTCATTTTCCCATTACCCTTCATAAACTTCTCCGTTTGAATGTATCAATCTACCTCTACCATGAGCATTCCCTTAATAGAAATAACCTTCATATTTAGATCCATCCTTAATTATCTTCTTCAAAAAAATACTTCACAAATTAGTATGCCTTTTCCATGTCTTAAATCATTTATCCATTCCCCAAAATACATTGCTCCATTTTCTAATTTACTTGGTGCTTTGAGAACCTTCTAATGAACAAGTTAATCATTTATATCGTCTATGCCAAATTCAAATGGTGGCAACTACCTTTAACCCACATTAATCACACTTGTGGAATACCTACCTAAAAAACTTTGGCTACGTTCTTAACTATTCATTAACACTATCATTGTATTTTTGTAATTGCATTTTCCAAACTCTTTAACGAGCTTACCAGCCACGGATCCAGCACTATACTTTTATGATTTTTTGTTCCTAACTCTTCAATAGTTCTAAACTTTGCCATCTTGGTTTTTGATTGCCTCTCACTTCAATCTAATTTATTGGATCATGTTTCCAACAGGTACAATTATTTCCCATAATACAAATAAATAATTATAATATGTATTTGCATTTAGTAGAAGCTTCACATGAATCAAAGATGTTATAATGTTAGAAATCTGATTTTATGTAAGCAGTTGAACATAGTTAATAATGTTTTATCGCTTAATAGTATTGCTAACATGATTTTTTATATTTCAATTATAGCATTTTGAGTTATTGTTGGTTGAATGGATCAATTATGGTAAAAGATTTAAAAACAAATAGACAACTTTAATAGTATCTGGTTTCGTAGGATATTTGGTATACAATGGAATAAGTGAAGTAATAAAAGAATATTTGATTCCTTCATTGGAGGCAGTAAAAGTACGTTTTGAAGTTTCTGAGATTATGGCTGGTGTCACTCTATTAGCATTTGGTAATGGTGCAGGAGATGTTTTAACAGCTTTAGTGGCATCATCTTATCCTGGAGGTATAGATTACAACATAGGTGCTACAATGGGAGCAGGATTTGTAAATTATAAGCAATAATTATATTTTATAGTTCTTATGCAGTATTGGTGTTTATTTAATTACTAAAACATCTAAATCTTAAATCAAAATGGATCCTATACATTTTTGGAGAAATGTTGGATTTCAAATTATTTCAATATTTGTTATTATGGTATTTGGAGTAATAGGTCAGATTTCATATTTTTCCAGTATTTCTCTTACAGTTTTGTATTTGATTTTGGTATCATTGGTCTATTATCAAGAAAGAGATAAAATATTAAAAAGTAGAAAGGATAATATGGGAGAAAGAGTTTAAACTGTTAATGAGGCTAAATTCGATTTAGAAATCGCATAGAAATTTGATGATATGAAATTAATATATTTTTGGGATAAAAAATCAGAAATGGAATTAGCAGCAAAACCAGTAAAATGGTTAACTCCCTTAATAAGATTAAATTATGTATCCGGAGATACAAGAGTCAAAATGTTAGCTAATAAATTTAGATCAGCAGTTAAACTTACAATGGCAAATATGGAATCTTAAAAATAGAAATGGGAAAGATTATCATTTCATGAAAAAGTTAGGGCTGTTATTATATATCCTTTATAAATGATATTAAAATTCACTCTACCTAAACCTTAAGAAGATTAATTCGATAAAAATTAAGCTATAAGTAATTCTAATTTTATTTATTTTAGTTTTTCCAATACCTGGATCTGCTTTCTTTGTTTCTGTTGTATTTAGTTTCCCTCCATGGTGGGTATACTTCTTAGCTTTAATGTGTGGATTTGGTATATCCATTTTCATTAATACTACTACGCCTACTTAAAGATCTCCTCCAAAATACTTTTTTTATATACAATTATATTGTATTTTAGGTTCTTTAGTATGGATATTCTTTTTGTCTGGATTACTTATAGACTTCTTACAATTTTGGGCCATCATTACAGAATTGAATAAGACATACTTAGGATTTAGTTTAATTGCTATGGGAAATGTATTACCTGATTGCATCACTTTGATTTCTTTAGCAGAAGAAGGTTATGGTAATAAATAACCTTATTTATAGCAATCATGGCATTAAATGGAATTTATTGTAATTCATTTTACTAATTCTCTAGTTGGATAAATGTTCACTAATTTAATTGGATTTAGCCTTGCATTTCTTAAACAAAATTTTGTGAATTCTGGCCCGATCAAATTCAATCTATTCAGTATTATAGATATTGAATAAAATGCCTTTAAATTAATGGTTATTTTAGCTGCATTCCTTAATCTCTTATTCACATTAATTATGGTTATTCGTAATCATTACATTATTAGTAGATTTATTGCTAAGATACTAAGCATATTTTATGCCATTTTTTTTATCTTATCATCTTCATCTGCATTTTATCATGCATGGGTAAAAAAATGAGAATATTATATTTATAATACATCTTAAATTATTATTATTATTATTATACTTATTATTGTATACTATCAAATAACATCTAATAATTTCATTAGATATTTTGAAGAAATTCTTAATTATTTATTCATAATCATATATTATAGTATATACAGAATTATTATAATCTTATTCTTTATTTTCTTCATATATTTCATTCTATCAATGTTAAATATTGTTCAAATTTTAATTTAATTCTTTAATCTAATAACTTGTAATTATAAATAAGAGTAGAAACGAATAAACCCTTTTTTGAAATAAAAAAAACTCTCCTTAAAAATAATTTTGTTTTCATTAAACTCTACAAGTATTCCATGTTTTAAAGAATTCTTAAGTAACCTTAATAATTGTTTTAGTTTGAGAAATAACGATTCAGAAATATCTCATCATCCCTGGAGTATGATTTCATCATAATAATATCATATTCTGAAATCATTAAAACATCAATTCTAAACTTCTTCTAAATATTCAAAATTTGATTGAATACATAAACTATTTATATTATATATTTTATATTTTCATATATACTTAAATTCTTACAACCTTCTTATTTTTCATTTTTATAACTCACAATAATAATAAGAATATTTATTTACAACTAATTAATTTTCATAATAATAGAGATATATGTATATATAAATGATCAAATATTTATGTTCCAAAATAGTTCTTTTAAATTTAGGAATAAGAAGAGGGGTTAAACTTTAAAGAGTAGAGCTATATTTTTTATAATTTAAATTTTATTTTGCATTTTTTACTTGATATGACATACATACATATAGTGTTTATATAAGAAAAATAGATTACTAAAAATAGATAGCTAGAAATAGATAGCATTGAACAAAGATATAGATATAATTGTAGAATAATAAAATTAAATAAATATAAAATATGTATGTATTCATTTTGATGCTTTGGATAGCAATAACTACATTTGCAAATGAAGCAGGTAATAAAATTAGAGTATTATATGAGTGAAGTAAATCAGCTTAAATGAGTTAGTAGATGATGCAATTGTTGCTTATGATTATAAGGTATATAGATTAAAAATACCCAATCCAGAATAACTAAAAAATCGTACTTTAATAGTACAATTACTACCATAAATAGGGAATCCTAAAGTAGGTGTAGATTGTGATACGTAAATATATATATAATAAAGTAGATAACCAAAACTATTAGATTATTATGAATGGTAAACAGGATCTTGGTTCATGTAATAACTTGCAATATCTTACTAAGAAAGATAGGTAGTAAACTGTACAGATTATGATTTTTATATTGGCGTCTCAAGTGAAGTTGTTTCTGGTTATTAGTTGGTTACTTATGTTTTGAATGGGATTCAATAGTTAGAATACAATATTCCATTAAGGTAAATATAATATATAATAATAGTGGTGAATTAGTAGAAAATGAAATTCTTCAATTCAAATTAAAGCCAATCTAAGCAACAGAATAAATTACCTTTTAAATTACAGCTAATCAAGTAGATAAATTCTTGAAATAATGTACTAATGATGATTGTTAAATTACGATATCAGATTTTGAAGGTAATGATACTGATACAGCTATTCACATTACATAATCATCACTTTCATTTGTTCATTAAAGTTGTTATAATTGTTTTTATTTGATTGGATTAAAAAGTGATATTAAAGCATAATTTCGAATTTTGGCTAAACGTAAAGAATAACATATAATCTTAAGAGAGGGAGAATAAGAATAATTTCATGTTGAAGAAGGATTTTATATTTATTATATGTATAATATTCCTGATGACAATAATATCAAAAGTGTGAAATTTCAATTAACTTAATATAATGGAACATGTATAATGTTTGGTAGTTCATCTAATGATTATCCTGATGATCAAAATAATGAAATAAAGCACTCTTCATAATTAAAAGCAAGCAATAACAAAACTTTCTATCTAAGTGTATATGGTTTGACATAATGTTAATACGGGATTTATACATAAGTGGAAAGATTTTAAACTGTTAATTAAACTCATTTCATTTATTTATAAAGTGGTATTCCACAATAATATGTGGCAGGAGAATAATATAGTTTTTTTTATTTATAATTAACCTAAAAACAAAATTTCACCATTACATTAAAAAATATTGAAGGCAACTTCATTATGTATGTTAAAACTAATAAAAATAATTAAGAAATACCAGATAGTAATACTTATTAATGGAAAGATTCAAAATATATCGAAATCCATGTTGATGATCCTAATTATGCAACTGTATATTACATTGGAGTATAATGTTTAAATGATCATGGTGAATTCATCATACAATATATAATGCATGGAGATATTGAATTTTATCAAGTAGGTTAATAAATTATAGGTACTGTTGCCGAAAAAGAGTTTAAATATTATAAATTACCTATGTAATCTAGAAATCTAACAATAACGAAAGACATCTATTCAGGCAATGATGTCTTTGATTTAGATTTATTCATTTCATTTGATCAAAAGAACACACGTCCTAATATCAAACATTATAATATCTATCTTATAAATAAGAATTTAACAATACCTGATTCTGAATTAAAATGTTCAAAGAACTCTACAAAAATTAATGAATAAAATCTCTGTTATATTTACATATCTGTAACATCTTCATCTGGAACTATTTTTTATACCATCTCAACCAAATACAATAATAGTAGAATACAATTAGATGAAGGATATCCTTAAACTGTCACATTTGATCAAGAAACCTTATTCTATTATATTCTTAATTAAAAAGAGGTTTCTGTATAGTGGTATTCGTATGGAGGAAGCCAAGCTAATATTGAAGCTTATTATGGAAACAAAGATAATTCAGATTTGAAATACGAAACATTTAAATCACAATCTTACTTTACATAATTCTAAAGTATTACCATACCAGAATCTGAAAAATATTAAATATTATACATTCATGTGTAACCTATTGAACCTCACTATTAAAATGACACATACACCATAGGAGTTTATGAAGGAGTCAAATTAATGACTCAATCTGATCCTATAATAGATACTCTACAAAAAGGATAAACTAAATTTTACAAACTTACTTTGACAGAAGATGTTAAGTCTATTCAAATTAATCTACATGTTAAAGGAGGTGGAGATCTTGCTACTCCTAGAATCTCTAAAGGAAGAGAAAAAAGACCAACATTGTATGAATTTGAATATTTTTGGACAGAAATCCTTGGATCAACATACATCCTCTAAGAAGAACAAGATCGTTATTTAGCCAAAGACGATTATATCATTGGAGTATATGGATAATCTAATTGTGAAATTTAAATTAGTTACAATCTTGATGATGCCAAATTCTTTAATGCCTTCCTAGGTTATCCATTTGATGTTATCTTCCCTGAAAATATACCACATAATTATATTTTTAGAGATAATCCGAATGATAAAGAATTTAGAATCATTGTATTTGCACTTTAAGGCAAATTATAAGTTAGAGCCAAAAAAATAGATGATAATGATAATTCTACTCTTATTAATAGTCATGATGTTTTGTTTATAAATGAAATTGTTGAAAAACAAAAATCTTTTTCAATATACACTTGTGACTAAGTAAGTTGTGTCTATCTAATTGAAATCACTGCTATTTCGGGAGATAGTAAAGGATTGATTGAATTCAGCAGTCAATCTTATTAAACTACTCTATATGATGATCTTTAATGGACAGAAGTCTTGAATGAATCGCAAACTTCTCAATATCGCTTTTATTCACATGATGATGTTCACATAAATATCTAAATGATAAGTGGAGATATCAAATTATATTTAAAAGAAAGCCAAGAACTTAAACATAATGATGAAGCTGATTTAAGTTAAAGGATTCAAAATGATACTTAGATTGAATTTAAAAAAAAGAATGCCCTCATTTCTTAGATTACGATTAAGGTTGAATCTTTATCTCCAATTTCCATCTTTAAAATTAGTGCATCCAGATACTATAAAAAATATTATACCATACATTTGGGTTAAATGATGACTTATCATATAAAATCTCATGAAACTATTTTATTCTAATATCAATCAATTACTTAATCTAATAATAACCAATCAAAATTTATTACTCTACAAATTCAAAATATTCATCAATCAATTGAAAATTTATACTTTGATATTAGTCATAATTCCATCTAACCAATTAATTATTTTAATAAATATCCAAAAGCTATTTCATATCATCTATATGATTCTTTTGGACTCTATGAAATTTCAATTAAAGCCTTACAAAATAGTAGTACAATTAGAATTATTATCACTAATGGAGAATTGAATGCTTTAATAGATAACATATCATAATATTAACTTACAAAAATTGGATAACCAAATTATTATGAAGTCTTTTTATAATAAAAATCAAAACTCTTCTTGGAAGTTTTCACTTGCTCAGGATCTATATTAATCTAGGGAACAAAAAATTAAACCAATCTTGCCAAATAAATATTTGAAATTCAAGTGATGAATTCTTCCAAAGAACATATTCAATCAATTTTACAACTTGAAGCTGGTACATATTATTTCTTGGTGAAATTGATTTCTAGTCATGTTTAAGATGAAAACAAGAATAAAGTTTCATCTTATTTTATTAAATAATAAACTTTTGATTAGGATGAAATAATCCCTTACTCATCATTTGAAATAAGTAACAAATCAATAGATTGGTATAAGCTTGATGATAATTTGATCATCCATATTCCAAATTTAGTTTAAGTCAAAAAGGATATCACATTAATAAATGTTTACTTTATAGTGAGAATGCAATAAGCTATAGGTGAAAAGAGTCTTGCATGTTTGTTCGAATCTAATTATGTTAATAATAAGACTAATGTTTATGGTAAATATACATAAGTTGTTGATTAAAGCATAGAGAGTAACACTACCACTGTAAAATTTACAACAAAAGATTAATAGGCCAAATATTTGAGTGTTGTTGGAAAGGTATAATTGTAAATAGGGAATGAGATTGAAGAACTCACATATCCGTTACCAATAATAGAAATGAATTATTCTAAAAACTAGTAAGAATCTATTTAACAATGGATTTTGCTAGGTGTATTTCTGACAATCTTGCTTATAACGGGGTTTTTCATTTACTTTAATATAAAAAAATAAGTGAATCATTAAACCCATAACACACTTAATATTGAAATGAATTATTAAACATTTAATAATTGATGAAATAAACCCAATTTAAGAATATTTCACTCTTGGTCTTAGTTCTATATGGTCTTAATTATGTAGTTGACATGCTAACCACATAATTTTAGAATGTAATCAAGTTTCTTATGTTAGATCTATTATCTAAAACTTCTAGTTTTGTCGATAATAATAAAGAAACTTTTTGAATTACCTGTCACTAGATATGTATCATAAACCACTGGATATGTGATGAATCTTTACATTCCTAAAATTTTGAGGTGAAATTCTGTGTTTATACAAGAATACCAATTTTCACAATATTTAGTGAAATCTATAAAGTAAGACGATAAGACATGATCCATCCATTATAAAATTATGAAACATTTAATAAATTCTTCACTAGATAAATTAAGCCAAGAAAAATAGAGTGTGGAATAATTAGTCCTGCTGACTCAAAGATATTATCCATTAGTAAAATAACTAAGAATGAATGTTTACTTGTAAAAAGAGTGACATATCAAATTGGATAATTTTTAACAGGAATTAAGGGATATGAAATGGAATTTAAAAAAAGATAAGAATCCTCTAATCTTTGGTCTTGTATTTTTTATCTTGCACCTGGTGATTATCATCGATATCATTGTCCTGTTGATTTTATTGCAAGAACCAGATTGCATATTCCAGGGAAATTAGCACCTGTAAAAGAAAGCAGTCTAAAACAAGTATAGAGTTAAATTATATTAAAAAATAGGGATTATATGAAGGTAATGAAAGAGTAGTTCTTGAAGGAGAATGGGAATAAGGATTAATGTATATAATATTCATAGGTGCCACTAATGTTGGATCAATGAAAGTTAATTTTGACTCAGATTTGATTACTAATACAAATACATATCACAAAAATGGCTATCGCAATTATTCAAAACTATCAGTTAATTCTCCTTATTCATCATGTGATAAAGGTGTACATATTAAAAAAGGATAAGAAATTGGTAGATTTGAAATGGGTACTTATCATCTTCATTTAATTATTAGGATCTACTGTTGTAATGATATTTGAAAGTACATCAATTGAGTGGAATGCAAAACTTCAATAAAAGGTTTATTTTGGATAATAAGTTGCTTCTTATTGATATAAGTGTTATCAATATGTACATTAAAATAATATAAGTCAAATATTTGAATGAATTTTAAACATTCCTCATATTCTTCCCAAAGTTTTTGAATATATAGATTATTATGTAATCTAACAGAGGAGAATTTTTATAAGAGCTCATTTTCGAAATTGAATAATAGTCACTTGATAATGAGCATAATGAGTCTTAAATTCAAAGGAAATTAAGTTAATTATGTATTGAACCTTTTCTTTAACATTTATTACCAAAAAAAAAATCAATCCGTAAAAGGATGACTAAAAAGTTGACAATAAAGAATAAAGAGTTAAAAGATTTTCATAAAATCTAAGAGAGCTTCGATAGATTATGTTTAAATGATTGTTCCCAATCATTCCATTAAAAAGCAAGTTTTAATAATTTCTAAAAAATTATTGATTGAGTATATTGATTGAACTTGTGTTGTATTTTTCAAGTTAAATAATTTTTTTATGAATAACAATGACCTAGTACCAGTCAACTTTAATGCTTAACAACTTGCATTTCCATTGTATATTCCTCAGTTAATGAATTCCCAATAAATCTTTTTTCCCTTCATGTATTACTAGTTCCCATACTTTTAACACTTGTAAGCACAATAGACTGTAACAAAACCTATTTAATCAAATGAATAAGAATAAATAAATAGTTGTTCTTAATTTGTGTCAGTTAGTGGTACAAGAATAAAGCTGAATCTAAAATTAATTAAAGAGCTTCCATAATCCACTCCTACTACCATTCATGATGAAAATGAATCAGAATTAAATAGTAAATAGATAGATAAACATTTCAAAATTATAAAATAGAGTAAGCATGTTAAAAGACATATTTCCACTCGTAATGTGCACGTAAATACAGATTAGATTAATCAACCTTATAAGTTCTATTTCAGGAAAAATGATGGATTCATTCATATAGGAAATGGACATTAGACTGACCTAGTGAAAAACAAATTCAATTTCAATATGATGAGAATGAAATTAAAATAGTTTTAAGTTTGGGATCAAAAGAATATCTCTTTATGTATGAATGACTTTCTATTTAGATGATGAAATTAAACAACTTTTGAATTTGACTGATGATAAAACATTGTAAATTTTATAGTCATACAAAAATATTAAGTTACTTCACAAAAAACTTATGAGTGGAGATCCAATTGCATATGAGGAAGTCTAAAATCTACTAATTAAAAAATATAATTAATGAAAATAAATAGATTATCATATATTTCTTATCTTTATCAAATCAAATTAGCTTTGTTTATATATTTTGAATTCCTTATAATCTAAAAGCAAAGTATCAATATTCCAATAAAAAAGAAATACTTCAATATTTTATTCTAATCAAAGCTAATTAATTTAGAGAGATCTAAATTATTAACTCTGATATTTATTCATTATAATATATCTATTATATTTTGTACTATTAAAAAATAACATTTACTACGTTGATTTTTTTATTTTATTATTTACTTTAAGGCTTTGTAAATTAATTTTATTTTATAATATATCTTTATCATAAAATTATAAATTATTTAAAGGACATTTAATTTTTATTTTGTCATACTTGTAATATTGAATGAAAAATAACATACCTAGAATCAGTTGAATGACTGAATCATAAAATATTTGATATCATAAATCAGATAATAATCATATCCTTAAATCTTGGTAAAATCGACAAACAGCTACATATTATTAAAAGTATACTTAAAATTATTTAATCCATTCTATTTATTAATTAATCTTAATATTAGAGGAATTTTATAAATTTTTCATAATGATATAACAATATAAAAGTTAACTAAAATAGAAAATTATTTTTAGAAAAGATGGTTGATATTATATTAATTATCTTAATTAATAGATGAATGGATCAATTTAATTATTTTCTCTCTTAAATAAATAAAAGTTTTCTATGTAATGGCTATTTATTTTCAGTTAATTAATAGAAAAAATAGAATTGTAAAATTTTAAGTAATATAAAACCTAAAGAACTAAAAATTAAGATAGGAACAAAAAAGTGTTATAAATAATTATTAATAGATGTTTTAGATGTAAATTTAGAATAGTTAGAAAAGAGATAAAGTTGTTGAATAATTAAAGGAGTTAAAAGATTATTGGAATACATAAAATTAATTAAATAATCATTCATCTTCGCATTTTACAAATTAACTTACCTACTTGCTAAATAATCCTCTTTTATTAGTTTAATGAGATTTCTATGTGTGTTAAGATTTATGAGATTTAGCATCTGGGGCAATAACATTTTCTTCAATTAAAGGATTTCCTACAGGACTATCTTCTTCACCCTTATGTTTATCATCATCTTCTTATCGTACTCTGGTTGGAAACTTGACCATTTTTTTATCTTCATTTTATTTCTTAAATGCTCCCTTAGTTGGTTATTTGTTAGGATCGTACTTGTATTTATTTTCTAATTCATTATCCTATTCTTCGGCCACTTGTTAAGCACAACAAGATGATCCCATTTTAATTAAATAATATTAATCAAATAATACTTTCCAAATAATATTAAATTAAACTCATTGAAGTATTATGATTATCTCTATGCATTACTTATCCTGTATTTAATACAATTAAATATTCTAAGTAACCTCCCCTTTTCCATAAACCAATAAGTTAATCATCCTTCATTTATTTAGTCAACTGACTCTAATAAAAGAAATCATCTAATTCATAATTGATTGATATCAACCATTACATAGTTCCTGAAGGAGGAATAAGCATATCAAATTAAGATTGATAAATCAGAATGTTTTTATGATTAAGTAAATGTTGTATACTAAATATTTATCTAATTATTTACATATTGTTATCAAATGGCTCAAAATAATTATATTTAAATTAATCAAACACAGTTTATGAACGAGCCACAAATTCTGTTTCGAATGGAATATAATAAAGTGAATCTGGATTATTCAATGCATATTCTAATTTATCTTCATCCTCTGAATATAGTTTTTATTCTAATACATTATAAAGTGAAATATTCCCACTTAAATAATAAAGTAATTTAAAGAATTTAGCATTCTCATGTTAATAATCCCCATTAATTATATCATCACTCAACTTTATTACTGCTTTCTCAAAATATATTAGCTCTTAATAATCAATTACACCTAAATGAAATGCATAATTAGGAATTTCTGCTACTATTTTTAATGTATCTAAAAAAGGATCTAACAAACCTACACATTTTATACTCTTGCTTCTATTTGCTATTGCTAATGCAAATCTAGCACCAAAATCAGTTGAAAATAGAATTACATCTTTATAATTCACTTTGCATAAATTGTTGAATTCATTCATTGCTATTTCATAATCTATTGCCACTTCTTCATATGTTAAATTTTTTGTTGTATTTGTTCTCCCATAACCTGTTCCTGCTGGTAAATCCATAAATAGTAGATTACTAAAATTATTCCATTATCCAGAATGAGGTCCTATCTCCAAGTAATTTGATACTTGACTAGATAATCCTGGACCACCATTTATATAAACGATATTTTATTAACCTTCTCCTTAGTAATAAATAAAACTTATTGCACCATTAGGAACATGCAAATAACCATATTTTGTTTTTGAGTCATGATTTTTACAATATTGCTTTGGAAGTTAAGATTCTTCTGGCTAATATTTCATATCTTCGAGGTCTTATAAAATTAATCGAGCATAACATGAAACTATTAAAATCAAGCAGAACATAATTATATTAATCAAACATAAGGATTGTTTCTCAGCTAATCATACTTGCTCGGCTATTAAGTATTATAAAGGTTCCTTATATCTTACTCATCTTTTGCAAATGGATTATTTTAGTATTTCTAATTTGAAAATTAGTTAGTTGTATTAAATTAATGATACTATTAGTTATTATTATTATTATTCTAGTTATTGCTATTATTATTATTATTATAGTTATTATTCTAGTTATTGCTATTATTATTATTATAGTTATTGTTGTTATTATAGTTATTTTTATTATTATTATTAAAATTGCTATTATCTCCTTAATCTATTGGAAATTAAATATTATTAAATCCTTAATATATCGACTAATTATTATTTTAAATATTATTTATTTTATTATCAAATCCAAAAGTTTATGTATTATTAGATTAAACTTGATTATAATACTAATTTTATTATTATTATTATTAATTAGGCAATTATTACTATACTTAAGGTTGCTATTATATTTAATTTGTAGTTTGATAATTAATTAAATTATTCACTTATTATTGCTATATTTGAGGTTATTTATAATTTGTATTTTGATAACCCACTTAAGCATTTGATTTTCCAGGTAATGGAGGTTTACTATTTACTTAATTATATTATTAAGGTTATTGTTATTAAGGTTATTGATATGATTATGCTCCCCAAGGCTATTATTAAGAATTAAATCCAAATACATTATTATCAAAATTTAATAATTAAAATTGTTGTTATTACTAATTTATTTATTAATTTATTTGTTACTATGATTAAATTTAAGTCTATTTCTAAACTTATATCTATGGTTATTAAGTAGTTGGATTGTAAGTATTAAATTATGAATAATTTGCTTATTATAGAGTTGCTGAATGATTTGGATTATGTGATAAAAATTATGAATTATCTGATTATATTGAATAAGTTAGTAAATCGAACTCATTTAATTTATTGTTTTTTGGTTTGAAACTTGGTGATTGATCTTCATTTTATTATTTTGTTTTAGGAGGTATTTCTAATTAATTAGTTTGATATGAATGATTTTGAGGGATACCAGAAAAAGTAGAAAAATGATTAAAGGAATTCCAATCAAATTCTTTACCTTAATCTGGTGAGATTAGATTAGCTTCTTTCTGTATTTATTTGGTATCTATACTAAATTATCTATTATTTCTTTATATTCCTTATTGTTAGGTAGAATGAAATTGTTTCATATCATCTTTCATCTGTTAGCCTTAAGTTCCATTTTCACTAAAAAATGTATTAGTTTTTGAAACTCTAAAAGGTACACCACTCATAAGACATTATGTATATCTAGTTTTTGGGTCAGCCTGACCCTATTTAACCCAAGTTCTCTTAATATACTTTTCTTAAACAAAAAGTTTAATTTCTTCTGGAGTAGCAGAAGGTTGTATTTTATTATTTTTTTGCAATCTCCCTTCCCAATACCTATAATTATTCATTATAAATTTTACTCATTTTAATCATTTCCTAAAGCATCCATCATATCAACATTTTCTTAAGTCCAACAATCTAATTTTGTTGATCTCACTCTAGTTATATTTTATCCTAATGCTCTATGTTATCCTAAATAAATTTATTTATTATTTTACCTGAGCAATTATAACATACAAAAACACCAAAATCTAGAGATGCCCATGTTGGAGATTTTGATGAGCAATCTGCACAAATTGAGTTGCATTGCTTTTTAAGAATTTTCTAAAATGCTGCTTCTTATTACTTAGTTGACAGTACTCCTTAGTGACTCATAAATTAATTATAAAATTATTTTTATTAAAATTATTTTCTTACATTCTAAATTTGAGAACTATATTAATTAATCACAATTCATGATATTTATATTTTTAAGGCATTCTAAAATTATTTAAAAATTCTCTTTTAATTCAAAAAAGTGTGTATTTTAGATTTATAATAGATTTCTTTAGAAATAAGAACTATACAATTAATTTTATATTTTTCTTATAAACTTTTTGCTATCAAAAGATCGCTTATAACATGAACAATGTTTGGAATTACTAAAAAATAATTATTATATATTTTATATAAATAAAATCTATAAAATTTTATTTTCTGTATAATTATATTATATAATTTTTATTTATCAGTCTAATGGAATTCAAAATAATCTATATTTTGAGTTTATCCAATCTGTTTTGATTCTTCCTTAAGGTTGTTGAAACAATGGAGAAAAAGTATTATTTTTTCTTGATTCTTTATTCATATTTCTAATAGTCTCTTTTGGTAGTAATCTATCCAAAAAGGATTGATCATATTATATTCGATTTTATGAAATAGTCTTGCCTTTAATGGATACTACAGATTTTGAGAATTTTTCGAAGATTTATCTGGGTGATATCACGTATTTCATATTGTTAATGTCAGCGGGTACGTAGTTTGACCTAGTAGATTTAAGTTGTTTTTAGGGTTGTTTGACTAACTTATGTCTTAAGAGTTTCAATTTATTGAATATATGAGATGTTTGTGGACGTAGTGAATACGATTTAAATTCATCCATGGAAAAATAAATTTTATATGCAAATTTGAATAATGTAATAAAAGTAATTAAAGTCGATTGGAGTTTAAAATTGAGTCAAATATGGATTGATTAGATTTTGTTAATTTATATAATCTTTGTATTTAGTTGCATATAAAAATAAAAAAATAATTTTGAATAAATATTTAATTCCGCCAAATAAATGCGCCTAACATAAATAATTTATTTAAAATATATTTTTCAAATGACTACTTTCGATGGTGAAAGGATATACTATACAAATCAAAAATTTACAACAGATGAGTATCTAATGATGATTACATATTTAATAGTGAATTTAATCATGAGTCAACAATAACAGATGCTGGAAAGAGAATTTTGAAATTTCTGAAGGAATTTAATTTTTAAGACAAGTTTATATATAGAGATCAATTGAAAGAGAATGTTGCAAATAATGAATATATATTGCGAGTGGAAATAAACGATATTGAAAATTAGGATAAAGAATTATATTCTTTTATATTAGATCATCCATAAGATATTTAAGAGACTTTTGAAGATAAAATAAAAGAAGTAATATATAAAATATAAAATAAAGTTGTATAGCTAAGAAAAGATGTTAAACAAGAGTGATTGTCCAGATTTTTAATTATAATTGATATCATAATAGAATCCAGATTTGCTTAGAAATTTGACAGCATAACATATAGGTAAATTGGTAACAATAAAATGCATAATATCTGCATCTAAATCAATAAAAGTGAAGGCAAAGAAAATATTAGTGAGATGTAGAGAATGTCAAGATGAATAGAATATAAATCTTGGATTTGGACCAAAACCAATGAATTTACCAAGATATTGTTTAGGAAAGGTTTAATAAAAAGGTGCATAGACAGATGTCTAATGTCCAACAGATCCTTATGTAATAATACCAGAAGAATGTTAATACATAGATTAATAAACATTAAGAATTTAAGAGCTTTCTGAAGCAATTCCAACCGGAGAAGTTCCTAGAAACTTTATGGTTTATTGTGATAGATATTTAGTAAACAAATTGATTCCAGGATAAAGAGTGATAATAACAGGAGTATATTAAGTGCCACCAAAAGGATCATCTACTATAAAAAGTAATGCAATTGATACAGAATTATTATTACCTTATATTCATGTATTTGGGGTATAAACAAATAAAATAAATATTAAATAAGGATTATCAGAAGCTTAAAGATAAGAATTTAAATAATTAAGTAGAAATAGTGATATATTTAAAATTATAACAAATTCAATAGCTCCAGCAATATATGGTCATGAAGATATTAAATTAGCAATAGCATGTTTATTATTTGGTGGAACATCAAAGAATCTTCCAGATAGTATGAAATTAAGAGGAGATATAAATGTATTATTGATAGGAGATCCAAGTACAGCAAAATCTTAATTATTAAAATTTGTTGAAAGAGCCTCAGATATTAGTGTTTATACAAGTGGTAAAGGTAGTAGTGCAGCTGGTTTAACAGCTACAATTACATATTAACATAATACTTCATAATTTACATTAGAAGCAGGTGCATTGGTATTAGCAAGTGGTGGTGTATGTTGTATTGATGAATTTGATAAAATGAGATCTGAAGATAGAGTTGCTATGCATGAAGCTATGGAATAATAAACTATTTCTATTGCTAAAGCTGGTATTACTACTCGATTAAATGCTAAATGTTCTATTCTTGCTGCTGCTAATCCTATATTTGGTAGATATTAAGAAAACAAATCTATCTAAGAATAAATTGAACTATAAACTACAATCTTATCTCGTTTTGATAACATATTTATTATTAGAGATGTCAGATCTATGGAAAATGATTAAAGATTAGCTAATCATATTATATCACTTCATACTGGATAGTTTGCTGATCAAGAAGGTATGCAAATTGAATAAGATAGCCATACTCTTGATCTTATGAAGTTAAAATAATACATTAAATATGCTAAATCTACTGTTAAACCTTTACTTACTGAATAAGCAGCTTAAATGATTTAAAATCTATATGTTGATGATAGATAAAAATCATAATAGCCTCATCATTCCAAAAGTGGAGGAAAATCTCATATTCCTATTACTGTTAGATAACTTGAAGCTATTATTAGAATTAGTGAATCTTTAGCTAAAATGTAATTATAAGAACATGTTAAAGAGGATCATGTCAAAGAAGCTCATAGATTATTCTAAATATCTACTATGATGGCTGTTTCTTTAGGATCCAAGTATATTTTTATTTTATTATTTTAGAGAATTTGGACTTGATTTATCTAATGATTTAAAATAATTAGTTACTAAAATTGAAGAATCTATACTCAGAAGAATCAGTATTGGATCCAAAATACCAGCTACCAGATTAATTTAAGAATTATCTGATAGATTCCATAATCAAAGAGCTGTTGAATTTGCCATACACAATTTAATTTAGACTGAATAACTCTAATAAGTAGAAATGAAGAAAATGCTCATTAGGAAAAAGTGATTTTTTATAGTTTTTTCTGTAAACTTTATGTTGTTTATATTCATTTCTAAAATATCATTAAAAACTATTTGTAGTTACAATATTTTTATCAAATAAATTTCTTTCTATTTTTCTAAAAAATCTTAGTTTTTAAATATATATTTATTAACATGTAAATTAGCTTCATCTTTAATTCCAGAATTTTAATCTATTAGATAATTAATAACAAATGTTATTCATCATCTTAAAGATATTTTTTTTAGAATAAATTCAAATAATAAATAATAATTATTATTTTTTAATCTTTATTAATATGATTTAAAATCTAAGTAATTATTTTATATAATTCTTCTACTAATTCCAGTACTTGTAAAATTTATAATCTATTTCAAGAACATTAATTTAATCGCCTTCTACTTTCATAGATCAAGAAAAAACTTCAAAAATCCTTTAAATTCTTAAAATTATTCTATACATAGTTTTTATATAACAGAATTTTTTATTATACTGATTTAAAACTATATTGAATTAAGATCTTTTTAAATTATTTTTATATTAATTTTTTGCATTGAGATCTTGATTTTGGATAATTGAGCCTTATTATTGACAATTATAAAATGTAAAAATTTTAATCTTTTGAAAATATATATTACAGAGCTCCTGATGTATTGTTAAGAATTATTTCATATTAAACTTCAAATATATATATGTAAAGAAGATTGCATATTTGCTAAAATAGTAACAGAAAAATATGTTATTAAGATGATAATATTTTTAATGAAGATCAAGTTTTTTCACAATGAATTTGATTAAAATCAAAATGATTTTTTATCTTGAAACACCAGACATTTTTGTCCCATTAAAAATAAATAAATTAAATGACCGCCTTCTTATCTTTTGGATATGATAAATTTTAAAAACTATTATATATAACTTTTGGTTAAAGAATTAAAGCTGATAAGGCTTTAAAGTTATTATGTTTAAAAGATTTGTATATGCAAATAATTAGGTATAAAATTTATCTTATATAATGTAAAAGCCTATTAGAATTCCAATTTTGAATATGGAGAATTAAATTGAGAAATATGAATAAAAAATTAAATAATTGATAGACAGCCGAAATTCTTTTATCGTTTTCCTGATTTTAAGTAACAAAATGAAGAAAAGACTATGGAAAATGAAAGTGATATCAGTCATATATTGTATGGGGAAGGTAGGAAAGTAATTGATTCAACAGCAGATGACGAAATCCCTAATGATTTTTAATTAAGATATAAATATCTATATATAATATACAAAATTTCAAACGATTTTAACATTGTCAATCAAACTAGATAATAGATTTTATGAATACTATCAGCCAAAATGAATTCAATCAATAATTCAAGTAAAACATTCAATTGATCCTCTTTTTGAGATTAAGTTTTGTCTTTCACAAAAATTCTAAATATAACAAAAATTTTAACTTATTCTCTTTACATTTTTACTTCGATATCTTAAGACTTTTATAAAATACCTAATTAAATATACATAATACTCTTTTCCATTTTTATTCAATCTATGTGAACTTCTATTTACATAGAGGACATGTATTTTCAATCTAAATTTAAGAGATTATAATACATTTGACCATTTTTGAATGCATGTTAAACAAAATGAATGATTGCAACTATCTAATTATCCCTGAACATAACTATTTCAGTTTACTTATTATTCTATTGCATAATAACATATTCCACATTATTCTGCTTTAGATTGAAATCTTGTTTGTCTTTATTGTGGTTCTTTCATTTTTAGTTGCTTTAATTATTAAATTATTAAATTAATGAAATTTTTAAGACTTAAACTAAAATTTTAAAGAATAAATTGAAATATATATTTGACATAGCATAGTGTTTTAGTATGAAATGATTAATTTGTAGTAGTATAGAAAGGAATTGGGATTGAAATTCTGTTATTTAGAATGAATAAAATTTTGTTAATAATAGTAAATTTGTTGGATAGAATACAAAAGAGAGTATAAAGGTGTGATGTGAATAGAAATAAAAATAAGTTTATAATGAATAGGATGAAAAATAATATGTTTTTAGATCAAATTGTAATTTTAGTTAATTCCCAACCTAATTGTTCTAATATTTGGATTTATTTGGCAGCAGATTGTCTTCTTTTTCTATAATGATCTTGACGATTAAGCCAATCTAGATCTGAAAGTCTATATGATCTGATAAACTTCTTATTTTGATCATAATGAAGTATTTCATCTTTTCCATCAGGTATAAGCCATCCATCAGGTTAACAATTGGAATTATAATAACAACCTTAATGATCAACCCAANTATCGTTTTCCTGATTTTAAGTAACAAAATGAAGAAAAGACTATGGAAAATGAAAGTGATATCAGTCATATATTGTATGGGGAAGGTAGGAAAGTAATTGATTCAACAGCAGATGACGAAATCCCTAATGATTTTTAATTAAGATATAAATATCTATATATAATATACAAAATTTCAAACGATTTTAACATTGTCAATCAAACTAGATAATAGATTTTATGAATACTATCAGCCAAAATGAATTCAATCAATAATTCAAGTAAAACATTCAATTGATCCTCTTTTTGAGATTAAGTTTTGTCTTTCACAAAAATTCTAAATATAACAAAAATTTTAACTTATTCTCTTTACATTTTTACTTCGATATCTTAAGACTTTTATAAAATACCTAATTAAATATACATAATACTCTTTTCCATTTTTATTCAATCTATGTGAACTTCTATTTACATAGAGGACATGTATTTTCAATCTAAATTTAAGAGATTATAATACATTTGACCATTTTTGAATGCATGTTAAACAAAATGAATGATTGCAACTATCTAATTATCCCTGAACATAACTATTTCAGTTTACTTATTATTCTATTGCATAATAACATATTCCACATTATTCTGCTTTAGATTGAAATCTTGTTTGTCTTTATTGTGGTTCTTTCATTTTTAGTTGCTTTAATTATTAAATTATTAAATTAATGAAATTTTTAAGACTTAAACTAAAATTTTAAAGAATAAATTGAAATATATATTTGACATAGCATAGTGTTTTAGTATGAAATGATTAATTTGTAGTAGTATAGAAAGGAATTGGGATTGAAATTCTGTTATTTAGAATGAATAAAATTTTGTTAATAATAGTAAATTTGTTGGATAGAATACAAAAGAGAGTATAAAGGTGTGATGTGAATAGAAATAAAAATAAGTTTATAATGAATAGGATGAAAAATAATATGTTTTTAGATCAAATTGTAATTTTAGTTAATTCCCAACCTAATTGTTCTAATATTTGGATTTATTTGGCAGCAGATTGTCTTCTTTTTCTATAATGATCTTGACGATTAAGCCAATCTAGATCTGAAAGTCTATATGATCTGATAAACTTCTTATTTTGATCATAATGAAGTATTTCATCTTTTCCATCAGGTATAAGCCATCCATCAGGTTAACAATTGGAATTATAATAACAACCTTAATGATCAACCCAACCTCCATAATTATCAAAGAAATAAACTTGATCATCAATTTCAAATCCAATAGGTGTACCATCTTAATCAAAGAAATCTATGTATTTTTCAAAATACCATGGTTTATGAGGAACAAACATTAAAATATAAAGAATAAATAAATATATTTGATTGATTGATTATGTTAATATTAAATTCATTAACTTGCAAGAACTTGATTATCTTCTTCAATAGGTTGAAGTTATGCAAATGAAAAGGTAATAGATTCCATCATAGGTTAATTTGAAATAAAGGAGGTTCTCTAACCCTCATACTTCTCTTTATTAAAAAGATATAATCTTCTGGAAACAGGAACAGTCAAAGATTTAATAGGTTTAGACCATCCATATCCTGGTAAATCTGGTATTCTATCACATACAGTAATGGAATCTCCTTTGAAATTGAATTCAGAGAAGAGTTCAGCACAATCAGGGTCAAATATTTTGAAATTAGTATCAGCAACAAAGACAGCAGTTTAATGGAAGACTCCATAAATTTAAGTATCCCACCCTATAATCATAATATTAATGTAAAATTACAAGTTACAAGATTATATTGCAATTTATTTTCCAATACTACTTTATTATACTACAATCTCATATTTCTAGCTCTTTCTACATCATATCCTCTAAGTGTAACAATAGGAACTCTTGGACCACTTTACCATACTTTAGGTAATTCAATAGTTTATTAAACTTCAGCAGCACTTGGTCCTCTTTTAACAAATGGATGACTTGATGCAGGATCATTATAGAATACAAATGGAGGAGATGTCCATAAAGATTGGTCAGTACCCAAAAGTACATTAAATCTTACATATTCTAATTAAGCTTGCCAATATGTTCTTGCTGATACAGTAACTGATTTTGGAGTTACTTATTCAACCTAAAATACATCTAAGTCTTTACTTTAACTTCTACTATTGGATTTGTCAATAAATGTTTGCAACCAATCAAACCTACTATAGCATTAGTTGCTTCTTTTAATCCATGTTCTATTGTATACGATATCTTTCTTTCACCTGAACCAGTCTTTAATTCTTTAACGTCAGTTGTTTCGAAAGTTACTACTGATATTCTAGGATCGTAAATTGCATACCAATCAACAAATAAAGAATAAACAGGAGATGGTGCTACTGCACCTCCACTTAATTTAAATCCTTTTTATTTATTATTTCACATTTTTACCTGTTGTAGTAATATCGCTAACTCTTTCAAGATAACCATGAGGTAAACCAACACTCCAATCAAGTAATTGTGCTGATATAAACACTTAAGGAACTACTTCGAAGGTTTTCTTGAATTTTACGTCCACTACCACTTATCTTGGAACTCCTGCTTAAGCTTCCAATATATGACCCCCAGCATATTATACTATTACTTATGAGCCTGTCTCAAATTGTGGTGTTCTATAACTCTATGTTAATGATAATATTGCTATCAGAACTATTATCTTCATTAATCCGTTTTTATATTATATAAATTATCTCATTCTCTTTATAAATTATCAATTTAAATCAATTCTATAACAATCTCCTTTCTGTTCTCTACTTCCATCTATCATTATATCCAATATTAAATATCATTATCTCATTTAAAATTTATATCTCCATTTAAATCTCCCATTTTTATCTAATTATTTATCATATTCATTAATACATATATATTTCATTAAAAATGAATGTATGTTCCAATTTTGCATTGTCTCTGACTGGAGGTTTCTAAGAGTGTAGGAATTGTGGAAGAGAGAAAAAATTTCATAATCTTGACTTTGAAAATAAAAATATTGAGTATGTTCAAAAATCTACCAACAATAGCAATGCTGGTATTCATATATTCATTATATTTATTAGCTAAATTCTAATCAGACAAACTTTAACAGATTGCTATATAAAAATAAGTTGAAGAAGATGAATTGAAAGCCAAGGCTTGTAACAATTTTGTATTAGCACTTGTTGGATAATTCCAATAATGTGGTAATTGCAAAATTGAAAAAAAGTATCATAAACTAGATACAGCAGGTTAAATTGCCTATCAACCCAAATCCTAACTTAATAGATCTTCTATATAACCTTAATAATAAGCAAAACCAAGTGCTATTGCTGGTAAACTAATTTTTTTATTCTATCATAGAAATTGTCTCTGAAACTATGATGGTGTAATCTGTCAAAGATAGAATTGCATAAATGAATCAAAAAAAATAAGGCAATAATGAACCACAATTTAGACCAAGTGTTAAAAAAGAGTAAGTTAAAGAAAAAGTTCTTGGATAAGCTGAAATAGTCACAGAACAACTCTTTACATCTGTATCTGATAAAAAAGGAATTTTTGATAAATAAAGAATCAGAAAAACTATTGAATAATCCTCATAACAAATCAGAGAAGAATAAAACGTAGAGGGTATTAGAAAAGCTGAATCTTCTTACATTACATCATAAGATAATTAACAATAAATTTATGATGAGCAATAATAATTTACCAATAATTAATACTAAGAAAATCAATAATAAGACTCTAAATTAAATTAATACTAACAATAACAATCAGAAAATGATTAAGATTAATAATAATAATATCAAGATTAATAATAATAATATTAAGATCAAGATTAAGATTAAGATTAATAATAATAATATCAAGATTAATAATAATAATAATAATAATATCAAGATTAAGATTAATAATAATAATATTAAGAATAAGAATAATAATAATAATATCAAGATTAAGATTAATAATAATAATATTAAGAATAAGAATAATAATAATAATATCAAGATTAAGATTAATAATAATAATATTAAGAATAAGATTAATAATAATATTAAGAATAAGAATAGTAATAATAATAATAATATTAAGAATAAGAATAGTAACAATAATATTAAAAAGAAGAATAAGAAGAATAATAAGTTTTAGAATAAGAATAAGAATAATCTAATTATTAATAATAATAAAACAATTAATATGAACATGACCAATAATAGTAAGATGATCAATATGATAATGGACAACAAGATATTCAATAACCTGATTAAGAAAATAATCAAGACATTTATTGAGAGATGTTGAGATATTCATAAATAATAATAATTTATTTATTATAATTTGATACTGTCTCTCGATGCTATTTAGATAAAAAGAAAAAGTTCCTGATATAGGAAAAGATAACTTTCGTGATTTCATGAGAAGAGAAGGAGAATCATGCTAATAAACTTAGATGAAACTTTCTACATGTATTCATAAAACTGTTCCAAATGATTAAACAAAGTCTTAATTAAGGTAAATCCTTCATCATTTTTTAGTCCAGTTTCCCAAGCATTAGATGGTTCATTGAAAATGTAAGGTAATACTTGGGATGCCAAACATTTAGGAACTTTCCTTTAAAAAAGTTAATTTGCTACTATTGGTGGAAATTCTCTCAAAAATACAGACCCATTCTAAAACTGCATGAAGAATTAAAGTTTTTTCTTTAGAAGCCAATAACCTCGTATTATAGATGATCATGTTGATTATTTACATCAGCATACTATCAATCATTTAATAAGTGACCATCCTACCATTAAAAATGGAAGCCAATTTTTGTAAAAGAAACTTTTATCAGTACCTGATAAAACATTTGATGAATCGAAACTAAATTTTTTAACAGAGCAAGGTCTAAAAAAACCCAAAGAATAATTAAAAGAAATGTAGGTCGCAAAAGAAAATCGATAAAAATTTAAATAATGGAGATCAGAATTCCACGATGTAAATCGAGCTTACAAAAAAGCAAAGTAATGCTTTAAAAGTGGATTGTATGGTTTAGATAATCCATTAAATGAAAATACAGAATTATATAAAGAAGAAAATGCCAAATTAAAAGGATAAGTATAATAAAGTGTTAGAAATTCATTACAGAGATTTAAATGTACAATTCAAATTCAATTTTAATAGCACTTGAAAGATTTAATGCTACTAATCCTGCTATTGAATTTAATAATATAGCTCATTAACCATTCCTTTTTAAATAATCAGATCCTTTACTATCCAAAAATAATTTTCCATCAAAAAATTTTGAATTGCATGATTAGTGGATGAAGAGAAAATAGATTGAATAAAAGATTGATACAAAAAATAGAATATTTGGTGATACTTCTCAAAATAAGGTAAATTCATAAAGAACTGTATTTTTGAGAGAATAAGAAGTGAGAGGAAGAAATTACAATCCTGTCAACCTCACAAGAAGTTTAATTGGTTGATTATTATAAAATTAATTAAATTCCAAATATTTTATTGATAATATTATATTTCTTTTTTTCTCTCACCCTTTTTAATATATGTAAATCAAATGATTGTAATATCTTCTATGAAGGATGATTAATAAAAAATAAAACGATTTAAAGGTTCAAGAAATATTTTTATTTATGTAGGATTTTATTAAAATTATTGATGCTTAGGTAATGGAGGAGTCTCTAATAAATTACACTTAATATTAAATCAAAGGCATACGTAAGGGTGAAGTGTTTGTTATCAACAAAAGATATAATGATTTTGTCATTTTAAAGGAGGTCTTTAATAAGTCTTGGCCAGGTTGCTTTATTCCTCCAATTCCTTAAAAAAAATCTCTAGTATTATATAATTGCTAAGTATTTAGGGCAACTTAGACTCAAATGTTATTACATATCGTTCTAAATACTTATCATATTTTCTTAAAAAGATTTTGAAAATTCCTTATCTTTGGTTAGGTGAAGAGATGAGCATTTTCATAAAAGGTACCACCGAATAATTGTAAGAAGTGGCTAAAACTAAAACTTTACAATCTATTATAAGCAAATATGAATAAACATTCGCTTTTAACTAAAATTAACAAGTTCATGATATAGATTAATTTTATTCCTAAATTTGTTAAATTATTCCACAAATTGAAAACTTTTCTACAATAGCAAAGAACTTAATAAAAGAAAAAGATGCTTAAAATTAAGGATTAGTTATGTTTGTTGAACAATTTTTGCCTTAATTTGAGAAATTGCAATAGTAAAATCATCCAAGTATGATAAAATATAATCTAAGTTTTTGTAAATGAAGAAACCTAGGAATAATTTTAATTATCAAAAAAATGTTGCACTAAAAATGAGTACAATAAAGTTTATGAATACACAAAAATAGTAGAAAGGGAACTACTAGCGTGTAAAGATGCTTTGATATAAAGAAATGCAATATCTTAAAGAGTTAAAGATGAAGATGAAAAATTATATAAGCTAAATATTCAACTACAAGAATTGCATTCAAAAACACCTCTCTTTGGTAAAAAAGAAGAAAAATTGGCAAGCATTTAAAGTTAAATTTAATTATAATAACAAACTCTTTAATTATTGAAATCACTTGAATTTTTAATTAATAAAATCATTTCATAACAAGAAATACCCAATTTTTATAGATTCACTAAGGATAAATATGGAAGACTTATAAAAGTATTTTCAGATTTCCAAATCAAATATCACTAAGCTTAAGCAGAATTTTGGGAAAAAATTTAATTAAAGATTTGAGTTTAGAAAATCAAATTTTTTATCTTATCCAAATATAAATTAATTAAATCTATATAAAAGCATTGAGATGATCAATTCTGTTCAAAATAAATAATTGACTTCATTTTTGTTAATTACATAATATTTATAAAATTATGCATAGTATAGTAAAATTATTATAATCACAATTTAATTATATTATGTAATCTCATGCAAAATAAGTGGTTGCACTAATGAATCAATTACCTAAGAAGGATGAATTGAAATTCTTAGAAAAACAACCTGGAAATAAAAAGTTTATAAATGAAACTAACAAAGTGTTTATCTCAGTAATTAATGGACTACGATCTTTGGTTGGAGATGTTTAAATAAATTAAACAACTATTCCATTTAAAGTAATGTTTAATAAGTATTTAGTAAATAGAAGAAACATTAGATCAATTTTTAGAAAATGCAGCTATACAATTTGATAAAATGAATAAATTAAGTGTAGCTCCAAAACAACCTTAAGTTTAAAAATCAAACTAGCCTAAACCAAAAGATATTTATGGATTTGCTGATGTTATTTAACTAAATAAATTACCATTCATTCCTGTTTTAAAATGCAAATAATATGCTTAAACAGAATTAGATTAAAAAATAATAGAAGCTTAAAATAATCCATATTAATTTTTTGAAAAAAATGGAATTGATGAATTTACTCATCCATATTATGAAGAAATAATGAGATTAACACCATAAGACTTTGTACTTGATGTACCATCTAAAATAAATAGATTTAGAGATTTAGAACCACCTATAATGATTAGGAATGCTGATCAATTAGGTGAACTAATCCTAAAGATATAATAAGAAGTAGATTAGAATGGTTATAGTGAAATAGCAGTAGATTTAGAACATAATCATTAAATATCTTATTTAGGGATTACATGTTTAATTCAATTGAGCACAAGAACCTAAGATTATATTATAGATCCTTTTCCATTATGGAAATAACTTGGAGATATGTTAAGTGCTGTGTTTTCAAATCCTAAAATTGTGAAGGTTTTTCATGGAGCTGAGAATGATGTTTAATGGCTTTAAAGAGATTTCGGTTTATATATTGTTAACTTATTTGATACTTTTCATGCATCTAAGGAATTATAACTTATGTAAAACTCATTTTAATTTCTCCTTTCAGAATATTGTAAAAAGTCTACAGATAAAACCTATTAAACTGCTGATTGGACTCAAAGACCCTTATCGGATGAAATGGTTAAATATGCATAGATTGACACTCATTATCTATTATACATTTATGATAGAATGAGATAAGATCTTAAAAAATTAAATAAACCAAATGAAAATTTAAACAATGTACCTAATTATTATATTGAATGTGTATTAAAAAGAAGTAAAGAAACATCACTTAAAATTTACAAAAAACCTTTATAAGACTAAGATTAATCTTTATAAATCATTCTTAATAAATAAGATAGGAGAATTGATTCAAAAAGCTTTGATTTAATGGTCAAATTGTTAGAGTTAAGAGAAGAATTAGGAATTTAATATGATCAAAATCCAAGATATTTTTTACCAAATCCATTTTTATTTAAATTAGTTGAATCAAAACCAACTTCCATTTAAGAATTAAAAAGCCAATTAGGAGGTGAGAAAAATATTCATGATATTATTAAAGAAAATCTTTGGTAATTTTTAAAAGTTTTATTGGAATTTGACGAAAAAGTTCCAACAGTTGAAGTTATGTAATAAGAACAATAGAATACAACATAAATATAGATTGAAGAAATTCAACCAAGTATATAAGTGGAACCATTAAAAATTATCTAGATTTCAGTCAATCTTTAAAAATTTTAAAATCAAAATACAAAAATTGTTTAGCATTCATTTTAAAATGAAAATATTGAATTAATAAAAGACCAATTTTAATGTGAATCGCCATTTAAATTGCTCAATGTATTTTATGATGGTTTAGGAACATAAATATTTTAATCAATGAAAGAATAAAGTTAACAATAAAAGTAATTAGTTGAAGAAGTAGAACAATAAAAAATTTAAAAAATAAATACATCTGATTTCATATAACTTCCTAAATTAGAGGAAACTAATCGAGATTAATCAAAAGAGCTTGATATTAGATTAAATAATACATTATAAAATTAGCATGGAACTAAAATTTTAAAAAGACATTAAAAAATAGAATAACAGAGAACTTAAAAATCTAACATTAGTAACAGATTTGAAATATTATGATAATATGCTGTGTATTTATTTTTAACAGTTAATTTTTAAATTGATATATTATAATTTATTGTAGTTTTTAATAAATAAAATTAATATTGGAATTTCTCGATTTACATTTATTTGTATAATTTATGTAAAATATTAAATTAAAGTTTTGGTTAATCTTAAAAAGCAATTTGAAGTTCAAAATTAAAAAACCTTATTCCTTTCAACTTAAAAAAGTCTATATATCTTTTATCATTTAAATATAATTAAGTCTTTTCAATCTTTTAAAAAAAAATAAAAAAATAACAATAAGATCAAGATCGCCCTTTTTGTCTACTCATGCATAATACGTCTGATATTAGTGAATATAGCTTCAGATTAAGTTTTTAATTAAGAATAATTATGAACTAGTCTAAGTAAAACAAGTAAATATTATGATATCAATTTAATATATCATTATAAAAGATTAAAATGGCTATATTATGTTTTAATAAAAAAATAAATTATTTCAGTTTGATTTTGTAAATTTTGGTTTAAATAAACCTACAAAATGGAAAATAATAAAATAAAGTAGAAATAGTTTTTTTAAAATAACTTTATAATTAACTTAACAAATCATAAAATGTATATANTTTTAAAATCAAAATACAAAAATTGTTTAGCATTCATTTTAAAATGAAAATATTGAATTAATAAAAGACCAATTTTAATGTGAATCGCCATTTAAATTGCTCAATGTATTTTATGATGGTTTAGGAACATAAATATTTTAATCAATGAAAGAATAAAGTTAACAATAAAAGTAATTAGTTGAAGAAGTAGAACAATAAAAAATTTAAAAAATAAATACATCTGATTTCATATAACTTCCTAAATTAGAGGAAACTAATCGAGATTAATCAAAAGAGCTTGATATTAGATTAAATAATACATTATAAAATTAGCATGGAACTAAAATTTTAAAAAGACATTAAAAAATAGAATAACAGAGAACTTAAAAATCTAACATTAGTAACAGATTTGAAATATTATGATAATATGCTGTGTATTTATTTTTAACAGTTAATTTTTAAATTGATATATTATAATTTATTGTAGTTTTTAATAAATAAAATTAATATTGGAATTTCTCGATTTACATTTATTTGTATAATTTATGTAAAATATTAAATTAAAGTTTTGGTTAATCTTAAAAAGCAATTTGAAGTTCAAAATTAAAAAACCTTATTCCTTTCAACTTAAAAAAGTCTATATATCTTTTATCATTTAAATATAATTAAGTCTTTTCAATCTTTTAAAAAAAAATAAAAAAATAACAATAAGATCAAGATCGCCCTTTTTGTCTACTCATGCATAATACGTCTGATATTAGTGAATATAGCTTCAGATTAAGTTTTTAATTAAGAATAATTATGAACTAGTCTAAGTAAAACAAGTAAATATTATGATATCAATTTAATATATCATTATAAAAGATTAAAATGGCTATATTATGTTTTAATAAAAAAATAAATTATTTCAGTTTGATTTTGTAAATTTTGGTTTAAATAAACCTACAAAATGGAAAATAATAAAATAAAGTAGAAATAGTTTTTTTAAAATAACTTTATAATTAACTTAACAAATCATAAAATGTATATATGATTATATTAAGCACATATTGGAATAAAAATAAACAAAAAAATAATTTAGATTAGATATATTGAAAAAACCGACGAAAAAATTTTTATCATTTTTAGCTCTTACAAATCTTATCTAAACCTAATTTTTGATGATGAAGATGTTTAAATGCATTTTTATACGAAATAATTTACTTAAATAAAAAAAATATCTTCAATAACATTATAATTTACTCTAAATACCATAACCAATTTTCTTGCGTGCATTAAAGTTTCCAATTTAATTTCTTAATTTAATTTTTAGACAATATTTCAATTATCCTAGAAATCTAAATATAATTATTTTATTTATTTTAAGGGAATAATTAATTCTTAATAATTTTGAACTTTCATTTCAAATGAAAAAAGAAGTCAAAGAAGTCATAATTTGACAGATTTTTATAATTAAAAAAAATAATTTCAGATAGAATAATGACTTTATTAATGGAGTTGATTCATATTTATTAAAAAAGTTAGTCCTAAAATATATATTTACAATCTAATCTAATCATTAACTAATTCTATTCTAGAAAATGATAAAAAAAATTTAAATAATTATTTTGATCCATGAAAATCTAAGATTAATTCATTTATTTTTAAATTTAACTATTTCAAATAAGATCACATTTGATTTAAATTAACTAAATTATGAGAATAATTATAGGGATCAATTTTTAAGTACTTGCCTATAGATTTCTTTGAAATTTGATTCCAACTTTTTTTAATTTGATTTAGATAGTCTCTTATTTTCTATCATATCCTTATATATTTCTGTTTGTGTATTTATTAATTTTTTATATTTTGTAACATCTAATATCTCTGTGTAAGATTTATTGCTTATTCGCTAATATGTGTACCTAGAAAAATTATTTAAATGTACCTATCATATATTTTTTATATTCTAATTTTTGCATTTTTATCTTATAATTTTGAGGTAAAATTGTCAAATTTTAATCCATATTTTAATTCATGCTAATTTTTTGGAGGTTGCGTATTGATTAATGATGAATTTGAGTTAACTTGTTCTTTTTTTATAAGGTCTTTCTGAATTCTCTTGATTTCGTAATAATTTTGTAATTTAGGATATTTTTGTAATTATTCTTCTAGACTTATCATTTAGTAACTATTTTTATCAGTTTTTATTCTTTAATTTTAGAGAATATTTTATTGGACCTCAGGGAATTAGACTTCATTAATTGGTAAAATAATATTTGGCATATTATCATAAGTTGTATATGTTATACTAACAGAACTATTTTCATGGAAAGAATTAAGTTTTTTCCTTAATTTATTTAATGGTAGTGATTTTTTTCTAACCAATTAGTTTAATTTTTCATGTACACTTATAGGATTGTTTTTTAATAAATATTTTCTGAAATCATGAGCTTTTAAACTTGCTTTTAGAAATTATTCGTCATTATTGATAGATAATTTACTATTTTTTAGCGAATTAGAATGCCTTGAACGTATATTTTTAGTCTATTCTTCTAATAAGTTTAATAAATTTTAAAACTTTTACATTTTTATTTTAATTATTTATTCAAAAATACTAAAAATATTTATTTTTGTAATTGAAAGAACAAGTAAAGATTTTTTTCAATTATCCTTTAAAATACTTGTTTGCAACCTTATTTTTAAATTTAGAAATAATATTGAATTATTTTTTATTAGAAATAGTAAATAATTAAATAAAGATAAACTTCAAAAAATATTTTTAAAATTTAGAAATGTCTTGAATGTAATTTTTATCCTACTCAATTATCACAATTTATTATATCATTTATCTTATAGTTTATGTCAATAAAATTAATTAATTTAATTAAAATTTATGTATTTCTTATTGATTTGATTAAAATTCTCAAGAATAAAATTGTATTTTAAGATTGAATTCAAATTTATTTTATTTTGCATAAGACAATTAGTAATAGGTAATTTAAGTAAAAAAGATTTTCGTTGCTTATAGTAAATAAAAAGTTTGTGAATAATAGATGATGTCAATAAATTATTTTAATTAAATAATACACAATGCCCATTACGAGTAAAATTGAATATTAAAACTAGATGAAATCTATCAAGAGTTGCTTGAGTTTGAAGAAAGATATCATAAAGGATCAGAGAAATATGATGTTATACAAAAATTGATTGATTTATATGCTTTGTTAATAGAACATTATGATAGCATATAAGTAATAATTGAATGATTGTAGGATCCAGTTGGATATTATTTTAATGAGAAACTACAATCGTTATTTGCTTGTCAAAGAGCTCTGAAGAGCATTCGTAAAACTAACTAAGATTAGCCACCATCAATGCCAAGTCATACATAAAGTTTAATTATATAAGAGACTAACAATATTTAAAACAGTTAAGAAAGTATAAAAGCAAAGGTATATTATTATGATTATATAATAAGTAATCTATGGGTGTAGAACATAAAAAGAGAGAGCGTTAAACAAAAGCAAAGATTGCAATGGAAATATAAGATAAGATTGAATTTAGCCAAAAGGATTTGTAGCATTTGATAAGTGGATATTAAAAAGCATCAGATGAGACATAAAAAGTAATTGAGGAAGATCTTAAGCGATAAGATGAATTGTTTTTGTAGAGAAGGCTTAAAAGAGAGAGTATAATTCCATATTGATAAAAGAAACAAATTTGATGAGAAAATCCAGTAGAATGTGCTCAACTAAATGTAGTACTGAAAGATTAGATCTATTTGAGAGTTGTATTGAATTTTCAAGCGGAGGAGTTGATTAAAATTAAGATCTTAACAATGCTAGATTAATGTTGCTTCTTAAAGAATAATCAGGGAAAATAAGTTCAGATAAGACAAATCCTTTAATACAAAATCAAGTAGAGGAAGTGTAACCTTTTGAAGAGATTTAAATAGAAGAAATGGATGAAACAGAGAATATTATACCACCAAGAAGATAAATTAGAGAATCATCTTCTGAAGATGTTACAGATTCTCCTCCATAACCAAAGAGAAAATTTTAATAATTTGGTATGATAGATAATAATGGTGATATGGTATTAATTGAAGATGAATAAAATTTGATAAGCGATTTAAATATTGAATTAAATTGAACTAGAATGATTTTGAATTTGCAATATAATAATATTTATTTTATTATTAAAATGATGATCTTTTTTTATTAAGAAATAAATTAAATATATTGCAGTTAATTTCAATGCTCATATTTTCGATCTAATTTATACAAATATACAAACCTTTTATTTAATTAAAATAATATATAACGATGTAATATCTTTAATTATTCATCTGAATCAATTTTAATATAATAGGATTATAAAGATGATTTACATTGTTTTGTGAAAATGAAATATTGTTGATGTTATAAATTAATTTAACTCTTAACTACAGTACATAACTTTAATTGGATTGAATAGATTACTATAAGATTTGATTATGACATATTAAGATTTTATTTATATAATTAATTTAACTCAATTCTACATGTCAAGTGAAGAACCTGAAGCTTAAGGATGCGAATTATTGGGAGGGTTTGGAATACTAGTATAATCAATTCTAGGATTCCTTTGCTTTTTAGTCCTCGTTTGTAATAAATAAATATTATTCTAAAAGTCAAAAGACATATTGAAAAACCTAAAAGAGTTTGGAAGATATTTTTAATGGTAATTTCAGAGTAGATAATTTAGGATACAGCTAAATAATTTGTTAGTGCTATTGTTTAGCATTTCTTAAATATTGGATTAGCTTTATTATTGAGTTCTGCAGATAGTGGAGATTAATGTTAATGGTACTTCATTAATTAATTTAGGTATTTTATTACATACATGCTTGATTGCACTATTGGAATGGCAATCAATTGCATATTGATCACTCTCTTCGAAATACTATTTCAAAAGATGGGTTAGACGGTATGCATTAGAATTATTCTTATAGTAATTTTAAACTGGTAATTACTACACTATATCATATCCTCAAATTACTACTTATTCTCTAAGTTCTGACAATTAGACTCAAACAAAAAAAGCAATACCAAAAGTTGAAGTTGCTTATGGAGTGTATGTATTTTAATTAACTTTGTGGATTTTAATCGTTGTTATAGTAAGTTATCCCTCAATAAACAAGAGCAAAATTATTCTATACTTCTTCTAATTACTTTTGGGAGAATACTTATTGATAGCAGTATCATGGATGTTTTAACCTATCAACTAATATCCAGAACTTGAGCTTGTTATTGTACTAGTCATCATACCTCTAATATTTAATGCTCTTTGTGTATCAAAACAGGTTATTATAGTTTTGGGTACAAGATTCATTTCTAAAGAAAAGTAAATTTAAGAAAAAGGAAAAAACTGCAGTTTTGGATGCTCTCTATGAAAAATCTGACTAGCCTATTGAAGTTGAAATTATAGATGGAGATGAAAGCTCCAGACCTTCCATAGCAGGAATAGAATTACAGACTTAACAAAATAATAACGATTTAACCGTAACAGAGACTAAATCTGATATCGAAGTAAGTGAACAATAGACTAATTCATCAAATGAAGTTTGATGAAAAGACCAACTTTTTATATTTTTTTATCATACTCACATAGTTTCTTATAATTATACAAGAACTTTTCTTCTGTTTTCCATCAAAAATAAATTATATAGACTTAAACTAATTATAATTATTAATTTATATATTTTTGAGAAGCTTAAAATATCCCATAAACAGAAGAGCTGCAACATATACTTACAGAAAATTATATTAGATTTTATAATATAATAAAATATTATATACTTTATAATCAATTTGTTATATTTTGAAAATCAATTTCATTTATAGGGGATTTATATTTTATTATTTTAAGCAAAATTGTTTTAAACTTGATACTAATAATATTCACCTTAATAAATGTTTTAAGGAAGGATCTAAGGTTTATTATTAACTTATACAATATTCCCATATAGATTTTATTTTCCAATTTAAGGGTTCTAGAAAATTATATTTGATAAAATACTTATTATGCTTAAAGAAGTGTCATATTTAATGGAATTCTATCTTTTTCACTACTCCTACAATAAATGAAGCTCAGTAGTAATCCAATTAATCCTAATACAAATATGGATAATGTTGAGATTCCATAAAAAGTACTGCGAATTACTATATTATAGCAAAATGCTATAAATGATATCTTCACAAATATAAAACAAATTAAAATCACCCATTTTTTATCACAATTACAGGGTTATTAATCCACTACTAATTCTCTACACTTCTAACATTAATAATACATTAATTTAATTTATTTTTTATATAACCTTTCGAAGTCTTGAATTAATGTCACAGAATTTAAATTAATTAAACAGAAATTAAAAATATTCATAAATAAATATAATGAAGAAGAGTATATAAATGTACAAAAATGATTTCAAAGATTAATTATATATACATTAGATCTAGGTTATAAGTAAATTAAATTAAATTAATTTTAAAAACAACAAAACTTTGAAATGAATGAGATTTACTTTTAAAACTTCTTTTATGATGATATTTTAATTCTTGGTTTAAAATTAAAATTTAAACTATTTAAAATAATAAAATTCATCAATTTTTGCTTTTATCAACATTCCAAGCTTAATTAAGTTCATAAAATACTCTTTCTGCAATATACCTTTAAATAGGAGGAGTCTAATTATGTTTATCAGGATGAACAATTAATAAAGCTTAGCGATACTTCAACTAGAATTGATAGAAATATAAATTACTTTGACTTTTCCATCAGTCATTAAATCCCCTATTGAACATTACCAATCAGTTCCTTCCCATAAAACATCATTTAATGTAGAGAGAAGTAATCTTAAATTATTTCTAACATCATTTTTAAAAGCCCATTTCAATATTTTTGGTTCTACTTCATCTTTAGCTTGTTATCTCTAAATGTTATAATCTGCCTCATCTTACCATATCTTTTATAAACCTTCTGCTGCTTATGCTACTTTCATATCAACAATTTGTTTATCTGTGAGTCCCTCATATTATTCATTAGATTATTATTATTATTATTATTATTTTGGCTGAGTTGGAGTATCAAATTAAAATAGATCCTCTCTCTAAATTTAATCATTTTATATATTAGCTTAATTTTCTATTGGACCATCAAATTCAAACAAATTTTCACCTTTTTTTGTTTATTATGATTGTTGTATTGGTTAAACTTTCATAAGCATATTATCATCTATATCATTTTATTAAACTGTTGGTTTGAAATGATTAAAATTTTAAAAATTAATATTATTTGTATTGTTGATATCTAAATCTGCTTGACTTATTGGTTATGATTAGGTATGATGAGGATTTGGCTTAAAATCTAATTTTTCAAATGCTTCTAAAAGATCACCACTCTGACTGGTTCCATTTGATTAATTACTTAATTATCTATTGCTATATCTTTCACTACTCTATTGAATAACAGGTTGTAAAGTTTATTTTTAATTTTATTGCTATTACAATTTAGGTGATGAATTAGATTGTTATGACAAGACTTTATTTTATGTTTATGGTGATTATTAAACAATATTTTTTTAAACTCTTAAATCTCCTACTTTTAAATCTCCAACTTTTTAATCTGAATTCACACTTTCAACCATTTTCTTAGCTATTCTGCTAAATGAAACATCTTAAAGTGTTAATATTTTGGCATATACAGTATCATTTACTACTGGTACTTTAGCATTTGGATTCGATATATCAAACCAAGCATGTCTAATAAATAAAATAATCAATTACGTTTTTGGTTCAATGTCTTATACAAATATCTTAAATCTAATGTGATGAGATGTAATTTTGAAAGGAAATTATTGCAAAATATTTTTTACAAGAAGCTACAATAAAAATTTACAATTGATATACTTCCTCTCCTTAAAAAAAGAACATATATTATGTCTTTGGTTCATTTTGAAAAAAATATACAATAGGAACCTATTTCATTAATTTATAAAATAAAATTTTATATTCTGAAAAAATTAATAAAGAGAGTAATAAAAGAACAAGAATAATAATAATTTAGATACAATTAAAGAATATTATATATCAATTAACACTTTATTATATTGATTAAGAAAAATGTAGATCTATTCTCTTGATTTGCAGCTTTATAAAAAGAAATAGAAATCATATTCTAAATTTTGATTAAGAAGTAGTGTGAAAAATAAATAAAAATTAACATCTATTATAATGTTATTTGAATTAAATTGAATAAATCAACCACTTGTATATTTGGTGACTGCTTTTGTTCCTTCTGAGATGGCATGTCTGGCCAATTCTCCTGGAAGAAGCAATTTGACTGCTGTTTAGATTTCCCTTGAACTAAGAGTTCTTCTCTTATTGAATCTAACCAATTTGCTAGCTTCAAGAGCAATTCTATCAAAGATATCATTGATGAATGAATTCATAATGTTCATAGCTTTTCTTGAAACACCAATTTCTGGGTGAACTTATCTCAAAACCTTGTAAATATAAAGAGCGAATGTCTCTTATCGTCTTCTTGCCTTTTTTTTGTCATCTGATCCTTTCTTTGTCTTTACTGTTTTGACTGTCTTTTTAGCTGCATCAGCCTTTGGTGATTTTGAAGGTGCCATTTTAATTAATTTGAAATTAATATTTATAAACCAATACTTAATGTGTCTATCTTGCAATTTGATTGGTTAATTAGGAATATTTGAAGTATATATTCTAAAATAATTAACAATTATCATAAACAACACAATATGCAAATATTGACTAAAAGAACATGTTTGTTAATCTATACAAGATTATATACAAAATTTTAATTTTTAGGAAAGGTTGAAAAATTAAATATATGATGAAACAAATTAGAATGAAATATTTTGAAGTAATTCATTTAAGTTTCTTAATATAAGATTAGAGATTCAAATTGATTATTTAAATTGTTAGTTATTCTCATTAGAAAGAGTATTAGAAAAAAGAAATATTAGTTTAATTTTTACTTTAAAGAATATTTGAATATAATATAAAAAGTCTGATTTAGTTAAGAAGAATATTAAAATGTGTATAGTTTATCATAATATTTGTAAAATGAAAGTATTATATGAGTGGATTCAAGAATATGATGAAAGAATGAAACAAATAAAATATCTAATATAAACTGCTATAAATATATTATTAATCATAGTGCTCTTGATGATTCTAAAGCTTTCTTAATTAATTTATTCATTGCAAAGACATCTAAGCCACCGAATTATGCAATATATTTTCCTTTTTCAAATAAGTATACATAAGGTAATGTGGTAGGTGAAAATTATTTGACTATTTAATAACATCCTTCTTTTTCATGATCAACTACAAATATATTAATAACCCCTGTTTATTAACTTAATCTTTTTCTTTATTAATCTAATTCTTTTTTCATTAAAGTAACTAAATTAAGACTTGGTTGACACCTAGAAATAATGCAAATATAAACCATTCTGCTGTAAATATTAGAATGGCCACTCTTTCTTCAATTAGAATGGATGATTTGAATTCATCTATATTTTGAAGTGGAATAATTTTTGAGTCCATTTAATAAATTAATTATTTACATACAATTTCATAATACACTTTTTTTACCAGCTGTGTTAATAAATGTTCTTAATTACCATTCCACAATGGCTTCTTTTTATCCAATAGTACCTAAGGTTATTTTGTATGGTTTAAGTTCGAATCTTGGACCTTATTCATTAAGATCAACTTAATTAAATGTTTTTTAAAAAGTATGATGTCTAAATGAAATAACACCATTTTCATTATGAAAAGTTAAAACTCTTTTACTATCAATTTTAGGTACTGGAAATAGATGCTTTAAAACTGTAATGACTCTTTCACCAAGTTTGGTAGAGAAATTATCAAATATCAAGTGAGGATACTATTCAGAAAGAGGATCTAATATAAATTTAGATTAATACCTGCCCTAACATCTAAATCATGTCTTAAGACTGCATTCTTAACACCAAAATATATTGTAGGACCTAATGGCATATGTGATATAATTAATCCATCAGGTTCTCCTCTATGTTCATGTACAATAATAAGATCTGAATAATTTTTTTGTTAACAATGTGTTACTAAATCTTTAACTACCAAAGCACCTCTATTTACTCTAGTACAATTAGGGAATATTAAACCCATCTCTTTCATTAATGTTACTAATCTTTAAGATGGAGATCTGCTTGTTGTTAATGCAATTTAAGGTTCTCTATAAAAACTCATTGCATATTCATCATCTATATGAGTTCTTGGTACTATTCCATTATTAATATAATCAAACCTATTGTATTATCATCTTATGCATTTATTTCTTTTCTTAGATTATCTTCATCTCTATATAAGTCTGTTGGAACATTTTTTCTTTCTATTTCAGCATTCAGTAATCTCATTTTGTTATCATATTTCTATTTTGCTCTTTTTTCATCCTCTATTCTCATTAAATACTCTTTTCTAAGTCTTACGTTCTTTCTGAGCATTAATTAAAATTATGAATAAAAAACAATTAGAATAATTAGTAATTTTCATTCCAAAACCAAATATTCAAATTCTATATCAAAACCAGACTAAACCTAAACTCAATGCTAACAATTCAATCAATCCCAATTAACTACCTCAACAAACTTATCCTCCAATAATAATCACTAAAAACAATTTTAATCTTCTTTTATTCTTAATTAATCTAAAGTAGTTATTACCTCTAGAAAAAATAAAATAAAATTTTATTCTGTTTGCTTGCTTATTAACAAAGGAGACTTTAATGAAGATGCATTAATTAATTGTTTATCACAAATCTTAATAAATATGATATCAATTATGCTTTTTTTTAAGTCATCATGAACTATCATAAAGCATATATTTGAATTGCAAATTATTTATGGATACTCTATATAAAAAAAATTGATATTAATAAATCACATTAAAAAAAAATAGGAAAACTATAAATCTATTTAATTAATAATTAAAATTGATTAATACTTAGTTAAATTATGAACCTTAAAGCTTCAATAAATGAGATTGCTATATTTGATTTCACTTTTTACATTAATGATTTGAAATGAAATAATATCCATAAGCTCATATTTTATAAAGAAAATTTAAATTAAATACCTTAAACTTATATTTATTTTATTAAGCATAATATTTAGATAAACAAAATTTAGAAGAAACAACTAAAAGATCAGATGAAGTTTCTGACTGATTTTGTGATGTTTCAATATGAAAAATTAAAAATCAAGACCGATCCAAAACAATCAATCATAAAAATTCATTAATTCTGAATCCGCCAAATTTTTTGATGAAAACCCTCTTATATAAATTAAATCTTAATGGAAGGCTTATTGTTTTTCAACTATTTCATTGATTATAAATATTTTATCATATTAATATTAGATATGTGTCTCTAACATTGTAAATTATTTTTGAAGGATTAAACATAATCTGATTCTTAGCTGCATCTTTTATTAGTACTTTTGTAATTACGAAAACTGCCACTGATGATGTTACCAAATGATTTGGTATTACTTCAAGACTTAAAAAAAAAAATTGTTTTGAGGACTACCTTAATATTTAAGTAATTTTATGAAGACATCTTGCTGTAATTATAAACGTAATGAAACTTTTGAGTTCTATTAAAATGGCAGAAATGTATATAAAGTATATTTTGCAATTTTGTATTTTGAAATGTGAAAAATGTTTAATTTATACATTTTCATTTACTTTTTTATTGTGATTCATAAAGTGATTTTCATAATATTAATTTTTTATTTGAAATTGAAATATCTAAATAATTTTGAGGGTTTCAAATTATAATTAAAAATTTACACTAATTAATTTCTTAGTGAAAAATTCACAAACTAGGTGCAAAATATATGTAATAATAATATTATGAGTTCTAATTAGAAATAAGAAACTTAACTCAGAATATTTTCACCTCAAAACAATTTTGCAAGCAACCTATAACAATTTAAGTAGGATTCTTAAAGAAACACAGAATATGATAATCCTCAGATGGCAAATAGCATATGTAATTCTGTGAATAATCTAACTCCAACGAAATTGTAATAATCAAGAAGAAAAATATCTGGGAATTAACTTTCAGTTTCAAGAACAGATAACATAATTATTTAATGTTAAATTTGTGAAAACATCGATGATATAAATCTAATATAACCATGTTAATGCGAAGTATTATATTATAGATATCAGAATAGAACTTTTATCATCAGAGTTGTTTCAAAAAAAAACTATTAGCAACAACTGGACAATTTACCAATGAAAAAATAACTTGTTCTATTTGCGGAATTATTTATAAAATTAGGAAAATGGAAACATATGAATCAAAAAATTTTGTATAATTTATATTTAATTTAATAGAACAAAATAACTTAAATAGTTTCTTTTATAATTAGACTAATAATAGTTTTGGGCGGTTTGAGTGGTTTGTCCTATTGGTTTTATGAAGAAGTGCAGAATCCAGAAGAAATGTCTTCAGTAATAGCAATTATAGTACTATTAATATTATTGCTTGTGCTTTATTTGGTTTATTTACTACTGGAATAAGTAAGAGGCACAGTGGGAATAGATTGGGAAATTCTTGATTAAAAATAAGATATTGATCAAAATATTAATCCTGATGAATTAAATTTGATCGAGAATAGATAGAATTAATAATCTCAAAAACCTTAAGTCATATAACACATTGCCAATATATAATATCCATAAATTTCTACATCAGAAATAATCTAATGATTAAAAATTAATATTATGAATAATAATATTGAATAAAAGACTTAAATTTAAATTCTCTAGTTTTTTGAGTATTAAAATTCAGTTCAAAATGAGATCGAAAAATCTAAAAAGATCTTACAAACTTTAATAGATTAAAAAAAGAAAATGTATAATGACAAAATACTGTAATAAAAGGAGATTCAAATGTAGCAATAATAATAAATTGAATAATACAAAAAAGTGATTGAAGAATAGTAATAAAAGTTAAAATCAAAAGGAAACAAAGAGAATGTTTAAATCTAACTTGGTTAAATGATTTCATATTAATAAGAGTAAAATCAAAAGATTGAATCTTTGGTTGAATAATCATGCAATGAAAATTCAAATTATATAAAGTTATAAGAGAAACTAATAAGTATGAATTACTTTTAACAATTAATTAGAATCTTAAAGTGATATCAATTAATTGAAAGAAGAGAGGGAAATGAAAGAGAAATTGATAAGTCAATTATAACAAATAACAGGAGTATATTTGGAATATGATCATCATCAAAAAATACTTGATATCTAATTGGAATATAATTTGAATGTCCATATTCAAATAAAATTTGAAGAGAAATTAAGAAGTAAATTTTTGAAATCAGCAATTTAGTTTATACTATAAATCCTAAGAATGAGCATTTCTACTAATTAATTAAAGAGTTCAATTAAGATAATTAATTGGATAAACTTATATAAAGAATCTAGGCATTTAATTGATAGCTTATATAAAGTATATATAAGTAATCAAAATAAGTCTAATCTTTCTCCAATAATTCCCTTTATATATATAAATTTATTCATTTTTGCATGGGTCTTTAACTAATTCAAAAATGATGATTAATACTTTTGTCTAAAATTTACATTTCCTTTCTTCGTTAATTTATTATAGTTGATGTTTTTTATCAAAAAATAAATCAATGAAACTATATTCTAAAGATAATAATCAGGTCTTAATTTATTGGAGTGATTTAATTTATTCTATGTTAAGCAAAAAAGAAATAATTTTATAATTTTGAGATAAATCATATCTTTTCCAAAAAACAAATTCTCTTCCTCTTTAAACATTCCATATTCCTTTTAATTTATATTTTTCTTTTCTCTAAATAAAAGAATAGGATATTAGATATATTGAAAATAACTTGAAAAATTTGCAAAAGAGTATGATAAACAGTTCCAACTATATGATGATTTTCTGATAAAATTAAGACTCCTGTATTTTGATAATTGAAATTCATATTACCAATATATTCAATATAAATATTTCCAAAAAGGATAAAAATGATGTTGTGAATTTTGGCTATAAATTTATTATACGATATATGATCATTAAATTATTTTAATTTAATAAAGATATTTCTTAGAGATTATTACCACTTTAATTAATCTCTGAACTTTATCGATAAAAATCATCAATTTTGTTTGAGGTATATCTGAATGTTTAGAATAAAGGTTAATTATCTTCAAAATTTTAATTTAAAATTACCTGATTATTGAGATTCTAACTTTTCTTTTTCAACCTCTAACAATTAAGCACTTGCTTTGGTTATTTTTCCAATTAGGGTACAAGTAAATTTAAAGTTTCATCAAATAATTATAAAAATCAAAAATTTACACCTAAATTACTTAAATATCAGTAAGAATATCATTTACTTCTTTAATCGAATCTCATAGAATAGTCTTTTAGAAGCTTTCTTACTCTCTTTTTAAAGCATTTACCAATTCAATTTTTTCTGGTACACTTGAAGATCTCAATTGTATTTCATTTGTTTCTGGTTTATGATAATCTTTAGAGGATCTTCAGTAATTTATATGATAGTAGACATCTTCAAATGAATCTAACCTTTAAATTAACCTACATAATGTTCACAATAATGGAGAATATGATCATTCAAAATGAAATAACTGTACTACCATTTTTAGTAACAATATTTATCCACTTTTTAAGATATCATAATAATATCATTATAAATCATATCTTTCCATTGTGTATTTATATTATATACAATATAAATTCAATAGATATTATATTTGGAAGTATATATTTAATTTATAAATGAAAATTCTTTTTATTATTCTTTTATGGTCAATATAAGGCCAAGAGAATGATTTTTCATTTATATAGATATCGGATTACAGTTAAGATTTTGATTCCATTCGAATTAAAGTATATTCTAAATAATTGGATAAAAAAAATTCAAATCATAAACTGTTTAAGTAATTATTAAAAACTGCTACACGTTTCACAGAAGACACATATAAAGTAAAACGTACTACAAAAACTATAATTATGAATGCCAAATAATGTCATCATGTTAAAGTCCCTAAAAAACATAGAAAAAAAGGAGTTAAAAATACTGATTTTATATTATATGTAACAGAAACTAATGTTTAAGAATCTTGGATTGCTAAATCATCTCCTTGTTTTTATGATTAAAATTATAGACCTTTGGCAGGACAAATAATATTAAATAATCATCATTTCCTTAAGAATATAACTTAAATAGTTAAATATGAAAGATTAGGAACAATAGTTCATGAATTTACACATACTTTGGGATTTCATAGAAGAATTATTGATTATTTCAATATGACATAAATAATATAGGATAAATTATATCTTAAAAGTCCAGGAGTTATAGAATATGCAAAATAATATTTTAATTGTTCATCTCTTTAATATTTACCTTTAGAAGATGATGGTGGACCAACAGCACAATTTTCGCATTTTGAAAAAATGACATTTAATTAAGAAATTATGACAGGAACTTCAAGTAGAGATACTGTTTATAGTAAGTTTACTATGCTTGTATTATAAGATACTGGATTATATTAAGCAAATTTATCAAAAGCTGGCAGATATGAATATGGAATGAATTAAGGTTGTTTGGCAGCTTAAGGAGGTTTTGATTCACCTACTATTTGTAAATTGGCAAAAAATGAAAGGTTTTGTTCTTATAATTATTAACATATTTAATTGTGTAAATCTTCTTAAAAATTAGCTGAATGTGGATTAGTTACTGCTTTAAAAGATTGTAATAAAAAAAGATGCTTCAATTATCATGATTCTTATACTTAACTTCATAAAGCTAAATGTTTTAAAAGTAAATGTACAATTATGGGAATTTAAGTAAAATATAATGGTTAAATTTAATATTGTTAATCAGATTTTGCTACAATCTCATTTAATGATTAACTCATTTAATGTCCTGTTTATAAAGATTTTTGTAACAATTATTCTCTATGTAACAACAGAGGAGAGTTTATTAATGGAAAATGCTAATGCTATTTAGGATATAAAGGAAAGAAATGCTAAAAATAAATGTGATTTATTTAAGACATAAATTAAATTATTTAATGAACAACTCTATTCTTATTCCAATTCTAATGTTTATTATAGTAAATTTTAATTTATAACTTACTTAAATTTTAATCTAATAATCTTAAATTACTAGTTTTATTTCATTATATGATACACAAATCAAACAGTATTGAAAGAAGAATTTAGGAATAGCTATAATATCTTTATATATATATATCTATATAGTTGAAATATTTATATATTTTGGTTAATTAAACAGAGTAAAGATCGGTTAAACTCAATTTAAAAAGTTCAAAAAAGGTTATAATATTTACAAAGTAAAGTTTAAACTATATTAATTAAAGTAAATAATAGGATATAATAACTTACATGATGAGACAATTTCTACAACTTTGAAAAATCTCAAATATTAATATTTGAAATATTTTAATAATTTGTCATATTATAAAAATTTATATAAAATTTCTTGTAATTAATATGAAATATATTGCTAACATATAATATTATTAATTAAACATATCATTTTAAAAATGAATACCATTTTGAAATCAAATAGCAAGTCGATTTTTCAAAAGGCTAATTTCTATTATTTCAGATTTTCAAATCTCTCATATGAGGAGACATTCAGACTCTTATTCATACTTTTGGCATGTAATTGTATTTTATGAATATTTAAGCTATTCTCTCATTTTTTGTCTTTGATGCTTTACGTTTCAGAAAGTACTTAATAATGACTGATATTCCTGTAATCTCTTATTCGAGTTTTAGCATCATGTTATTTGGATTAATCATTGTTCATGTAAAAAGAATTTAAATTTTTTAGTACTCTAAGTGGTCTGTTAATTATTTTTGCCATGATTTTGTTTATAGGACAATTTCTACTTAGTATTCAGGAGAATTTAGAGATGCGAGAGTTAAGAAAATTTTAAAATGGTTATTTGATGGAGTATATTATTCAACAACATCAGTATATTATTTAAATATTTTAGATACTTTGTTGGTACTTCTTTCATGAAGAGCCTTGGTATCCAAATGGATTAGGAGGTACTAATTATACAGGAATTTGGTAAGATTTCCCAAATATGATCAATGTAAGAGATATTATAATTATATTTTAGAATAAATGGGTCATTCCCTTTTATATGATTTAAACAGCAAATCATTTATATGCTTTAATTCACTTGGCAATAAAGAGAAAAGAAGTAGAAACAAAGTATTGGGAGTATATGTTACATCATACACTTGCAACTTGTTTACTTATCTTCTCTGCTCTCTATAATCAATGTAAGAATATCATATTTAAATATTAGTTCGATTTGGTATTGTTGTATTGGGAATTCATGACATTGCTGATATCATTTTATCTCTCTCAAGAGCTCAGCATGATTTAAAGTCAATCAAATCTCTCATGTATATTTAATACGTAATGCTTTTATGTACTTGGATTTATACTAGAGTTATCATATTTCCTTAAATTATTTTGGAAGCTATAATGCACTACTAAGAATAGTATATAATTTTATCTATTTTTTTCTAAGTCCTCAAGCATCCTGGGGAAACAAATACCTCATTGTTTAAATGTGCATTTTGTTAGGCATGCATCTCTATTGGACCTACTTTATGATGCAAATTGGAATTAATGTATTTAAGAAAGGTAAAAAGTATGAAGAAATCAACACATATGACAATAAAGAGATTCTTAAACAAGGAAGAATATGATAAACATTGAAAATCATACTTTTCAAAGTTAATTATTTAATTATAAATAATAAATATATTTTGATAATTAAATATTCTTAACAATATTAATGCAAATTTATATAGAGGTTGAGTATAAAAATTGAAAAAAGTTATTAAATCAATATGCACTAAATTGAGTTTCTTCAGCTATTATTGTATCTTAATTAAATTTATGTTTTTTTCTTATATTATCATCATAGTCAGTACAAGAATTGCTTTTTGGATTTTAATCAAAAAATGTTTAAAATTTTCTAAAATTATGAAAATAAATTATACTCTTGGAAGATAATTTGTAGTTCATCTAAATTTTATTGTTTCAAATTAAAAGAGTTTTCTACATGTAACCAATATTAAAATTTTTTTTCAAATGTTTACATTCCTATTTTACAAATTTAACTAACGAAATCCTCTCCGACTAGATGTTAAGAAAAGTATTATTCAAAAAATATTGTACCATAAATACTATTATAAAATTATATATTTATACTTATGTTAATTTTTGTATGACCATGTGGACAAATCAGGTTGAATTTCTTTTTTAGATTAAAAATATTGTAAATATTTTTCCCTGGTTTTGCATTAATATGGAAAAGCCTTATGTTTATTATCAAATGATAACAATAAAGAGGGATAACATAAAACACCTCTTCTTTCCTATGCCATTGAAGATTAAGGATTTTGAAGTGTTTATTTATTCCAATTAATAAGTTAACCCCAAATAAATTATGGTGTGTATTACTTAGATAATGCTAATTTAGATTTATTTTTTGGTTAAGGAATATATTCAAATTCATTTTCTTCAAATGGTTTAGCATCAAAACCTTAATATTAAGTAGATGAAAAGTATGTATGAGTGAATGACATAAAGTATAAAATAGTGGAAAAAGCTTAATTATTAAATGAACAAGTTTAAATATTTAAAATAAGTTCGCTTAATAATAAAAATAACATTCTTGTTAATTCCAAAGCATAATCGTATTTCTGATCAATTATTTATTTAATTTATTTGATTATTTCTAACCCTATACTACATTAATGTATTTTAGAATGTCTTTTTAAGAAAATGACAATTTCATTAATTATTGAAGACTCCATCTAAATTTTTTGAGTCTGAGTGTCATAATTGTTCCAGAATTAATTGAAAATGTTATTTACTATAAAAATAGGCGGTAACATCGTCTTTAAATGTTGTAAAGCAAACTTGACTTTGTCTACACAAGATAGTATATTAATGTAATTTTATTGATGATTAAGTTTCTGCCAATTTGCTAACCATTCAGGAATATCATTTTATATATTTGGGTATGAAATAAGTGTAGATTATAACAAAATTACATTTCTTTGTATATAATTAGGAAAGATGCTAAGCTGATGTGTATTTTCTATTTCTAGCTGTTATTTTCTTTTGCAATGTAATGATCCACATAGACAAGAATCTTAAGAAGTAAAAGGGAAAGGCAAAGTCAATTCTTCTAAATAATTTATTTTTCTAGATGTGATAACAGCCAATAAGTTTTGAGAATTAACAATTACTGTTATTAACTTGCAATTTGGATCACACGAATATGAGATATGCTAAGCCATGTTGCCATACCTCGTTGGATCAATAAACTTAAACATAGTTTCAAACTTTACTAATAAATCATCATTAACAAAGAATTCAGCATATGGACTTTATGAACATGTCTTTCGATTACCATCTTACATTCTCTTATGAAATATTGTCTATTTCTCAAACCATCTTTATGGTGTATATACTTCACCCAAATAAAAACATATAAATTCATCCCCTAAAAAACCTTCATTCTGACAACAAACCATTCCTTTCCCCTTCAAAGTAAAAGGATTCAACTATTCAATCATTTTTAATTAAACATCAAAGATATTAGACATGACCTAATACAATTCATAATTTAGAATTTTTTACATGCTATAAATTGCCCTTGCTTAAGTTAATTGCTGAAAGTAGCTAAGCCAAAATAACTTCATAATCAGGTAATAGTTAAAACAGAACTTTAGCTACTTCTTAATTTATTCCATAGGTATCTATCAAAATAACATCGATATTCTATTTTTTGACCTAGTATGATAAATCTTATTAAGTTATGCCAGCTAATTAATATAGAGGATAACCCCAGAAGTCTATAGATAATATATTATCATGCACTCTAATATAAAATATTATATTTTACTAGATTTATGTTGTAAGCATTTAATGAATCTCATCCACTCTATCCTATTAGTTAGGTATCAATTCTTGTACTTCGGTTATTTTTATTTATTACCTTCAATATAATGGTTCATCCTCTTTAATTAAGTTTTCTCTGTAGAACTTAAGCTTTTTAATACCTACAGACAATTAGAACTTATTTAATTAAACTTGTTTTTGTATTATGCATCGAAACTGGAAATGATTAATTTGACTTAATTCAATACGATATAATCGTCTAAAAATATTCAATATAAAAAAGTTGTGCTTACGTGTTAAAGTCTCTAGTTGCTGCTCAAATTCCACAATCAAATCCTCATAATTCCATAAGGGTCTAAATACCATTTTTTAACATATATTTTTTATTGTTTAAACAACCTACTGATATTATAGAATGTCTTTACATCATCCTCAATCTCTTCATTTTCATAATTCAGGCAATCTATGATGTACTCTTGTGTTAAAAGCATATACTCTTATCGTTCCTAAAATAACTCCATAAAATACTTGGTTTTATCGAATTTTCAATTATTATAATTGACCTATAGACTAGTCCATTGTATCAAAACATTATAATCCCATTTCTTTGTACTCTTAATTTGTTTACTGAGAATAAATCATTTCAAAATTAATAAATGTGTAATTAAAATAAAGCATAAATTTTAGAATCATATCAATTAACTAAATTGGAGAAGTTCTATAACTAATTAAATATGCAATCTTTCCAAATTCATCACCTCCAATTAAATAAAACAACTGTCTTTTTTCGTAACTTTATCCATTTATAAGAATAAAAAAGAGTATTCAAAATTTTTTAATCATAATTAAATTAAAATTGCATAAACTAACAATTAATTAAAATTAATATAAATTATAATAAAGTTCTGTTAATAATTTTTGAATATAAATTTGAAGTTCAACCTTAGTTTTAAATTCATAAACCCTTGAGTTATAATATAAATTTCTAAGAATTTTTGATTTTTATACAATATTTAATACTCAAACTAAAATAGACCATTTTAGAATGAAGATGAAATTCTCACAATCATTTGTAAGTTGTTAAGAAAACATCTAATTTAAAACTACAAGAATTTGATATATATCATTATTAGTCTAATAATCATTTTATTTTTAATCAAAAAAGATCCATAAAATGATTTTTAAGTTTTTTTACAAAAGATATTTAAATTAAAATAAGGAAGCTTTTTTTTTAATCAAATAAGAATATCATAAAAAAAACTTTCATTTTATTCTATCTTCTAAATTCTAATTATTTCTAAATCAACCAACTCTGATACAATTTTTAATATTATATTATTCATTTATATTAAGGTATGTTTAGTCCTCTTATATTAAATAAAGAATAGTAAATGTTTAATTTGTAATAATATAAATAACTCATGTCAAAACGGCCTCCTGTCCCAAAATTCGATGAACGAAGTTAAACGCCACCAAAAAAAAATTCTTTACTTGATGAAATTAGTCATTTGATTGTAAAAATGAACCTTAATGGCGATGTCGAAAAACAATGTGTTTTAATACTTAATATAATCCACTTACCTAATACATAATTTCATGCTTAAGCAATCATTTGTTGTGCCATACAATAACTTAATCTCAAATACTAAATGTTTTCTTAGAAAATTTAACTCTTAGCTTAACATATCATAAATCGACTAAACAACATGTTGACTTATTTTTGTGAAAAGCTTCATATGGATAAAAACTCAAAAAGACTATGTCAAATTATGCTTAAAATAATACATCCCTATGTAAACAAACTGTCAAAATCTATACAGCATGCATTAGCAGTAAAAATTGCATGTGACATAATCTATTATCATAAAGGAGGAATAAGTCTAAGATAGTTAGCTTAATGTTCTTAAATAAAATTAGAACAATTATAATCTTGTCTAAATAGGATTAAACCATTTGCTCATATCATTATTTAGAATTATATTAATTACTGCAAACAGAAATAAGAATCCCAATGAAATTTTATTTATATTTTCTCTCTTATTTAAACTTAATCCTATATTTTAAATTCTATATAAACAGATCGAAATATATTCGAGAAAAAAAAAACATCATAATTATATATTTAAATTTATAAAATGTGGTATTATATACATTAACAAGTATTTAGAAAATAATCTAAAAGTTTGACATTTCTGAATTGAATACTAAAAATAAAATAATCTAAATGTTCATTTCAAACTTTTTTAATTTTAGAACATCTATTTAATTTATTAAGTTTATTAGGATTATTAATTTATTTTATAAAGAAATAATTTTTATGGAATTTTTGAGTGTTTGAAGCACAAATATAAAAAAAGCCAGAACAAAAATTTAGGTAGAGTGATATTCTTTGAATCAAAAATTATACTTCTTCTCTTTTATATAAATTAATAATAAATCGGTGATAAGTTATTGATAAATTTTTATTTATATATGATAAAATAATACAAATAAGAGATTTATAAATTTGGATTGAAAATAAGATCTTAAAGGAATAGAAAATTGAAGGCTAATAAAATTAAATTCTTAATAAAATAAAAAAATAAAATTATTGAAGAAATTATAAGTATAATTTATGTAATTAAACCTATTTATTAGTGATCAATACTCTAAATATAATATAATGAACAATAGTAAGACAATAAAAATTAAAAAATCAATAGAAAAAGGATTTGATCTTGAGACCTGCTTCTTAAAAAGTGAGTCAGATCACTAAGATGGTTATATAAAGGATGCTGATTATTATTTTGATTCATATTCTCATTTCAGCATTCATGAAGAAATGTTGAAGGACAAGATCAGAACAAAAGCTTATTAAAATGCTATACTTAAGAACAAAGTAAATATAATATTTTAAAAGTTAAGCAACTTTTTCAAAATAAAATAGTCTTGGATGTAGGAGCAGGAACAGGAATTCTTTCAATTTTTGCAGCTTAAGCTGGGGCAAAACATGTTTATGCAGTTGAAAATGCTAACATAGCAATACATGCAAGAAAGATAATCAGTGATAATGGCCTCAGTGAATAAATTACTATTGTAAAAGGAAAGATAGAAGAAATTGAATTACCAGTTGAAAAAGTAGATATCATAATTTCTGAATGGATGGGGTACGTTTAAAATTAACTAAAATTATAGTTACTTTCTTCTTTATGAATCTATGTTAGATTGTGTTCTTTATGCAAGAGATAAATATTTAGCTGCTGATGGTCATATGTTTCCAGATAAAGCTATAATGTATCTAGCAACTATTGAAGATGATGAATATAGAAAATCAAAAATTGATTTTTGGTAATAGTTATATATAATAAATTAATAGGGATAATGTTTATGGTGTAAATATGAGTTGTATAAAATAATGGGCACTTAAAGAACCTTTAGTAGATTGTTGTAATCCTGAGTAAATAAACTCTAATTCATGTCCAATATTTGAAATAGATCTTAAGACTGTTAAAGTAGATGATTTGGATTTTAGTCATCAATATATATTGAAAGTTTAAAAAGATGATTATGTTCATGCTTTAGTTGGATGGTATTCACTCTTGTTTTATCAAAAGGTTTGATGTTCAATTTTCCAGTTGTCATGTTCCTGTAAGGCTTACAACATCCCCTTATGCAGAAAGTACTCATTGGAAATAAACTGTTTTTTATATTGAAGAGCCATTGGCTGTCAAAAATAATGATGTTATCTCAGGTAGTATTGCTGTAAAAAAGAATGCATAAAATCCAAGACATTTAGATATTAAGATTTCATATCACTTGGAAAATGTGTATGGAAAAAACGAACAAGTCATTTTGTATAGACTTAGTTGATTATTATGTTAATTTAAGCATTATTTTATTTTTATATGATTTAACTTAACAAAATTAATTACGATCTTTGCAACTCTTTTTTCTTTTAATAATCAAATTTAAGAATTGATTAATTAATCTATTATTTTATAAAAAAACAGAAAGAATATGACAATTTTTATTTGCTTAAAATAAAATGAATGATTTTGCATTTTACTATAAAAAAAGAAAAAAATATGATGTTATTATTATAATAAAAATTAATATAATTTAGATTTCAATCTAAATAATTTATAAGTCATTGAAATTACAAAATATTAAAGAATAATTATAATTAGATTAAGTAAAGAATGATATATTAAGTAATGGATAAAAATTGAAACAATAGAAATCTTTATTTCAAGTATTTTTATTATTGTGATTTTATTAATTTTATATTAAATTGTTAAATAAGAATAATATATATTATAAATTAGAAATGTCAGAAAAGTAAATTGCTTACAAATAGTTTGTAGAGCATAAGGCAAAATCTTAAGGATAAAAAGCAAGGTTTTTAAATGACAAGGAGGATTCAGCACATCCTTCATAGATGAGAAATGCATAACGGTTTTTGTAATTATTAATATCTATTAAGCCAAGTCGTAAACCAAAAACTAATTAAGAGATGATAATGCTTCCATAGCCATCAATTTAATATGTTTAACCAGTATAAATAAATGAAAGAATTATATTAGTATGTTCCAAAACCTACTCCAATTCCTGAAGCTATTAAATAAATAGATAAAAAGATTAAAGCATATAAGATGCTAATGGAGAGAGAGAGACTGGAAAAACTGAGAGCACAATAATAATAAATAGAAAATGAGGATGATCAAAAGAGAGCCTTGGATTTTATGACAAATCCTTAAATTGAAATGTTAGATGAAACTTAATAAGAAGAGATGGAATCTATGATTTAGGAACAGAAATAATAAGAAATTATAGTAAATCGAGATGATAACGATAAATGTACATACTAAGAGGCAGTAAAAAAGAGAGAAAAGATATATGATCATACTTTATAAAGAATGTATGAGAAAAGATAGAATCCAGCATTCTTTGCAGTAAATTATATATTAAGGCTATTTAAAGAAATTATAAAAGAAGCCTCCTCTATTGAACATTACAGCAAGGAATAAAATTACAAAAGGTCATGGAAGGATTGATCCTGAAGAACATAGATTAAGGGTTTATAATAGAGAAAATGTACCTATTATGCCAGAATTGATTATTCCATCTTTTACAATTAAAAAAGATTAGATGGCAAAAAATATATTAGCTTATTTGGTATTATAATTTGACTTATCTCAATTATTTAGAAAGAATACACTCCTTTGTTTAGAGGATATAAAAATTATGAATATCCAAAATGTGTTTAAAACATACTCCAAGAAGAAATTGAATCACTTCCTAATTAATGATTATTATTATTTTCTTTTGATAATTTTGTTATTTTTATTTTTATTTTTATTGATACTCTGCTTTTCTTCTTCAAATGTCAAAAGATAAACCAAAGTCATAGGAATTAAGCGAAAAGGATCCTTCTAAATATAGATTCTATGATAAATAAGATGAATTATTAATAAAGAAACCAGGTGAAGTTGATGGAGAAGCCTTTGTACTTAAAAATTGTGTTCGTTGTAAGATCTTCATAATGGACTATTCAGCATAAATTCTTATAGATGATTGTTTTGATTGCTAAATGTTTTTTGCTGCTGTTGAATCTAGTATGTTTATAAGAGGATGTAAAAGATGTAAAGTAATTACTGCTTGTGGATAATTTCGATCTAAGAAATGTGAAGATATTTAAACATAACTCTTTACTTAAAGTTAACCAATAATGGAATTATCTTTAAGAATGGGATTTGGTTGTTTTCGTGGTTATTATCCATAATTAAAATAACATTTACAAAAGGCTAAACTCAATATCTGGAATAATACTTGGGGTGATTTACATGACTTTGACCCTGAAAAATAAGCTGAAATTACTCATTTTTTTATGGTTTTAGAAGATACTTGTTATGAAGATATGTTAAAACCTCTAAATGAAGTACTTTCTTTACCTAATTTTACTTGGACAGATGAATGTAAAAGTGAAAATATATTAAGTTATTCCTTTTACAAGTGAATAAGAAAGAAACCTTTTCATGAAGAAGTATTATTGATTTTTTATCCTGAAGAATCATCACATCTGAATGTAGATGTTTTTAGTTCTACTTTTTTACCTTTACTTAAAGAAATTCCATAAGAAATCTTTGCAGAAGAACATAGTTAAATTAATAATTAAGTTGAAATAGAAGCACCAGAATAACTATATTGTTATTTAGTCAAATCAAAATTTCAACCTTTATTTGCTGATAATTGGCCTTTATTTCTGCTGTAGAAACTCATTTACCAGCAGACAAAGCAGCTAAACTTATAAATCAGGTTGTTATTAAAAATAGATTACAACCAACATTTTCATTGCATATTCGGACTGATAATCAAGATATTAAATTATTATCTTATTTATATTCAGTTTTAGATATGAAATTGAAATGTGATTTAAAAAAAGTATGCTTAATTGTTTAAAATTCAAAAGCTATTGAAGAATTAATAGCATTATTATTTGCAAATTAAAAAGATGAAAGAGCAGGACAATAATGAATAAAATAAATAAAAGAAAGTTGATAATATAATTAAAATAATTACTTTTAGTTTAATATTTTATAATAAATGAGTAAAATTCCAATGCTTTAGATGAAACAAATTCTTGATCAAAGAATAGATTACAGTTCTCCAATAACTTAAATAGCAATGAAGAAATTGGGATTGACTCAAAGAGCATTATAAAGAATGAATTATTTAGAATATATGACCTCAAATAATAGTTAGTAAGATTATTTTTTGTATTTGAATGCTGTTGCAATGAATATCAAGAAACTTTAATAAGAAATTGCAAAAATTAATCTAAAAGATAAATCTATAGATTGTACTGATCCTGGAAATGTTGATGAAATCATAGCATTATTGGATAAAAGAAATAAAAACAAAATTCATACTAGTAGCTAACCTTTTGTAACATCTAATCGAGATAAGACTTTTGAACTAGATGATACATTGGAATGTGAGAAATAAAAAAATATTAGATTAACAATTAAAGGAATAAAATCGATTACAGAAAGGAATAACCTAAAAAGTAATTAATAAGTAAATTAAAATTCTATTTGTAATTCTTCTAGTCCATAAAAGATTATATTGAAAAGTAAACACCTAATTAATAAATTTAGAATTGGTGATTTCAAATCATTAAAGTGTTGCAGAATTATTTTAGAAATAATAATAGGCTTCAATAGATGTGAATTCGATGGAATAGTTAAATGAATCAATAAGAAGAAATTAATTTGATAAAAATGTTGCAATAATGTCAGGAATAAAGAATAGATTAAAAGATAATTTGAATTAAAAGAAATCGATTGATGAGTTTATGTAGAAAATATCAAAGTTAAGAAGTATATCATAATAATCAATTGATTCTGGTAGAAAAGTACCAAAGTAGTTGATAAAATTAGGTTAGTAAAAGTAAGGAAATGTGATTTCAACAAAATTAGAGATGATGTTGAGAAGAGAGAGATTGATTAGAGAAGAGCCATTGAAAATACACTAAGTAAAATTAGGGAATATAATGGGAGTGATTTCTAAAATAAGGAATCAGCAGACAAAGATGAAGATGTTTTAATAAGTAAATAATGATTTTTGGTGATAATAAAGTTAAATTACTATTTATAGATAAAATAGTTGAAATAATAAAAGTTACATATTGGCATACTATTATATATAATCACATGCTAAAACTAGTCTTTTTACGCTATGGTTATTCAATCTCAGGTTTATAATCTGGATTCTTCTTTAAGATAACAAAGTTTTCTAAAATCATATCTTAAACAGGCATAAATTCATCGTTGGCTAATTCAGCCCTATAAAAAATTAAAAAAAGATTTATGATACCTTTCTCCTGCACTAACGATCACAGGACTAGTATGAGTTTAAAATCCAGTGATTCTTTTTGGTTTACCAGCTTATCCAACAGCATCAACAGCTTATCCAACTCTGACTTAGACAGGTAGATTTTCAAGATTATCATTTAACTAAATAAATAAAATGATTTACTGTGAAAAACATTCTTGGATACATAGCAATACCTAGATAATAGAGTAATGTATGATTCTTATCAAGTATTAGATTTTTGATATCTAAACATCCATGTAAAAATGAAATGATTCCAGCAATAGCCACCTTATTAATTAAAAACTTATCAGAATAATAAGGTTAAAGAGTTAACAATCCTTTTCCCATATGTAATAAACCTTGAGCAATTCTTACTAAGAATAAACCATTAGAATCATTCATAAAATAAACAGCTAATCCTCTTAATTTATCAGCAATTCTAGAATTGTTGGTTCCAGCTCCCAATAATCCCATTGATAAAGTAGCGCGATAAGATAATTCTTAATCTCTATCATGGGCTAGTTTAAGTAATAAATCCATTGGTTATATTTTAGGATTAGATATCTAAATAAATAATTAAATATAAGATTACATTAATTAAAGCTACAGCTAATGGGATAGCTCTCTTTACTTCCACATCTGAGAATTATAAAATATGTTAAAAGATTCTATAAACCATTTCGCTACCAATATCTTCACTACTAGCAATCAAAGCAATTCCTAGAATAGCTACTTATTAAAGTTCATAATTCTTATCTATTTTTGTACCTTTATCATCAGATGTTACTTCTGAACAATATCCTAATAATTCTTAAACTTTAAGGACATTTCCAGTAGATGCATATGCCAGTGAAGTAATAGTAACTTTAGCATATTTACCAATCTTATGATTAATAAGAGCAAGTGATTCAATGATAACACTAGCTGCTTCTGCTTATCCAAGATAGAGTAAACCTAATCCAACTGCATAATATCTTGAAATTGACATATCAAATTATGTATCTGGTCTATCCATTAGAATTTGGACAATAGCATTTGCTACTTCATCATTACATTTTCCTACAAATATGAGACCTAAAGCTAATGCAGCCATTGCTGATAATTCAACACTAACTGATTCAATCAATACACTTATCAATTAATCTTATAATTCAACTCTTGCTGATCCTGCATATGCTAATCCCAAACCCATTACAGCACCAATCTTTACTTAAATTTCAGGATCCTCCAATTATTATAATAACATAGCTTATGCTGGTTAATTCTCATCTACTATTCCACTACAAAATAATCCTAATCCTATACAAGCTCCTGCTTTTGTATACATATCACTTAAATCAAAATATTAAGATATTTATTCTGTACCATTATCAATATTCCATAAATTTATTAATCCTATACTAGCTACTGCTGCTATTGTTGTATGATCATTTTTAACATTACTCAACCATGAATTCTCTTTATTACTCATTAATGCATCTTTCTTAAATCCTGCATTTACAAATCCATTACAATATGTAGCTGCTAAATTTTTCTAAATCTATTCAAAATTTGCTTCTCTATTCTTTTCTTCCAAATGAGCTTTATAAACTTAATCTGG